>LR880971.1:77335835-77352191 GCA_904067115.1 Aegilops sharonensis | reverse complement strand
TGGTGTGTGGATGTATTATTTGTGATTATTATTGTTCTTTATTCCTGGTAACTTTTAGTAACATTGGACTAATAATTATAGCGCTCTACTTTTAACTGATAATTACAGCGCTCTACATGAAAGACATTGTACCTTGTTTTCTAGCTCACCATTTTATCGTATGGTAATTTTCACAACTAGCAAAGTGGCCCGCTCGATGAGCGGGCTAGAATTATTTTAAGGTATGATAAAATAGTATTTAATTTGTCTAAAGAGAAAGTGTCTGCTTACATATGTTTCGTTTTTATTTGTAAAATTCGACTGTTATAAATATAAGACATCTATAAATATAGTTTTGTCTTAGATATGTTTTTTAATTTATATAAACATATAATGGAATAAATTTTGCTTAGGGTTTTGGTTATTAACTTTCTTTTTTACAAAATAAGTAAGAATTTTTTTAGGATTTGATTGTTATGCTATGCTTTTTTGTATTGAATCTAAATAGTGGGAACACAGACTCTTTACAAAAACTTTGACTTCTCCAATTAAGCACCCCGTTGTACTAAATCAACGACACTTAATATGGAATGGAGGGAGTACATTAGAAGAGCATCTCTTCTTGCAATGGAAAGTGCATACACACTCTGCATTATTATATAAGAATCAATATATCTAAGGAGATGAACAATTAACTATTAGAATGAAAAATGAATAATTACTTTAGCACACTTGCAAGCATTAACTTCAATATCATTTTGAATTTGTAAAATACATGCCATTTGATTGTTCCTTGGTGCTTCAGCTCATCCAAAACATCAAACATATGGTACTCAGCTTCCTTAGTAAATAAGTTTGCAACGTATCACTCCTGAAGAAAAAATCACCTCTTGATCTTCTTAAATGATTAATCTTTACTCCAATAAAATAATTTCCCAGACAAATAATACTTGCTTGTACTGAATTGCTCTGCATCATGTTGAATGCCATGAAAATGTGGGAAATGTGTATTTAGGAGAGAAAAAGTTTATATCATAATGTAGCATTTACATGATCAGGTAATGAATGACAAATAAAAGCATGAAAGGACGGTTAACATTTTGTATTGATTACTTTCAATGGAAGTAATAACTCTGGAACCTCACTAAGTTGTAAATCTTCTTTTCTTTGTCTGACCATACTTAGAATACATGAAATTTGGGTGTATCTATCAATATTAATTTGACTAATTTAAGGGTCGTTATGCAGGAACACACAATCTTATCTGGAAAATCGATAACATTGAAGAGTTGTTCACTTCTGAACATAGATATGCTTGAACATCAAACCATCAATGACCTGAGCAACGAACATCATGAGTATCTGATCAGCAAAAGACCTAATTTTTGAATATTATGTCAAAAAATCATAAAGAGGTTTGGGTGCATGTAAGAAATAATTGATCGAGAACATGTCCTGCAAGAAAAAGACCAAGAGTATGTATGGGTGCTAGTTTTGACTAACATATAGATCATGCAATGTCGAATGATACGTAGGACTTTCACAACCATCAATAAATAGGGCAGCCCGGTGCACGTAGCTCATGCTTGCAGAGGGTCCGGGAAATGGTCCAACCACTTTGGGTCTATTGTATGCAGCCTGGCTTATTACAACAAAACACTAAATAATTTACCAGTTTAGAAGTTTAGTGTTTAAAACAACTAAGAAATCACAAAGACAGTTTTATTGCCATGTAATCTGTAGAAGGGATGTAGAATTTAGATAGGTGACTTTGAAAGACATGGATATAATAGTTGTGTATATAAGAACTACATAACTAACATCGCGTTATTGGAGATATTAATTTAGACAAGAATATAATAACTCTAACGATGTATTTGGTACATTAGCAGCCTGAGAAATAGAAGAGAGAACTGAATTCGTATCAGAATAGAACACATTGAGCCGACCTGTATTTTGTTATTTTGTGCAGCAAATTATCATGGCACATTTTTAGCTTGAGCTTCATCCATTTAACTTAAAATTTGAATATCTATAGTAAAAGAATAAATAATTTAAATATTTTAGATCTACAGGTAGCACCATAGTAGATTGGCTCAAAATTTAATTTTCCAATATGTAACAGTAGATTAAGCCCAGCATGAAATAATAAAAACATAAAATGTTAGAAGTTTATGGTTCGTGAAAAGGACCTATGGAATCCTTGACACAATTTTGAGAGCAGCATAATCCGAATGCTAATATGGAATGACAAAATTACGTAGAGATGTGCACGTACCATGGGTGTGAGTTCAGTTGCACGCTAGACCCGCACAACTAAAGTATTTTTCTATCCACTACGAAACACAATTATTAGAGTAGATGGGCAAGAATGTGTTGGTCGCAATGCGGATAATTGGTGGAAATAAGATCTATAGAAAATATAGACAATTATATGACTACAGAAGTAGTCGTAAATTAGATTGGCATAAATCATTAAACTCACGAAGAGTATATTACATAGGAAGTAGTCTGAAGTCAGTTCATCAGAAAAGTAACAGTAAAATATTTACCAATGAATAGCTATTGCTAGAGCGTACCTGTACATGAAAGTATAAATGCATTACTCATGTATCGACATCCACACCAGACACCGCTGATTATATTACATAAGTTGTCCGAAATCAGTCGATCAGTCACATTACATTTTTTTTAATCAATAGCTGTTACAGGAGCATTCATTTAGTTGTACATGAAGATATATAAGGATTACTCATTAATCAACACCCACCGTTGGCACCACCGCTGTTATCTATTTTTAGTATACAATAGATTCATGAATGTACAATTCTGCGGGAAACATTGTTATCATAATTAATTTCTTCAATTTGAAAAGTAAGCTTTTTGTTATCATATGAAAAATTCAATCCAATCCGGGACAATGCAATACTCTCTCCTAAAAAAACATTAAAAACATATAAACTAAATTGTTCACTTAGTAGCTGCTTGATAGTGAAGAGCACACTTCCAGAAAAACAGCACATGTACACTGCATACAATAATTTTTGTTCTTCACTTACAAGACTGACTGGATCCTTGGACACAAACCATAAATAATATTTCACTTAACATAGTCACACTTCAGTACACACTATTGTAAAGATACGATGTTTTTAGTTATCAACATGTATTTAGGGTTTTGATGAGGTACAATAGTCGAATTCATGTATTAATTTTTCTATTTCTGATTTTAGCTTGCTCAAGAACACACAAAATGCCGATAGAAAACAAAAGCATGAATTTCCCTTCAGTTACACTAACCTTAGCGTTGCGTCTTCCTGCTGAACCACCACTTTGAACATGCAGGTTCATATTGGGCACCCATACGATCCTGCTAAGAATTTTGACTCACTTTGAGATATTAGCAACAACATTGTTTAAAATCCAAACGAATGGCATACTCCCTGTTAATTCAAATGCAGATACAAACTTTAAGCTTTTATAAATAAGGAAATATATTTACAGTCCAAGTGTAGTAATCTGGGAGGTTGAAATTATTTCCCCTTTTTAAAAAGCCAGGGACATTGAAGTTAATATTCACATACATGGCAGGGAAGGATTGATCTCTCTGCTTAGCAATGAATTTGTAGCACCGGATGAAAACAAATACTGTGCAGCCCCTATGGCGTCACTGTGTTAGTAGGCCGTATTGGCGTTGCAATCTCCCCTTGGACTAACTAATGCATAGGTTATAAAGCACATCAAACCTTTTGGGGACCGACAAATCCAACATGCTATGATTCACTTTTAAATCTGGATATTCTCCTATATATTAACTGCTGCATTGGAGGAAATTAAATCACTTGCAATCTACAATTAAAGAATAATTAAGTGGGACCTTGAGAAACAGTAGTTTGCCATGGTCTGCAATGGGGCAGAGCCAAAGAGTTTGACCAGAATAAAAGTCTGGACAACAAAATTCAATGTCGAGAGATATCCATCTGTTATACCCACAAATGATTATTTTTTTGTTAGTGCCTCTTCTTCTTTCTTGCCCATTATTTAGTTAGAACGTGACAAAATAAACATGTTGATGATACCCGACTTGCACTGAACATGAAATTTTTGTTTGTGCACAAACATGCGAGTTGTGTAGTACTGTAGTTTGACACTGCATCGAAGCATAACACACAATTACATGTGCGTGTATAAGGAGAAACTATACCTGCAGCACACATCCATCTATCTCGGTTTATGGCAGAACTGGCAAATTTATGGTAATCAAGCATGTAGCTGAGGTGTGAGACAAATCTTCCGTAGAGTGTTAATGTTGTTAGTAGTAATTAACTTGTCTCACAGGAGCTAACTGCAGCAACTTACCTTGATTGTTAGATACAGTATAGCATTATTCATCTTCATCCATGATTGATTCTTCTGTTTGCTGCAATTCTTTGACAATTCTTAGCATCACACAACCAAAGGATAGAAGCAAAATTTTGAAGCACGGAACAAAAAATTCACAAACCAATGCATTTAGTAACCATCGTGGTTCTTACAGGTTCTTTGCAATCCAGATTCCGAGTTCTGTGACCTGCAAGGAAGGATGAAGTCCATGTCATGAAAATTTTAATATGTGGTCGCTGCCTCCTCCAGCCTTGGATTTCAAAGGTACGCAGATTCACCTACAACATGCATATGGGAGAACTTGCAGATCTGAAGGAATCAAGCATCTAGCTAAGGTGCTTGTAGCCACGATCAGTGCTCCATCGAGCAATTTCTTAGGGCTGCACAGATGCAACAACCTGGTAGATAGGATCATCCTCTATCAAAATAGCCAAAGGAAGATGTCAGCATCACAGATCCCATATAGGCCAGGATAATGTCAAAATATCTTGGCATGGGCATGTGGCTCATAGCCTGAACTTGAGACCCTTTACTCCATGCTCGTGGTGGAGGCCTAGTCTCGACGGGGGCATGGCGGTGGCGTGCGTTAGGACCGGATTCCGTCGAAGACCTGGGATTGATTTTCTAGCTGAGGCTGCGTGCGTGAGGGCTGGAGAGTCGGTTGTAGCCATGGGATTCTGGCGGCGGCAGCGTGCGTGAGGGCAGGGGAGTCTGTAGCCCTATTATGTTTTTCTTATTTCAACGATGGAATCAGGTAATGGGAAAACTAATCTATGGCATGGCCCTGTATATTTTGTCTTCTTTTCACGATTGAGTCAAGGTTTCAAAAAAAATTATGGCATTGCTGAATCTTTTTTTTTTAAGCATATGGCATTGCTGAATCGTAGAGGCAGGTGAAAGCTATTTTGACGCAGCATATGCTTTTAGTAGGAGTTATTAGATCCAATCCGTCAATTTGTGTTTTAAGTTATGGGTCCACAAGATTAACGGCCAGTAGTTTCTGATTTTTGTGATAATTTCTAGTAAAATTCTCTTTTTTTCTGGTTAACCCGTAAAGCGTTTTTTATATATAAATAGATGATAACCTCTTTGCGAATGTTGCGCTGGTATTTTTTTGTTCTAACTAGACACCTACATGCATGGTTTCATTTTTTCTGCTAACTATCTACTTAAAATGGTAACATTTATGATGACACCCTGATAACTTCTGCCAGCACCAAGCTGATAACTTCAACCCCTTTTTATCTTTATTCCTGGTAACTTTTTACTAACATCTGACTGATAATTATAGTGCTCTACTTTTAATTGATAATTATAGCGCTCTACATGAAAAATATTGTGCCTTATTTTCTAGCTTACCATCCTTTATCGTATGGTAACTTTTACCATGATAACCTTTGCGAATGTTGCGCTGGTATTTTTTTCGTTCTAACTAGATACCTACATGGTTTCATTTTTTTGCTAACTATCTACTTAAAATGGTAACATTTATGATGACACCCTGATGACTTCTGCCAGCACCAAGCTGATAACTTCAACCCCTTTTTTATCTTCATTCCTGGTAACTGTTACTAACATCTCACTGATAATTATAGCGCTCTACTTTTAATTGATGATTATAGCGTTCTACATGAAAAATATTGTACCTTGTTTTCTAGCTTACCATCGTTTATCGTATGGTAACTTTCACCATGATAACCTTTGCGAATGTTGCGCTGGTATTTTTTTCGTTCTAACTAGATACCTACATGGTTTCATATATTTTTTTCTAACTAGCTACTTAAATCGGTAACATTTCTGATGACTTCTGCTACCTCCATGCTGATAACTTCAACCCTTTTTTTCTTTATTGTTGCTGGAAATACACCCCTCCCCTACTTTCCATGCACACATACACCATTCTAATACATTAATGGTGCCCCTTTAACTTTCCTGACCTCCCTCATTTTCTTCCCATTTTCTCTCTATAGTAATTATATCATCATTCTTTACTATCTATCACTTTTTTATTTAGCTTTTTTTCCACATATTTGACATTCCTTTTTTCGGTTCGCAAAATGACCTGATCGCAACTTTTTGAAGAGCGTCGAGTTCAAGTTTATGATGCGGATGTTGAAGACGACGATGTAATTATGTGGGTTGAAGAAGTCGAACGTGCCACTGCTAGAGCAAAAGCAAACTACGCTCCTGTAAAAGGTACTCGTAGGAAGATTTTGTGTATCAAACTTTTTCCTACTGCCAACCTTAATAACATCATTATGTTGATGCTGATAATTTACTGTTCTATTCTCTGATAAGTTCTTTTTCTTTTTACCATTCCCAACTCTGATAACTCCCTTCACTTTTCTTATAGACCACCCCATCAGCCCTGAATTTGTTACACCAGTTATTCACCCTCCCAATGGTAATCATTCAGCCAGTGTGACTCCTAATCGTACATTCGGAAAGTAAGGGTAAGCCGCCCATCACAGTTCCTTCTGCCTCCATATTGTGGCCTCACAGCATCTGCACCCGAAGAGGTTATTTACGCAGAAGTTATCAAGCATACCACTGATTCAGTTGACTCCAGGATAAAACAGTAATTACATTTACTGTTTTCCTTTTCTCTAGTATTTTGACGCCTCACTGGCAAAACATTGTCTTATATACTATTTTTTCTTTGTTTGCTTTCCAGTATTAGGGTTATTGACATCGACGGGCGGTGGGTCACATTGGAGGAGCTTGCTAATAGTGTAATAGAAGGTGGTCATGTTTAGAATAATATTGCAGAGCTCCACATCCGAATTCTTTCTGATTCTGTACCCCCAGGGAAGATAATATTTCCATTGTTGCTGTCAGTATATCTTCTCATATGTGATTTCACGAGCAAGTTCCTACTCAAACATTTCCGTCGTGATGTAAACTACATACTTAGTCACCAAAATCAGGTACTTTTTTTTTATGTAAACTACATACTTTTCTACTTTTTAAATCCTACAAGCTGTTTTTTAATTGGTATAACAGGCAATTTTATTAGGCTGTTAATTTGGTTTTGTCACACATTGTACCACTAAATAATTTTAGCTGGTACCTAGTTATGTTACTTCTCTGTGGTAACTTTCATGTATGCTTGTTGGTAACATACGTTGTCAGTTTTCTGATAACTTGCATTTTTAACTGTAAATGAATTAGTAACTTCTTTGTGTTCATGTGTTCACATTTGTTTAACAGCTTCTGTTTCCAACACTGCAAAAGTTGGGACCTCTACCAAAGGACGGGCATTGGTATGTCTTGTGCCTTAATCTCAAGGCAGAACGATTTGAAGTTCTTGATCCTCTTCGTCCACAAGATAACCCTTCGCTTATCACACATGCGACGAAGCTTATGAATGGTATTAAAAAGCCTGGTTGACTGCGTACAAGGACTCGAGTAAGCAGATCCAAGACTATGATCTTGTGTACATTGATGTATTCAAACAGGACAATTGGTTAGTTTTTTTTGGCTAGTACTCCATCATTTTTTCCATCTAAATACCCAGTAACTTAGTAGTGTAGCATTTTAAAAGTTCGTCCATCTTTTTGCTTTTAACACACTTTTTGTTTTTCTCCTTACAACATTGATTGCGGTTTCTTCGCGTTCAAAATCTTTGATTTATGGGATGGTAAAAATATCCCGGCAATAACTCAAGAACAGATCCCAACGCTAAGGAAGATATTGACAAGCATGTGGCTGGACCATCCTCTTAACAAATGCACGCATTGGCGCCATCACTTGTTCAACAAGGAGTAATTGAGGTGCGAAATTTGCACCAAATATAAGTTTGAATTTATGTAACGATGGTAGTTTTATAAAAAAAATTATGGGCTGATTACTATCTATTTTATATATTTTTCGGTGATAACTTATGTTAGTCAGTGTTGATAACATACTTTATCAGTTGCTGAAAACTTTCTATTTTATACATATTTTGGTGATAAATTGTGTTAGTCAGTGTTGATAACATACTTTATCAGTTGCTGATAACTTTCTATTTCATGGCGTTATAACATTTTGCTCACAAATAAAGAACGATAACTAATCTCATTCTCATATCTGAAAATCCCCATTACATTTTGGACGATAACTTGCCTGTTTCAGTGCTGATAACTTTTCGTTACATGGCGTTACAACATCGTTTACACAATAAAATGGGTAAAATTGATAAGTAAATCGATAACTTGCACTTCATTGCCCATCTAACTTTTTTGCACTTCTAGTTTCTCAGCGCGGTATGGGTGAGGTACACCTGCGTTTATCATGTTCTGTCGACCCGCACACTCTACATTTCCTATCTTTTTTTGGTTTTGCAATGTCAAATGGGTGCTGAAATCTTTTCTCTCTTGGAGGCCCTTTCGTAGTAGACTTTGTTGGGTCTAGTATCACCCTTGTGTTTGATGATTGGGATCCCTCGTTATGTGAGCCCTGGAACTGAAAAATATTGCCAGAAACATGCGTGAAAGGAATGCTTCCTTGATGCGCTACTGGGACACCTTCAGTGGCACTAGTCCTTGGTGGTGAAGAAAATATTTCTGCTTATTTTCCCTCATCTTTTTCCTTTCTTGCTTTCTTTATCTGCCTCTTTTTTAGCGCATCCATGTCATCTCTGAAAGCATTAACGTGTTTCCTTGCCAATGCCATCCCTTCATTAGTAGTTCAAGCATCTTTTGCTTGTTCCTTGAAATCATTCAGAATAGATTTATATCTCATGATATTTTTTCCTTCCTATGTCATACCCTTCTTAACTGTGAGCCGTTGGTAATCAGGCTCAACAAGATCCTCCTCTGGATCCCATGTCCACCTATCTACGATATACCTCCTCGGTATCTTGTAGACTCCAATCTGTTCCATTACTCGCAGTATGTGTGCGCACAATAGCCCATCGCGATCAAACTTGCAGCAAGTTGCTACATCTTGAGCTTGCGTTGGTTTTCCTTGAAGACGAAAGGGTGATGCAGCATAGTAGCGTAAGTATTTCCCTCAGTTTTTGAGAACCAAGGTATCAATCCATTAGGATGCTCCTCAACAAGTCCCACGAACCTACACAAACAAACAAAGAACTCGCAACCAACGCGACAAAGGGGTTGTCAATCCCTTCACGGCCACTTGCGAAAGTGAGATCTGATAGAGATAGTATGATAAGATAAATATATTTTTGGTATTTNGCTTAACTGAATGATCACCAGGGGGCAGTTGAGCAGAGCGCTGGAGCCTTCCACCTCGAAGTAGAGCTCCTCATCCACGGGAATTGCGGCATCAGCCCAGGCACGTCGGCCTCGAGATCCGCCAGTCGCACGTCGGCGTCCGCCTCGACGAACGTCACCCCTTCGCCGGTGCAGTCGATGACCAGTTTCCGGTTCTCCACCTCCAGGAACCGTCCGGCGAGTGGGTAGTTGCTACATCTTGAGCTTGCGTTGGTTTTCCTTGAAGACGAAAGGGTGATGCAGCATAGTAGCGTAAGTATTTCCCTCAGTTTTTGAGAACCAAGGTATCAATCCATTAGGATGCTCCTCAACAAGTCCCACGAACCTACACAAACAAACAAAGAACTCGCAACCAACGCGACAAAGGGGTTGTCAATCCCTTCACGGCCACTTGCGAAAGTGAGATCTGATAGAGATAGTATGATAAGATAAATATATTTTTGGTATTTCATAATATAGGTGCAGAAAATAAAGATGCAAATAAAAGTAAATTGGAAGCAAATATGATAAGAGTTAGACCCGGGGGCCATAGGTTTCACTAGAGGCTTCTCTCGAGAGCATAAGTATTACGGTGGGTGAACAAATTACTGTCGAGTAATTGATAGAAAAGCGAATAATTATGACGTTATCTAGGCATGATCATGTATATAGGCATCACGTTCATAACAAGTAGACCGACTCCTGCCTGCATCTACTACTATTACTCCACACATCGACCGCTATCCAGCATGCATCTAGAGTAGTAAGTTCATAAGAACAGAGTAACACATTAAGCAAGATGACATGATGTAGAGGGATAAACTCAAGCAATATGATATAAACCCCATCTTTTTATCCTCGATGGCAACAATACAATACGTGTCTTGCAACCCTTTCTGTCACTGGGTAAGAACACCGCAAGATTGAAACCAAAGCTAAGCACTTCTCCCATGGCAAGAAAGATCAATCTAGTAGGCCAAACAAAACCGATAATTCGAAGAGACTTGCAAAGATAACTTAATCATATAAAAGAATTCAAAGAAGATTCAATTATTATCCATAGATAAATCTAATCATAAACCAACAATTCATCGGATCTCGACAAACACACCGCAAAAAGAGATTACATCGAATAGATCTCCACAAGAGAGGGGGAGAACATTGTATTGAGATCCAAAAAGACAGAAGAAGCAATCTAGGTAATAACTGTGGACCCGTAGGTCTGCGGTAAACTACTCACAACTTATAGGAGGGGCAAGGATGTTAATGTAGAAGCCCTCCATGGTGGATTCCCCCTCCGGCAGAACACCGGCGATGGCTCTGAGATGGGATCTCGCGGATACAGAAGGTTACGGTGGTGGAAATTGTGTTTCAGGTGGCTCCTGGATGTTTTTGGGGTATGTAGGATTATATAGGAGGAAGAAGTACGTTGGTGGACGCCCGAGGGGCCCACGAGACAGGGGGGCGTGCCCTATAGGGGGGCGCGCCCTCCTATCTCGTGGAGGCCTCGGTTGCTTCTTGACGTGCACTCCAAGTCCTCTGGATCACGTTCGTTCCAAAAATCACGCTCCTGAAGGTTTCATTGCGTTTGGACTCCGTTTGATATTCCTTTTCTTCGAAACATTGAAATAGGCAAAAAAACGGCAATACGGGCTGGGCCTCCGGTAAATAGGTTAGTCCCAAAAATGATATAAATATGTAAAATAAAGCCCATAAACATCCAAAACAGGTAATATAATAGCATGGAACAATAAAAAATTATAGATACTTTGGAGACGTATCAAGCATCCCCAAGTTTAATTCCTGCTCGTCCTCGAGTAGGTAAATGATAAAAAAGAAATTTTTGATGTGGAATGCTACCTAGCATAATTCTCAATGTTCTTTTTTTAATGTGGCATGAATGTTCAGATCCAAATGACTCAAGATAAAAGCTTATAAAACATAAAAATAATAATGCTTCAAAGCATACTAACAAATAATCATGTCCTATCAAAATAACATAGCCAAAGAAAGCTTATCCCTACAAAATCATATAGTTAGGCCATGCTTCATTTCCATTACACAAAATACTCCCATCATGCACAACCCCGATGACGAGCCGAGCAATTGGTTCATACTTTTTAACGCGCTTTAGCTTTTCAACTCTTACGCAATACATGAGCGCAAACCATGGACATAGCACTATGGTGGCCTATTATGGTGGTTGTGAGGACAAAAAGTCGGAGAAGAAATTCTCACATCAACTAGGCGTATCGACGGGCTATGGAGATGTCCACCAATAGATATCAATGTGAGTGAGTAGGGATTGCCATGCAACAGATGCACTAGAGCTATAAATGTATGAAAGCTCAACAAAAGAAACTAAGTGGGTGTGCATCCAACTTGCTTGCTCACGAAGACCTAGGGCATTTTGAGGAAGCCCATCATTAGAATATACAAGCCAAGTTCTATAATGAAAAATTTCCACTAGTATATGAAAGTGACAACATAAGAGACTCTCTATCATGAAGATCATGGTGCTATTTTGAAGCACAAGTGTGGAAAAAGAAATAGTAGCAATTGTCCCTTCTCTCTTTTTCTCTTTTTTTTATTTTTTTCTTTTCTCTTTTTTTCTTCTTTTTTTTATTTTTTTCCTTTTCTTTTGGGCTTCTTTGGCCTCTTTTATTTTTATAAAGTCCGAAGTCCCATCCCGACTTGTGGGGGATAGTCTTCATCATCCTTTCCTCACTGGGACAACGCTCTAATAATGAAGATCATCACACTTTTATGGATTTACTACTCAAGAATTACAACTCAAAGCTAGAACAAAATATGACTCTATATGAATGCCTCCGGCGGTGTACCGGGGTATGCAATGAATCAAGAGCGACATGTATGAAAATTATGAAGATGGCCTTGCCACAAATACAATGTCAACTACATGATCATGCAAAGAGCAATATGACAATAATGAAACGTGTCATAATAAACGGAACGGTGGAAAGTTGCATGGCAATATATCTCGAAATGGCTATTGAAATGCCATAATAGGTAGGTATGGTGGCTGTTTTGAGGAAGGTAAATAATGGGTTTATGCTACCGGCGAAAATTGCGCGGTAAAATAGAGACTAGCTAAGTGGAAGGATGAGTGTGCGTATATCCATGGACTCACATTAGTCATAAAGAACTCATATACTTATTGCAAAAGTCTACTTCGCCCTCGAAGCAAAGTACTACTACGCATGCCCCAAGAGGGATAGTTTGGTAGGAAAAAATTCCATCGCTCGTCCCCGACTGCCACTCATAAGGAAGACACTCAAAAGAGCACCTCATGCAACAAATTTGTCACACAACTTTTACCATACGTGCATGACCCCAACATTATTTCTATGATATAAAGTAAGTTCATAAGAACAGAGTAATGCATTAAGCAAGACGACATGATGTAGAGGGATAAACTCAAGCAATATGATATAAACCCCATCTTTTTATCCTCGATGGCAACAATACAATACGTGTCTTGCAACCCTTTCTGTCACTGGGTAAGAACACCGCAAGATTGAAACCAAAGCTAAGCACTTCTCCCATGGCAAGAAAGATCAATCTAGTATAGGCCAAACCAAACCGATAATTCGAAGAGACTTGCAAAGATAATTAATCATATAAAAGAATTCAGAGAAGATTCAATTATTATCCATAGATAAATCTGATCATAAACCCACAATTCATCAGATCTCGACAAACACATCGCAAAAAGAGATTAGATCGAATAGATCTCCACAAGAGAGGGGAGAACATTGTATTGAGATCCAAAAAGAGAGAAGAAGCCATCTAGCTAATAACTATGGACCCGTAGGTCTCTGGTAAACTACTCACAACTCATAGGAGGGGCAAGGATGCTGATGTAGAAGCCCTCCATGGTGGATTCCCCCTCCGGCAGAACACCAACGACGGCTCCAAGATGGGATCTCGCGGATACCGAAGGTTACGGTGGTGGAAATTGTGTTTCAGGTGGCTCCTGGATGTTTTCGGGGTACGTAGGCTTATATAGGAGGAAGAAGTACGTCGGTGGATGCCCTAGGGGCCCACGAGACAGGGGGCGCGCCCTATAGGGGGGGGGAGCCCTCCTATCTCGTGGAGGCCTCGGATGCTTCTTGGCTTGCACTCCAAGTCCTCTGGATCACGTTCATTCCAAAAATCACGCCCCCGAAGGTTTCATTCCGTTTGGACTCCGTTTGATATTCCTTTTCTTCAAAACACTGAAATAGGCAAAAAAAACAGCAATACGGGCTGGGCCTCCGGTTAGTAGGTTAGTCCCAAAAATGATATAAATATGTAAAATAAAGCCCATAAACATCAAAAACAGGTAATATAATAGCACGGAACAATAAAAAATTATAGATACGTTGGAGACGTATCACAATTGCATGAGTATACCCCTTCATCCTTGTTCGCCTGCACATGGTAGTCCCTATCCCGATACTTTGGTAGTATGCCTCGGAGCGACCACATCCTGAAGGTTCCATCTTGCAAAGTGTCGCATCCGTAAGCAGTCTTTAGCTTCATCTCTACCTAGAACTTGGAGAACAGATTTTGTGTGTATATCCCTCGCATCTGCAACTCGATTGGGTTCAATGAATACATGTCTGCCTCTTTGTAAATTGTGTCCACTTGCTCTTTTGCCACATCCACCATTACTTTCTCCTGGATTGCAGTGTATTGAGTTGCGAATTCAATCAATGAGTTGTTGGGGTTCACGTACTTCTTGAGCACAGCAGTGAATCCCTCGCTCCTTGCAGTTGTCTGCAAGAATGGAAAAAATTCTTCATGTAGTACACCGGGGCCCAACATTTCCTATTTTCCCAGAACCAGTGAAAATGTTCGTAGTCGGTCTGCCCATATTTATCCATCATTGCCCACCGTTTGTTTTCAAACTCTTCCTCTGTGATAAACATAAGACAATTACAACATCATACACAATCAGTGGTAATTAAAGTACAAGTTGTTGGGGAACATTGCAGAAAATAAAAAAAATTCTATGCTTCACCAAGATCAATCTATGGAGTCATCTAGCAAAGAGAGAGGAGTGCATCTACATACCCTTGAAGACCGCGAGCGGAAGCATTCAAGAGAACGGGGTTGAGGGAGTCGTACTCGTCGTGATCCAAATCACCGAAGATCCTAGTGCCGAACGGACGGCACCTCCGCATTCAACACACGTACGGTTGGGGAAGACGTCTCCTCCTTCTTGATCCAGCAAGGTTGAAGGAGAGGTTGATGGAGATCCAGCAGCACAATGGCGTGGTGGTGGAAGTAGCGGCGATCTCGGCAGGGCTTCGCCAAGCTCAGTGAGAGGGAGAGGTGGTACGGGGGGAGAGGGAGGTGCCAGGGACTAGGGTGCGGCTGCCCTCCCTCCCCCCTCTTTATATAGGGGGCCTAGGGGGTGCGCCGGCCTCCTAGAGATCCCATCTCAAGGGGGGCAGCGGCCTAGGGGGGAAACTTGCACCCCAAGTCAAGTGGGGCGCCCCCACCCCTAGGGTTTCCAACCCTAGGCGCAGGGGGAGGCCCAAGGGGGGCGCACCAGCCCACTAGGGACTGGTTCCCTTCCCTCTTCAGCCCACGGGGCCCTCCGGGATAGGTGGCCCACTTGGTGCACCCCCGGGACCCTTCCGGTGGTCCCGGTACAATACCGGTGACCCCCAAAACTTTCCCGGTGGCCGAAACAGGACTTCCTATATACAATTCTTCACCTCCGAACCATTCCGGAACTCCTCGTGATGTCCGGGATCTCATCCGGGACTCCGAACAACTTTCGGGTTACCGCATACTAATATCTCTACAACCTTAGCGTCACCGAACCTTAAGTGTGTAGACCCTACATGTTCGGGAGTCACGCAGACATGACCGAGACAGCTCTCCGGCCAATAACCAACAGCGGGATCTGGATACCCATGTTGGCTCCCACATGTTCCACGATGATCTCATTGAATGAACCACGATGTCGAGTATTCAAGTAATCCCGTATACAATTCCCTTGTCAATTGGTACGTTACTTGCCTGAGATTCGTTCGTCGGTATCCCAATACCTTGTTCAATCTCGTTACCAGCAAGTCACTTTACTCGTACCATAATGCATGATCCCGTTACCAAACACTTGGTCACATTGAGCTCATTATGATGATGCATTACCGAGTGGGCCCAGAGATACCTCTCCGTCATACGGAGTGACAAATCCTAGTCTCGATCCGTGTCAACCCAACAGGTACTTTCGGAGATACCCGTAGTATACCTTTATAGTCACCCAGTTACGTTGTGACGTTTGGTACACCCAAAGCACTCCTACGGTATCCGGGAGTTACACGATCTCATGGTCTAAGGAAATGATACTTGACATTGGAAAAGCTCTAGCAAACGAACTACACGATCTTGTGCTATGCTTAGGATTGGGTCTTGTCCATCAATCATTCTCCTAATGATGTGATCCTGTTATCAATGACATCCAATGTCCATAGTCAGGAAACCATGACTATCTGTTGATCAACGAGCTAGTCAACTAGAGGCTTACTAGGGACATGTTGTGGTCTATGTATTCACACATGTATTACGATTTCCGGATAACACAATTATAGCATGAATAACAGACTTGTACCATGAACAAGGAAATATAATAATAATAATTCTATTATTGCCTCTAGGACATATTTCCAACAGTCTCCCACTTGCACTAGAGTCAATAATCTAGTTACATTGTTATGAATCGAACACCCATAGAGTTCTGGTGTTGATCATGTTTTGCTCGTGGAAGAGGTTTAGTCAA
>LR880971.1:77272305-77286452 GCA_904067115.1 Aegilops sharonensis | reverse complement strand
TAGTTGTTGGGAAAATTTGCAAATATGAATTTCGACTTCATTTGCAAAATCTCACGAGAATTTGTAAAAATGGGCATAACTTTTGCATACTAACTCGGATGAAAAAGCTTTTTATATGAAAAATCATCTACTCGAAAAGTTACATCCGAATTTAACGGGGGGAACCCCGTTAAACATTTTCAAAATCCTCAAAAACCTAACAGAAAAAAAGATACGGGGCTTTTAAGATCTGGAGAGGCAAAAAAATTAGAAAAATTTCAAACTCAGTAATGGCGCACCTGCCCATGGTGCGCCATTAGTATCTTCCTGCCTTCAAAATTTAAAATAAGTCAAAAAAATAAAAAAAATAGTTACTAATGGCGCACCTGCCCATGGTGCGCCATTAGTATCTTCCCGCCTTCAAAATTCAAAATAAGTCAAAAAAATAAAAAAAATTACTAATGGCGCACCGGCCCATGGTGCGCCATTAGTATCTTCCCGCCTTCAAAATTCAAAATAAGTCAAAAAAATAAAAAGAAGTTACTAATGGCGCACCGGCCCATGGTGCGCCATTAGTATGTCGTATATATGGCTGGGCGCACCTCCTCCACTCCACCTCTCCTCCACTCCATCTCCTCCTCTCCTCTCCTCCACTCCTTCTCCTCCTCTCCGGCGACCTCCTTCTCCTCTCCGGCGACCTCCTCCTCCTCTCCGGCGACCTCCTCCTCCTCTCCGGCGACCTCCTTCTCCCTCTCCGGCGACCTCCTCCTCTCCGGCGACCGCCTCCTCTCCGGGAACCTCCTCCTCCCTCCGCTCCTCACCTCCCCGCCCCTCCCCTCACGGTTTCTCCTCCCTCCTCTCCGGTGAGCTCCTCCTCCCTCCCCTCCTCCCCTTCCCTTATGGTTTCTCCTTCCTCCTCTCCGATGCTCCGGTGAACTCCTCTCCGGCGCCCTCCTCCTCTCCGGGAACCTCCTCCTCCCTCCTCTCCTCTCCTCCCCTCCCCTCCCCTCCCCTCCCGGTTTCTCCTCCCTCCTCTCCGGTGAGCTCCTCCTCCCTCCCCTCCTCCCATTCCCTCATGGTTTCTCCTTCCTCCTCTCCGATGCTTCGGTGAACTCCTCTCCGGCGACCTCCTCCTCCTCTCCGGCGATGTAGGAGAGCGCCTCTCCGGTGACCTCCTCCTCCTCCTCTCCGGCGAACTCCTCTCCGGCAAAAGAACACGGCAAAAGAACGTACAAGATCCAAAAACAGGAACAAAATTTGAAATAATATCATGCCAAAAAACGAGCAAAAAAAATAGCAAAAAATGGGCAAAAAAATCACGATCCAGATCCAAATTCAAAATTCGAAAATAGCAATGGCGCACGGTGGGGGTTAGACGGTGCGCCACTACTATTTTCCTGCCTTCAAAATTCAAAAATACTAATGGCGCACCGTTGCCTATACTAATGGCGCACCAGTGGCCTATACTAATGGCGCACTGTGGCCTATACTAATGGCGCACCAGTGGTGCGCCATTAGTATACCAGATACTAATGGCGCATCAGTGGTGCGCCATTAGTAAAAATTACTAATGGCGTGCTAGTAATGGTGCACCAGTGATGCGCCATTAGTAGGCAAAACTGGTGCGCCATTAGTAGGCCTTTTCCTAGTAGTGCCCCAGAAGTGCTTCGTCGCCTCCTGGGAGCACACTGCAACGGGGTTGTGGTCAACAATCTCCCTGAAGGTCATCATCACTACCCCGAGCCTGCAGCCCCTCAGCCATCTCCAGCAAATTCCGACTGTGAGAACCGTGGGGAAGCCTCGACGTCCACAAGGGACGCCCGCTTGGATGTAAATGAAGTAGACTGAGGCACTCGAGTAGTGCCGAGTCCCAGTGTATCCTCGCTTTGTAATTCTGTGATTCGTTTAATTAGCGCAGCCTGGCATCGTGCATCCGTTTTATATAGTAGTTTTGCATGGATGTATTAGCATGCAGTGTGATTTCACTATCCTTGGCGCAGCTACCCAGAACCGCCCCGACAACATCCACAGTGATACGTCACTTTAGTAAGATGTGTGTACCTGTGTTTGACCCCGAGCTGAGCCGGCCGATTCTTTACCTTTTACCACGGTAAATGACCCAGCCCCGGTGCTATAAAAGGGCCACCGAGTGACCTTGCCAAGCACCTTCACCTTGTGCACCATCCCCACAACCATTTCTTACCATGCCGAGCCCTAGTATTTATCTGAGGACTCCAGATGCTACCCCAGGTAGTTTTGTCAAGATATTGTGGGATTTTACCCGCAGTACCATGGGCGCAACCCAGCCACCCCAGTACGAGCTGTTAAAATCAAGGATCACCCCTTCCACCTCGAGATATTGGGCAGCCGTGCACATCCCGCCCGTAAACCCAAACCAAGACCCCATAGAAGTCTCCTTCGTGGGGAAATCTATGCCAACCCCGGACATGGCCGTAGAAGCTGCTGCGTATGAAGCACTTGCTCGCCTTCGATTCGTGGTACCCTACGCCAGCGAACGAGGGTATTATTATTTTCTGAGCCGTGCAGCACCCGGAGGAGTAACATCCTTTCTAGGTGGACGTATTGAGAGAGACCCAGTCTTGGCCAACCTCGTCCAATACGTCATCGCGCAAGAACGTTTGACCCAACATGTGATGGATTATCTGCAAAGCCTCACGGATTTAAATCCTCAGATCGCCATCGGCAGATCACTGAGGCCCGACCAGGAGAGACACATTCATCGACTGGTCAACCCACTTCCTCCGATAGAAGAAGAGTGTATCCTAGTACCGGAAACGTTTTCTCAAGACCCCGTCCAATTACCGTTTTCAATTTAGATGCACCGCTGTATTTATTGTCGCAATTCTCATTTATGTGTTGTAACTTATGCTTAGTACCCCGAGTTTCGCAGCGAGTATGTCATTAATGTAAGCAGCTCTGTCGCTTTTGGACTTTATTGTATTACTGTTTTCCCTCGCGAGAAATCCTGGAGCGTGATTTGTTTTTCCTGAGTTGCCGCATCGTATGTTTTCTCACGACATAGATCATTTATTCCACACAGCCCCAAGGCAGCAGACTCACCCCCACTAGTACACGAACACATACACTGCTTGCAAAATTTTGCAAGTGTGTTGCGTCTAACTAAGCACCTCCGGACAACAGTTATCACCCGGCACACCCCACCTACTCGTCGTGGCCACCGCGACCGCGGAGAGCCAGCAACCGAGCAACGGCATCACGACGATCGTCCAGGATCATCGCACACAGGAGCACCGAGAGCCCCAGCACCGCTGCCAGCCCTTCGCACAGCAGGACCACGTACCAGTCCGGCGCCGCCTCCGCCATTAGCGCCTCGTCTCGAGCTCCGGCAATCGAAAACAGAGGAGAAGAAGAGAGAAGGAGGAGCGAGGCCAAGTGTGAGGAAGAAGAGGAGAACGCCGCGGTCGTTTTATAAGCTCGAGCTCGGTGTACGGTGGGCGAGGTCCACCAGCGCCGCTCGTCGCCCGACCGCCGGTGTTCGGAGGCGAATCCGCGAGCAGTGCCGACAGCGCACTGGCCTGCGAGGTGAGTGCACGCTGCACCGGCAGCTAGCGCGCCGCGCACTACCACGGTACGGCCTTGGTACCCTACGCGCTATGCGTCGCCGGTGGAGAAAGCGCGGGAGAACGCGCGGGAGGGAGGAAGAAGAAAGAGCCGGAGGAAGGAGAAGAGGCTGACCGTGGGCCCGGGTCCACCAGTCAGCCAGAGAGAGCACTGTGCTCTCGGGTGCGACCAGCGTATTTTAAGATTTAGAATTTATTCTAAACTTATGACCAGTGTAGAAATTGCTACTTTTCCCCACACCGCGCCAGTAACCCACACTGTACTTTTGCACCACTTATTGTCCTCTCACTGTAGCCATTTCCGTTTTAATACAAATCTATTTAAAATTTAACTCTTAGCAAATCTCGAGGACGAGATTTTTCTTAAGGGGGGTAGTAGTTGTAACACCCCAAATTTTTTGCCAAGATTTCAAATTAAAATTTTTGCCAAGGGTTTTAAAAAATCTTTATTTCTGTTGATTTCATAACTCTTCTTTTATTGTTAAGGAGTTTTGTATTTTTCCCAAGTGGAGCTTTCCAAAATACATTGGACTTCTTTGCCATCTCATTTAAAACAATCCTAAATAAGTAGAATTGTTTATTAAATTATTTCACCCTGAGCTTTATTCATTAAAATGAACTGTATTAAATTTTTGGAGCTCCTTTTGAACTACAACCTTTTGATAGATTCTCTTAAAATTTCAACCAAAATTTGGAGATGTCATGAGATGTCTCTAAATCAATTATGTGCACTAATAAAATTACTTCGTTGCTTATTTTGGGTTCTTTCACCTGGTTTGCTTGTCTGGTCCAGTGGGCATTTTTGCACTACAACCCATTTAAATATTTCCATAGAGCCTCCACCAAAATTATGGGATGTCAGTGATAACATGCAATTCAACTTTATGCAAAAACATAGTGATGTTCTTTGGAAAATTTGAGTGCAACAGCCTCTTTTTCATTCTGGACCAGACTTGTGTTTTCTACTACAACTCTATTATTTCTTGCTCTAATGACCTTATGTTTTCTCATGCTTGTAGTCAACCTTGCAAAAACCCTAAGTCCAGGAGCATGCTCTATTTGGAACACTTTTGGTCCATGAAATGATGCCACTCACTCCCTGCCCAGAACTGAAGTTTTGCAAAACTTGCACTAGCAATTTTCTCCTTTTTGCAAACTGACTTCACCACCCTCTCTTATATCCATAGAGACACTGATCTGGAGAGTTTGGCCACCCCAAGAGCTACCTAGGTGCCTTTGGCATTTTGTCAAACACCTTGTGTGCATGACCAGTTTTGGCATGACTTCAAGTTTACTTGGTGAACTTGATCTCCTGGCCTATCCATCGTGCCCCTTGATCCCCTTGCTAACCTTAACCTAGCCTGGTTCCTTGCCAGCCTCACCCAAGCCCTGTAGCAGGCCATGGCATTTCATCGAGCACCTTTCGTGCGTGCTCTGGGCACGCCCAGGGCGTGCGTTTGGCACCCGCATGCAAAGAGGTTGTAGATCCCTGATGAAGATCTCGAAGAAACAGGTACGTTTCAAGGGATCAATCTGGGGAGAAGCCACCCTAAAGGAAAGGTCACACTACCAGCCACATTTTGTAGCGACCTGAACTATAGGACAGAGAAGAGTGTTTGTGATGTCGCCGAGATCCTGTTGCCATATAACGGGTTCCTTGGCCGTCCAGCACTAGCCAACTTCATGGTGGCGTCACACTACGCATACAACAAGATGAAGATGCCCGGCCCAATGAGCATCATCACTGCCGGCTGGTTCAAGAGGGATGCGCTCATCTATCTGGACCAATTCTACCGAGAGGCAGTTGCTACACGTGCCGCCAAAACACTTGTTCCTGCTACTGGATCCCCTAAGGGGAAGAAGATCGGCAAGGCCTCGGTCGCCGGCAAGACTTCTGGCCCCAGCAAGGATTCCTGCACCCACTCTGGCAAACGCGCCTCCTCGGAGTGCTGCGTTCTCTTCGAGGACGTGCCAGAGAGCTCCATCGGAAAGAGCAAGAAATCCAAGACAGGACCACCAGAAACTAAGAAGGTACCCGTCAAGGAGGATGGCATGGGCAGAGCTTTTACCATAAGCTCCACCCTCGACAGCAAATAGGAAAGTGCACTTGTCACCTTCCTGTGGGCGAATGTCGCTGTGTTTGCATGGCAAACATCTGACATTCCCGGTGTTCCCAGGGATGTGATTCAGCACCACCTTGTTGTTTGTCCTCATGTGCGGCCCGTCAAGCAGATGTTCAGGAAGAAAGATTTCGAGCGACAAGAGTTCATCTTTGAGGAGATCAGGAAGTTGGAAGTGGCAGGCTTGGTCAGAGGAGTGCTCCACCCAACGTGTTTGGCCAATCCACGGGTGGTGCGTAAGGCAAATGGGAAATGGAGGTTGTGTATTGACTATACATATATCAATAAAGCTTGTCCAAAGGATCCTTTCCCTTTTTCATGCATTGACCAGATAGTGGACTCCACTGCCGGGTGCGACCTACTGTCGTTCCTCGACGCCTACTCAGGATACCACCAAATCTTCATGATGAAGTAATATGAAGAAAAGACCGCGTTCATCACACCATGTGGTACGTATTGTTTTGTACGAATGCCTTTCGGGTTGAAAAGCGTTGGTTCAACGTTTGCCCGAGCGGTCCCATCTACATAAAATATGGAAGCTTATATGAATGATATAGTGGTCAAAACCAAGGAAAAGGCCATGATTGTGCAAGATCTGGAGGAAACATTTGCAAATTTGTGCAAGATCAACCTCAAGCTTAACCCTGAGAAGTGTGTGTTCGGCATCCCATCCGGCAAACTTCTTGGGTTCTTTGTATATCAACACGGAATCGAAGCAAATCTCGACAAGATCAAAGTGATTGAGCAGATTGAGGCGCCAAGACGAGTCAAGGATATACGTAGGCTCGCCGGCAGCGTTGCTCCTCTGAGTAGGTTCATCTCCAAATCTACTGAGCGCGCCCTCCCCTTTTTAAGAATTTTGAAAAAGGAAGGTCCAATGAAATGGACTCCAGAAGTGGAGGCAGTGTTGCAAGAATTGCAGAAGTACCTCTCCTCTACTCCAATACAAGCACTACAAAGAAAATACACTTCCATGATGATACGTGTTTGTCACAGTAGGTCGCGTTTTTTGTCATGCATGTACATCCATGACAAATTTATGACAGAATCAAGATAGTCATACCTGTGCTGTCGTAGATGTGTTCCATGAGATTACCAAAATTATCATCACGGAAGTGTCCACTTCCATGACGATAAATCACGCGTCACAGGAGTGCTTTCATCAAGGGTGACCGACACGTGGCATCCACCGTAACGGAACGCCGTTAATCTATCGGGTCGGGTTTTGGATCAGATAACCCGTTAACAGCCCCGACCAATGGGGATTTTCCACGTGTAAAATCATCATTGGCTGGAGGAAACACGTGTGAGCACACCGTTGGGACAGATGTTATCCGCTCATTAGACCGAAGGCTCCTATGATACGGCGACACGTGGCATGGCCCAACAGAGGCCCATTCCTGTGAAAAGGCCGGCCCGTTTGACTTGGTCAAAAGGTGGCGGGCCGGCCCACGGAAAGCGTGTTAACGGCCTGTTCGCATATAGCCCATTTACAGCCCGCCAAACTAGGGCCCGTTACGCCCTATCCGAATTAGGCCCAGTAGTGTCATATGGGCCGTCCAATATGATTCAACCCGTTTTAACTTCCAGCCCATGTGTGGCCCATGACTTCTTTCGGCCCATATGAGGACCTTTGTAACTCTTGCCCATTAACGGCCCGTGGTGAAACTGGCCCGTAATGAACAGTGTATCACTTTATACCCATTAGCGGCCCGTTATTGCATTGGGCCATTTCCAGCCCAAGTTATCTTTCGGCCTTCTCAGGGCCCATTTATTCTTGGGCTCACTTGCAGCATTCGGTTACATACAGCCCGTTACTGTCATTTTCTTCTTGTGGGCCAAATTCAGCCCGTCGTTACAATCGGCCCGTTTGCGGACCGTTAATACGTTCGGCCATTTTCATGTAAAAAAAACCCGTTAGGCTGTTTTCATAGAGTTATCAAATACGGCCTATTAACTGCCCGTTATGGTCCACGAATAGTATGGCCCATGATTGGCGAAATGATGATACGCCCCGTAGAAGGCACATGGATCCTATGGCCCGTATGAGGCCCATGGATAGTACGACCCATAGAAGGCCCATGGATCGTACGGCCCGTAAAAGGCCCATGGACCCTACGGCCCGTAGAAGGCCCAGTGATCCCTAAGGCCCGTATGGAAGAAGGCCGATGGATCCTACGGCCCGTATAGAAGGCCAATGGTCCTACGGCCGAACGAAGGCCCATGGATCATACGGCCTGCAGGAGGCCCGTCAGTCCGTGTGTTGCCATGATTATTTTGGCCTAGTTACCAAAAATAGGCTATTGTGGCCACTAGAAAAACACAGAAGAAGAACTGAAGTGACTACAAGCCAACAACTAAACAAGACAATAAGGAAATAAATAAGCAAGAAATTAAGGCTAGCCTATTACCGCTATTACACTTATTACATCCACTGGGCATCAAAGTTCGCCACCAGTGCAAATATAGGGAACAAAGCAGCATATTACATACGCTGGGCGTCAAAATTGGCCACCAGTGCAAATAAACGCGGCAGCAAAACAAGAGCATAACTGAAACAAGTTTAGAAGAGCTCAAGAAACGTTATCCTGGGTGTCCACCATGCTTGCAATAAGCTTAGCAAGATGATTAGCTTTGTCCTGTTTCGCGCTAAAATCCTCCAATGCTTGCTGTTGCACCAGAAAGTATGCATCTGAATGCTCTAGGTACTTCCGCAGTCCTTCCGCTTCTTGTCGCAGCACAGCTGATCGATGTCTTTCAGCTTGTAGTTGAGACTCAAGAAACCGAACTGATTCAGACAATGAGTTTGAATAGCTTGTGCAAGCGGTAGTGGCCAGTAACTCGAACACTAAACCAAGACATGACTTTGGGGTTGTCCCGCTGTCTTCAAGATAGTCTTCCTTAGCTGTTTTATCAGCTTTGTTGGAGACCAACAAGGATGTGTCACTATCCTCAACCTTATCTGCATTACTTCCTTTACCATTGCTTAATAAGGCACTCTTCCCCAATATTATGTCAGCATTGTAAAAGAAGAAACAAGCAGACACATAACAAGTTTAGCATGTACTAGTATATGAAACTCATTTCGGTGAAATAGTTCATTAGTAAGGTGGAAAGGATTAAACTACCAAGTCTTCTATTGCGAAGTACTAGTACATAGTAAAAGCATCAAACAAACATATATCTATGTCCTATGGTCACTGCATTGTCTTGCCAAATCAAAATAGAGACACGGTTCAAATCATATCAGTTCAAGACAAAGCAGCAGTGAAAGAATACAAAGCGTGGGAAACTACACGGCACAACAAGATTTCAGATGGGTACCACGGGTCTACATGTACAACAACACTATTGGCTCTGTTGTGATGCTAGTAATGTGCATGATATGAAAGTCAACTGTATACACAATTGAAATTGAAATCAAAAGAGCTATTGATAAGAGCAAACCTGTTAAAGAAACATGCGTGAACATACCTGCTGTGCCATTGGAGTTTTGATTGGATTCTTCAATTTAAAAATAACTTTGTATCAGTAAATACAGTGATACAAGAGCAAAGCAATCATAGTTAAAAAAAGGCGCGCCTAAGCGAGCGCTTAAGCGCGCCTAGGCTCTACGCATTGTCAAAAAGCATTGCGCATAACTACGCTTAATCTGTGCATAACTGTGCATAAGCATGCGCTTTGGTCAGTAAAGTGCAAAGCGGTGGCAAAACGCACAATTAACGCCTAGTGCTTTTTTGAACTATGATAGCAATGGAATCTTAAATTAGAACAGTTGTTCTTCAGGTTTAGGCACTTGTTCTACATGAACAGAGTATAGTAAGACGCAAGAATATAATGCTTAGAAATAGAAAATGAGCTCATAGACCTTACCACAGTCTTGGTTCGGGACCAGTACAGAACAAGGCGTTCCTAGTCATCATCCAGTAAATGTGTCTCTGGAGAACGTAAGGGTATTTGATGAGTTTCTTTCCCGCTGAAGTACGTTTTCTTCAGGTAATTCCGATACTGCCACCAAGCATTCTTGAAGATAGCAGAGGTATTAGCACAGGTTACCTCATCCTGAGTTTCCAAATCGGTCCTTCTCTATAGAGAAAATTGGGAAAATTTGCTGTATTATAACCATCATGGAGGTAGGATGTATGGGACGAAGCAAAGTAATTGCCATGAATAACATTACTTACACATAACTCCTAGACAAACACCTGCAACTGGCATTTTCCTTCATCTTCAGTATAATATTTCCAAGATGGGAAGATACGCACATACGATTTAACAACATCAAATGCGATAGATGATAATCTACGACTGGCTGGTTGTGCTTCCTCCACAGGAATAGGCGTACTAACTGGTGGAGTTGGGGTTCACCGTGATAGTACTGGCCATTTGGGCACTGGAGCTGCCTTACTAACTGCTCTTGTTTGGGAGCTCTGTGGTGGAGATGGTGCTGTGTCAACAGGAACTGGGTTACTATCGGCTGGGGTTGGGGTTAGATTGGGTGAAGCTGGTTCTTTGTCCATCACAGTAGGGGTACAATCTGCGAGAGTTTGGGTTATGTGTGGTAGGGCTGGTTCTTGTGCATGTACAACCGGGGTGCTATCTCCACCAAGAGGTAGCACTGTTTTATTTGAAGACCGTGTTTTTATTCCGCTAGATAATGGCATCACCCGCTCCAATTCAAATGGCTGACAAACAGGAAACATGGTTGAATGTACAAACATTGTGTGAGAGACAGATGCAATAGATAGTGTGGAAAAAAGAGGGCAATTAATAGTTGACATGTATATTGTTTAACTAAAACAGATAGCATGACATAATTTCACATATATGATGTCTATCTAAACTGGATAGCATAGCATAACATAATTCAAAGATATGATGAATAACTAAACAGGATCGCATGACATAATTCACCTACATGTTATCTAAGTAATCAGGATCGCATCATTTAATTCACATATGTGATTTATATGCTAAATAGAGGGCATTCGATATGATGTCTGAACTAAGAACATGGTGTTGAATATTGTGTATATGATGTCTAAACTATGCAATGCAAGACACCGTATGCATGATATGAGCAGTATAACCGTGCCAAGTTAGAGCATACACCTCAGTAGGGGAAGAGGACTGGTCATCTGTCTCTGAATCCATCTCTGAGGAGCTATCGGGACCCAACAAGAGATCTGCTTCGATAGGTAACACTGTCTGCTCTGAAGGCCTTGTTTTCGCTCCAGATTTTTCCATCTCCCACCCAAATGGCTGATTCACAGAAAGAGTAGTTTAATGTACAAACATTGTCGACAACTAGAAATGTAATGAAGGAAAGGATGGGCAAGATATCATTCAAATATATGATGCCTGGTTAAACAGGATGGCATTGCACATTTCACATATATTATGGCTGGCTAAAAGACATGAGACTGCATTCACTAGTAGAAAAGGGGCCAATGGTCCAGGCCGGTCCAGCCCATTAGTCCCGGTTCAATCCAGAACCGGGACCAATGGGGGCACTGGACCCGGTTCGTGAGCCCCGGGGGCCGGCCGGGCCACGTGGGCCATTGGTCCCGGTTCGTCTGGACCTATTGGTCCCGGTTGGTGGGACGAACCGGGATCATTGGCCCTCGCTCCTGGCCCACAACCATTGGTCCCGGTTGGTGGCTTGAACCGGGACCAAAGGCTGCCCATTAGTCCGTTCATGCCACCAACCGGGACTAAAGGGGAATCAAACCGGTTTATAAGCCCCTCCCTCTCTGCCATGTTGAGCTCCTCTCAAAATGAAAATAGATGCCCTTATACAGGGAATTTAACCTAAATTCATACTGAATTTCTCTGAAGTTTGTAGAAATTTATTATGAATTTAGGTTGAATTTTCTCTATAAGCGCATCTATGCTCATTTCTGAGTAGTTTTTTATATAGTTTTTTTTTCTTTTCTGCTATATTTATTTTTTTCTTTTTATCTCTAAGTTGTAATAAGTCATTAAAAATAAGCATCTATGCTCATTTTTTAGTAAAGTTAATCACAACTATTTTTTCTTCTATTTATTTCTGAATTGTAATAAGTCATTAAAAATAAGCATCTATGCTCATTTTTTAGTAAAGTTAATCACAACTATTTTTTCTTCTATTTATTTCTAAATTGTAATAAGTCATTAAAAATAAGCATCTATGCTCCTTTTTTAGTAAAGTTAATCACAACTATTTTTTCTTCTATTTATTTCTAAATTGTAATAAGTCATTAAAAATAAGCATCTATGCTCCTTTTTTAGTAAAGTTAATCACAACTATTTTTTCTTCTATTTATTTCTAAATTGTAATAAGTCATTAAAAATAAGCATCTATGCTCCTTTTTTAGTAAAGTTAATCACAACTATTTTTTCTTCTATTTATTTCTAAATTGTAATAAGTCATTAAAAATAAGCATCTATGCTCCTTTTTTAGTAAAGTTAATCACAACTATTTTTTCTTCTATTTATTTCTAAATTGTAATAAGTCATTAAAAATAAGCATCTATGCTCCTTTTTTAGTAAAGTTAATCACAACTATTTTTTCTTCTATTTATTTCTAAATTGTAATAAGTCATTAAAAATAAGCATCTATGCTCCTTTTTTAGTAAAGTTAATCACAACTATTTTTTCTTCTATTTATTTCTAAATTGTAATAAGTCATTAAAAATAAGCATCTATGCTCCTTTTTTAGTAAAGTTAATCACAACTATTTTTTCTTCTATTTATTTCTGAATTGTAATAAGTCATTAAAAATAAGCATCTATGCTCATTTTTTAGTAAAGTTAATCACAACTATTTTTTCTTATATTTATTTCTAAATTGTAATAAGTCATTAAAAATAAGCATCTATGCTCATTTTTTAGTAAAGTTAATCACAACTATTTTTTCTTTTATTTATTTCTAAATTGTAACTAGTTTTTTATATAGTTTTTTTTTCTTTTCTGCTATATTTATTTTTTCTATTTATTTCTTTGTGGTAATAAGTCATTAAAAATAAAAAAGAGGCGCAATGCTAGTTAATTCGCTTCAAGCCTTCCGGAATAATGTAAACTCCACTGCACATAGCTCCGTGCAGTCTACCCTATTCCTCAAGGCTTGAAGCGAACCAACGTGCAGGTGAGCATTGAGCCTCTTCTTCATCGTCTCTGCACTCAGGGCTTATAAACAGCTGCGAGTGCCTCTCGCTTGGCGAGGTGGGACTAAAAAAACAGCTTCATAAAATAAATAAGTAAAGAAAAAAAGTGCCTCCTACAGGGCCCCCACGGCCTGGATACGACTAGAAACCCACCATGGGCCAGGATTCAGGCCCGCAGGTGGCCCATTAGGACCATCAGGCAAAGCAGTAGTAAGTAGGCCCGTAAGCCTGCAGTGGAGAGGAGCTCGAGAGGGGAGCGGCAGTGGGGCTTATAAACCACTGCGCTCCCCTCTCAGCTAGCGAGGTGGGACTAAACTTTCGTGCCGCACCGTGCCAGCACAAGGCCATTGGTCCTGGTTCGTGGCACCAACCGGGACCAATGCCCACCCTTTAGTCCCGGTTGGTGGCACCAACCGGGACCAAAGCCCTCTGCTTCCCGCCCTTTGGGCTGCTGAAAAGAGGCCTTTGGTCCCGGTTGGTGCTACCAACCGGGACTAAAGGGTGCATTGGTCCTGGTTGGAGCCACGAACCGGGACCAAAGACTTTGCTATATAATGAAAATTTTAGAACCGCATCCCCACTTCGATCTCTCCTTCCTCCTCGATCTCCCGACGGCGCGCGCCGTCGCCGACCCGCCCCTACGCCGTCGCCGCCCCGCCCCGCCCCGACGCCATCGCCGTCCCCATCGTCGACCCCGTCCCCGTCGCCGCCCCGTCCTGCGCCGTCGCCCCTCGCCACCCCCGCCACGCGCCGTCGCTGTCCCCCTCGACACCCCGTCCCGTTGTCGACGTCCCCGTCATTGCCGTCCCGCGCCTCCGCCCTGTACGTCGCCACGCCGTACGCCCCCGGCCCGTCGTCGCCGGCCCCGTGTATTTTCCGTTTTCCGTTTTCTGTTAGAGAAATTAGATAGAAAAATTCGATATTAATGTCAAATGTTAGATGAATTAGCTCGATATTAATTAATGCTAATTAGATGAGTTAGTTTTTTATAATTTTTTCTTATAGATGAATTAGATATATTAATGTTAGATGAATTAGTAAGTGCTTAGTTAAATTAGTAAGAAAATTAATAAGTGCTTAATTAGTTGAATTAGTAAGTACTATAATTGAACTAGCTAGTTAGACAAATATAATTACTATTTTATTTAGATTTTTTTGGTAATATAATTAGTTAGAAAAATATGAGTTAGTTAGAAAAATACTAGTTTATTTTTAGTAAGTACTATATAGTAAGTGCTACTTTGTTTTTAGTAAGTACTACTTTATTTATTTATAGTAATAAGTGCTTAGTATAGTTGAACT
>LR880971.1:77233224-77244165 GCA_904067115.1 Aegilops sharonensis | reverse complement strand
GCATGCTCCTGTGGAGGAGGTGGCAGCTCATCCCAACCAATCTCAGGAAACTCCGGCATAACCCAATTATGGTTATTAAACTGCAGATGTCCAGGGAGTGGATGAGGGTTGCCATCAAAGGGCATGGGATCCTCGTCCGGAGGCAAGATGTCGGCAAAATCAGCAGAGAAGATGTAAATCGGAGCAGACCATGAAATGCGAGAACCACCAAAATCAGCAAACTCTCGATATACCACATCACGCGGCACCAATGTCGTTGCCGGGAAAGAAACGTACGCTAGGGTACGAACAAGTAACGGATCATCCTGATGCCAGTGATGGAAGCGGCCAAAGGTACTAATAGCATCGGCAATATACTGAGTACGCCGATAATCCAGAGGAATTCCAACTATCATAACCCAACCCCTCCGAAAACCCTGAACAGCTCTGAAGTTGATTCCTTCATCATGCGGCACAAATCTAACAAATATGTCATTATCCAGCTCAAACGGTGGGTGATCAATTAGGGCCGGCCTAGCAACTGAGCTACGGAAACGGAAGAGACCCACACCTTGGATCCATGGTTGAGCATCAAGGACGGCGCGACCAAGAGTGTTAACAACAAAATCACTAACCATGTTTCTGAAGATAGCAACTTCTTCAGGCAGAGGAGCTGGTTCGACGATGGCAATAGCGTATTCCTCATGCTGACGATCCGGAGCCACAGCTGGAGAGAAGAAAGTGCGCGGTAGCCGCCTCGGACCGCCATCAATAATCTCAAACCCCGGCGGCACAAATGGCATGGGGTCAAGGGCAAAGGTAGCCATAGCAGAGAGGGCCTCAGAAGGTGGCGGCAATAGAGCCGCATCAGATGGTGGAGCGGCTAAGCAGGTCGATGGTGGCGATGTAGGTGGTGGTGGTGTGGAGGGGGGTGGCTCAGCAGGCAATGGCGGAGGCGATGGTGGTGTTGTAGGCGCGATGGGACTTGGCAGAGACCCCGCATGGCTAGAATCGAGGGAAACCGAGGCGTCAGGCGAGGAAATCTCAGCTGACCGTCCCGGGGAGGTTGGATTCACCCGCGGGACCCACTTGTAAGTCGGGGAATGCGTATCGTCCGAGCATCCTCTTGCACGATGGCCCAGGCGAAAGCATCTGCGGCATCGATAAACAGTTCTGACATTTCCAAACCTTGAACACCATATCATCAATGAGATCATTAAATTGAGCAGCCTCCTCCGAAATAACCGGAATATGTTTCTCCATAAGACCCGTGGGAGAAATCTCAACTGCAGCAGCAGAAAATTCTAAAGCAACCTGAGACTGATGGGCCAAAGGCTGGGCCGTGGTACAGCCGACCAAGGCAGCAGAGCCATTGTGGGCAAAAGAGTCATGATGGGCCAGGGGCCCAGACTGGGCCATGCATCCATGTTGGGTTGGAGAGACCGAATCATCGTATCCAGATGTGACAGAACCATGTGAAGGTACACTCTCAATTCGAACCAGCCGGGTTGGTAAAGATCCGGAACTAGTGGCGGGATTTATGGCAGGGACGTTGATTGTTCTGAAGGAGATGGGTGGCGTGGCCACCGTCCACTGAAGATCATTCGCCGGCGGCGAGGGCAAGATCAGTCTGTCACGAGGATGCACGTCATATCCGGCCTCCGATACCGTATTAACCAAAGACTGATAGGCGTGAAACCTATAACCCTTGTAAGCAGGATATTGCAAGAACGTTGCAAAAGAAAGCTTCTTTCGTGAAGATGAACTCGATCTAAAAGATGATCTAGCCGGAGGATTATGCATGGCTAGCAACCCCAAAGTGGCACGTTTCTTAGAAGGACTCACTAGGATCCATTCAGCATCGCACTCTTTTTTCCAGATCTTAAATTCACGGACCCAATTAGGACCACCATTTCCCCAAAGATGAAAGAAGCATTTGAATTGTGGGCACGCAAACGACCTCAACTGGAGAATGTAGAGACCAATTTGCTTACAAGATACCAGAAAGGAGAATACCTTGTCTCGGATGATTTGCACCGAAAATTCAATCGCAGATCCCCCAATCGCTGATTCCAAGGCAGCCGCCACAGAGTCGTCATTAAGACGGAATACATGCCTGCTGAAAGACACCACCATAATGAAATGGGCCGTGTCATCCGTGGAATGAATAGATCTCCCACAAAGTTTGAAAACCTTGTCCGCAAAAAGGGCACCCGGTGAGAAATCCAAATCCAACGTTGATCCACCAGAAGAACCCATGTGAGATGGGTATAGGCTTGTAGAACAGAAGCCGCCAGAGAAGATGGGCGGAAGAGAAACACGAGTCGTTGGCTAGAAGAGAAGATCGCCGGAAAACCTAGGCCGGCGGAGGGTGGGTGGGTGCGGGACTAAACATATTGTTGATGCTATGATTTCACCCCGGTCGTTGCGCTGCAGTAGTAATGACTAGTGAGCAGTCAAATCACAGAGCCCCACCTTCGTCACAGTAAGTTGCTCGGACGAAGCAACCATCATTTCTCTGTTCCTTGAATCCGCTGGTACTCCCATATTCCCACAGTAATAAGTTGCTCGAGCGAATCAACCATCACTATATCCACTCACGTGTGATGACCACAGGAGCTATCCATTCAGATTGCATGTTAAAAAAATAAAGGTCGATAACTAATGCGGCAAACTTTCAAAAAAAAAACTAATGCGGCACCTCGGGCCAACGCGGCCAGATCGCATTTTGCACGAGAAATTACACACCATGTTTTGTTGACATGTGGTCCCGTTCCAACATATCAGTGAGACGACGGCGAGTAGTAGGAGTATTTCTGGAGCGACGTGTAGGCCGGGGCGCCCCTTCGTGATCCATGGCAAACTAGCAACTGCCCACTGACTCTTCGCCTATCCCTCTCGATTTGGAACTGCTGTCTCACGCTCTTCCTCTCCCTCCTCCATTTTCCTTCAGCCCTTCACCCTTTCTTCTGCCATTGTTCGATCATCTTCTCCATGGAGGGAACAGGACGGAAACAACCCGGTTATACTTGCCCCAATCTGAAAGATGACGTGGTGGAGGAACTCATTGATCAGTGCGATGTCATCACCTCGGCTAGCATGGCAGGTTCGTTCAAGCCCATTCTTGACTCAACCAATAACATCATTACAAGGAACCCAAGAGTCAAGGAGCGGTTTGATCTCCCTTACCTTCTTCGCCGTGACCCTGATGACTGGCGCCATCACGACGGAGGCCTTGCCCTGTGCAAGTTGATGCCGCTTGATAATGATACGTATGATGTTAAGATGCCATCGCTTGAGGGAAAGGCTTGGGCAGGCGCAAATGGAGATTGGGTTATTTACATTGGGTCCAACTGCGAGTGGGAACTTGTGAATGTGTACACTCGTGACCAGGTTCCACTTCCAAAAATCTCAGCAGACTGCCCGAGGTTGAGCACACCGGTATTATACGCACGTTCAAATACAATCATTGTGACTGTCTTCTATGGAAGATAGCAATTTCTCGAGTTCCCTACCGCTCTTGGAATTACAACAACTATGAAGTTGTTGCTATCTTCGACAAGGTTGTTGCCGTCCTTGCTGGTTTGACTTGATGAGTTTCTGTACACGGATGAGTATTGTGATGCAATTGAATACGAGGTCCTTGTGTTTGTTGCCACCACTCGTGGCACTGTTTTTGCATGGAGTCATTGTTTTGGTACGTTTGTCTTCCATCGTAATTATAATTGTTTCATCCACATGCATGCGGGTTAGCAAGTTTCCCTTTACTAATTAACCTTCTTCTTGTGTTTCCAAGGTCTTGCGAACATTCCACCACCTATACTTGAAGATTTTTATAACCAAGGGGGAGATGACGATGGTGATGATCACGAGCATGAGGACGAGCAGTGCCGATATACTATTTGGCGCCAGGCAACTAATTTTGATGGATCACCTCTTCTCGTGTGTATACAGCCCACTGATGATGTTACTGCTAAGGAAGCAGGTGTAGTCTCCCATGGTCGCACTCTCCGGACCTATTCCAACACCTGTTGCATGGTATTTGGGATGGATACTAGTGTACTAGCGCCAACTCCTTCTCCCTGGTACAGAATTGATAGTCTTGGAGAAAACTCGCTCTTCCTTGGACAAAACTATCCAATGATGGTGAAAGGCGATCCAACTGCTGTTGACACAATGTTACTACCGTTTATGAGAAGCAACTGTGTCTATACCTCGGACATTTGGGTGGTTCCCTACCCTGGTACTGATATAGTAGGCCACTTCAGCCTGGATGATCAGTCCTGCGTTGGTCTCCAGATCGACAATGGATGGCCCGTCCCAGAGAATCACTTGTGGTTCAAAGCAAGCGTTTCCAATGCCGAGGAATTGTTGAGTTGAAGTTCATTTCATTGCTTGTTATTTCTTGTGTGGTGAAAACTTTAGTATTTATAATGTATCCTCGTTGTCGATGTGGGTTGATGACCTGTTGTATATAATAACATGATATGCCTGTGATAAACTTACTAAATTTATGAATGGCTTTCGAGTCGCTTCTATGAGTGAGGGGTGCGACGAGGCAATTTTTTTTCCGAATACATAATTGTACGTGCATTGCAACATGTTATCGGATGAGGCCAATCAACAATAGTAGTACACTATTTGTACTAGCTTCACATGCTTCACGCGTTGTGCGGGTGTTTTTACTGTAGCCATATTGTACTCTACTACGTAACTAGCACCTCGTATCGTCGATACTAGTAGTACTATATAGTAAGTAGTAGGAGTAGTAGGGTGGCATGTGCCAGAACAAGCATTCACGTCCAGGAGTACGGCACATGCCACCAGCACGACTTCCATCTGACACCATATTTCTTGGAGTCCATGCTAGAGCAATCTCTTCAACCTCATCGGTTCTCTAACTCAGCCATCGCGCGACGGGCGAGTTGGGGGTTTGCCGATAGTCGCTTTCCTTAACTGCGGTCCCACTTGTAAGGCCAACTGCAACGCACGACCCCAAACGGACCTCCGTTTTGCACGAACTCCAACGATAATTTTGACTAGAAAAGCAAAACCAAAGAAAACAAGAACCACAAGAATACATTTTCCTACTCCTGTAAGTTGGATTAGTGCCTTCTCGATGCATTCATTGTTGATCTACGGATGCTCGATCTTGCGTGCTTCTTTCTTCTTCGAGTGTAAAGAAGTAGACGTTGCTTCCTCGCATCTAGTCTCATGTCTAGCCTCTATTCTAGTACTGCTCCGGTCCGTTTTTCTCTGCATCTAAGCAACAACATGCGTACCAAGTAGGAGTATCAACAAGTGCATTAATCTCATCTATAGCCTCTGTGCTAGCTAAAAGTGATAGAACATCTACTAAATTGCGCTCTGTCAATATATGGATGTACTCTTTTTCCCAATACAAAAACTTGTATCCATTCTACTCCCTCCGTTGCACAATACATGCCTTCTATTTGTCAAAATATATATGTATCTAGACATGTTTTAGTATATAGGTACATCCATTTTTGGACAAATGGAAGTCAAGTACTTTGGAACGGAGGGAGTACACAATAAATTTTCTAAGTTAGCACAACTAGTCTAATCCGAGAGCACAACCGAAGATTTGGTCGGGTTCTTCCTACTTCTGCCGACACGTAGGACATCCAGCATCCATGTCGTGTCATGAAAGAAAATAGAGTGGTAGTTGAAGCCACGAGATGTGCATCTTGGGTTAAACTGTAAATAGAATCTTACTACTCTTGAGTAACTCCAAAAGCGGCCACCGAAGATGTTTCTTGGATTTGATTTTCATCACCAGCACGTCGGGGTGAAAGATGTGCAGGTTCAGTGGGTTCTCTTGCGTTTTCATTGACATGTGGGGCCGCATGTGAGCAAATAGACGATGGGCTCCGCACGTCCGCTGGCTGGCTGAGAAGAGAGATAGAGGAGGGCTGAGCACGGACTGCGGGAAATTTGTTCTACGTAACCATCAACTTGATATTGGCGCGTGGTTGTTTCTGGAATAAAAAAGGAGGTACCTCTACTTATGTTACTCCCACTACGCCTAGCCTAAGGTTAGTAGGTGACCTTGCGCTTGGCTCTTCGCCTCTTCCGGAAGTCGATGGTTCTACGGTAGTGCTTCTGGCAGTCTGACACCAAATGAACTTCTGCATGTCCACCGCTTGTAAGAAAAAGTTTCTCCTCATGCTGCGAGCCACCGCGCACGCGTTGGCGAGGGAGAAGGCGTAATCAAGCTTCTCGTCGTTCTACGAGTTGACGGGACACATCAAAGTTATTTACTAGTAGTACGTACTCTCTCCAAAAAAGGGCTGACCATGTCATTGCTACCATCCCGTGCTCCGTCGTTGAGTACGTGCACTATTCACGTGCCATCAACGAGAAAAAAAATATTGCGTAGGTGCCATCGAAGTGCACGACTCACCTACGGAAAAGGGTTCCCCCCCGCCTTTCCCCCACACGACTCACTTACGCAGTGCTTATCTGATTATCTCCATTTTCTTGCATGACCCGTGCACCTTGATGCTAGATGTCTCGCGTGTTGGGAAAAGGATGAACAAAGCTCATGTAAAAGAGAAGAGTTGAAGAGCATAGATTCCCGATGACCGAGGAGGAGCAAGGAACCTCGCGGTGGAGCGTCTGCAAGGAACCTGTTTTTTGCCGCCTGCCCACCTATAAACAACTAAAAGAACATGAAATTTTCGTTAACCACTAGAAATGGTACATCAGGATGCTAAGTTGAAGATGTTTTATACTCCCTCCGTTCCCAAATATAAGTCTTTTTACATATTTCAATAAGGGACTACATACGAAATAAAATGAGTGAATCTGCACTCTAAAATATGTACACAAGCCAACGCACTAACTCCATCCGATCCAACTCATGCACATACGCGCACAGCATGGAGCACACAACGCACGTACACAAGACGTGCATGCACACATGCTCGGCCGCAGAATGCACGTGAATAACACATGCATGCGCACACACTCGGCTGCATGGAGGCGTGCAACATCCGCTACGACGTCCGGTTCGTCGTGCTACGGCGAAGCTCGCACGCAACGGCGCATACGCATCTCTTGCAGCACCTCTTTGCCGTCGTTGCTCAACTACTAGTCGGAGACGAAGATGACCGCAGCCTCGGCCTTAGAGCTAGCACCGATGGAAAAACACGCACGCTGCACACACACGAGCATATACGGAGTGCCCACGACGTGGTGGTGGTGTGTCCCCAGTCGTCTCTACTCCTTCTGCGCACGTTGTCTATCAAGGCGGCTGCATGCTAATGATGATGTGGGTGAGATCTTCTAGGACTCAGATGATGACGAGGAAAATTATGAGACACAAGGTGACGTACAACGTCAAGGTCCACGGTCAAGGGGGTGCTAGCAAGTGCTTAGATGTGCTTAGAGCAAGTACAATAGAGCTGAGTCAGCGGGCTATAAGTAATAAACAGTAGTGTATTTCTGCTTAGTTGGAGGAAAGAGGAGGAGAGAGAAGGTAAGCGGGCTCTTCGTGAAGACCCAGCTCTGGCACGTGCTCCTAGGCACTTTGTACATGTTGACTATAAGATGGGCTGTAGGCTTATAGCCAGCAGCTGGCTATACTATTAATGGTCTTTAGATGAGGTGCTAAGTGCATTAAATGGCTTAGTAACTCAAGTGTTCAATGCATAGGTTCTTAGTTTATTGGTGCCACATCATATTTTATGCCTATGTGGCAGGCTTAGCAGCTATACATGGTGGATCACTGGGAGAGGCCAAGGCTGGTCATAGTGGGGAGTAACTTGTACTGTAACATATTACTATGTTACTTTAAACATCTCTATAAACCGGAAAGGAGGGAGTAGTAACATAGACTAGTGTCATATGCAGAGTATGGGAGCACATGATATTTCCCCGTTCGGACCGATCCCAAGTAGGCTACTCACCTTCTTGGCCCAACAAAAACCCCTCCCCCCTCCCGCGCGCGCTTCCCGCCCGGCACCAGCTGAGCCCGCCATTCCACATTGATGGCAAGTCAGGGCGATGCGACCTCTCACTGCTTCCGCCGTTGAAGCGGCGCGCCGACCGAGGGCACCGCCCGCTGCACGCCCGGCATTTTAGACTACACAGTGGATAGTAACTTTTATAGCAAGTACTATAATTAGATGACATAAGCAGGCTATAAGGATTTAAATATAGTATTTGTGATTAGTTGAAGGAGAGAGAAGAGGAGAGAGAAGAGAAGCAGATTGTAAACGTGTAGCCGGTTGTACTCCAACATATTCTACTTTGTGAGACAAAAGGTGGGGCCATTATTAATGATATTGTATTTATACTCAAGGGACTAACGGACGCCTTAATTACTCCGTTTTTTTAGACAAACCTTGGTGGGGCTATTATTGACTTTTTTTGAGCTATTATTGACTTGGACGTGGGGTTTGGGGGCCAAAGGCCTACTATTATACTCCGACCTGACATGCTCTACCCTAGCCGCCGCTGTATCATATGGTTTCGCACCGTTCCAAATCTTAGCGCCGCCACGCAATTCTTCTCCAACCCTCCTTCTGGCGTGCACCGCGAGAAGGACAGTAGTCCTCCGAACCCCACCTTTCGTGATCCTGTACGGGAGAGGGGCGATCAAGTTTTTGGGGAGCACACTCCTGTGACTGCTGCCAGCGATGACTTCCTCAACGACAACCTTCTTCCCCGACCTCGGTAACCTCTTCATCAACGACATGAGTGACAACATCAACCACATCGGTTCTGCTCCCGCTCTACAGTATGTGATTCTGTCCTCCTGGTTTAGTCCACATCATTACTTTGATCTTTGCAATTGTCGTCATGATCTATTTACTGCTGATTCAGATTAAATCTCATACTAAATTGCTCATATATTCAACAATCCAATCCAAAAACCTGATCACAGGCAATTTACTCTGAGTGGTTTTGTGCGCTTTTGAAGCCGCCTACTCTTAAGGGGCACAATATAAAAGGTAGCGCACAAGAGCAGTATATTGGTTTCAGATCATGTACTGCTATGATGCCACTAAGGGTAAGCCTGAGGGCGATCTTAATCCTACACAGCAGGAAGCTTTTCAGAACATGGATACCCTCTTCAAAGCCGCCCTGCTGCGTGTTCTTGATGTTTCCATTGTGGATTCGTATATGTTGTTTGACAGCGGCAAAGACATGTGGGCTGCGCTCGAGGCCCCGTTTGGGCCCTCGGGCGCTGGCAACGAGTTGTACGTCATGGAGCAATTCTGTGACTACAAGATGACTGATGAGTGCTCTGTTGTTCAGTACACTCATGAGATACAGTCACTCTCTAAGGAACTTGAGCACTTTAAGTGTGTGTAGCCGGACAAATTTATTGCTGGGACCACCATTGCCAAGCTTCCACCTTCGTGGAACGATTTTGCTACTTCTCTGAAAAACAAGAGACATGAGTTTTCTGTTTTGGATCTCATTAGCACTTTTCATTTTGAGGAGAAGGTGAGAGGAAAAGACACACGTACTCGGGTCGCCGAGGGAGCTTCTAGTGCCCACATGGTACACGAGAAGAACTTCCAGCCCAACCAGCCCCAAAACAACAAGAACAAATCTCAGGGGAAAGGCAAGTTTGATGCAAAGAACAAGCCGTCACATTCTACCAACTTCGAGAAAAATTATCATAACGGGAAGGGATACAAACCTCAATTTTGGTAGCACCGCACGAAATTTATATGGCTGCATCTACCTGCTGTTAGCTAACCTCATGGTGCTCTAGCTATTCCAACAGTCGTAACTAGGTACAATGACCACCGCAAGATGAAATTAGCTTATTCGTACGTTGACTTGCTGAATGCAGTGCGGAACAATCCTGTCATGTGTGGAGGAGCAAACAAGCAGTGCAGCCGAAGGTGGAAATCAACCAAGGACTTATGAAATTATATGTAATCTTCCTCAGGCAGGTCAGTATCCCCTTCGTCCAGATGATCGTGTTTTGTCATGCCGAGCTATTGATATGTGCTACTATTTTGCAACACCGTTTAAGTATAGCTACTGTTTTCCTATCTTTTCAGATTCAGGACAATGAATATGATATCAGCGGAACTGCACAATATGGACCCAAGTTGAGTCATCTCTATTGCCTCATGTGTTTGCTGCAAATGTGTCAGCATCAATTGCAAGATGAGGCAGCTAGCTAGCTGTGGAGTTGCCAACATGCTCAAAGTGCTCGCAACATTGAGAAGAAACAAGCATGCCCAGGAAATTAATGCGTCTGCAGGGAGGCCCTTTGCTCAGAGAAGCATCAACCGATTTTCTTTATTCCACACCTTCTCACAGTTTTGTATGTTGGTTATAGTATGGTGAATCATTGAGATGCATAGACATGCTGAACTTTTGTTCTCCTGAATGTTAGTTTAATGTGAGTGTCTGCATCCAGTACTGCATCCTCTAATTTGGTGGATGCACACAGAGAAAATAAATCTCCTTAATTTACTCCATAACCACCCTATTAAATAGGCCTAGTAACAAACCAGGCGCATGCAGTGGCCGGCGGGCACATGCGTCCTGCATGCATGGCCAGTCATGCAGCAACGCAAAAGAAGAGAGCGGTTCTTGGGAAAAAGCGAGTAGTTAGTGCTGCTGGCCTTATAAACACGAACAGCTCGCTCTCCTGCTTCCGTTTCCCCACCCAATTCCCCCCGCTCCCCAATCTTCCTCACTCGTCAAGAAAACCCCGCTCACCTTCTTCCTCACTCGTATAGAAAATTCCTGCTCCTCTTCTTCCACTCCTACGAAAATCCCCAGCCCTCCTTCTTCCCCACTCGCACTGCCACTAGGCTCGTCTCTAGCTACTCTGCTCAAACCCGTGAGCTCGGCGCGACGCCCACAAGGAAAATGGAGTCGGCTGGCCCCAGCGCCAAGAAGATGAGGCTCCCGCCAGCGGCGACGACAGTTGTAGATCCCGCACCTGGTAGCACGAGGAGAAGC
>LR880971.1:77198066-77215764 GCA_904067115.1 Aegilops sharonensis | reverse complement strand
GGTTGGGTGATTTATGGGACCCCCTTGACAGTTCGCTTTGAATAAGACTCCTCCAGCAAGGCCCAACCTTGGTTTTACCATTTGCCACCTAAGCCTTTTTCCCTTGGGTTCTGCAGACTCAAGGGTCATCTTTATTTTAACCCCCGGACCAGTGCTCCTTCGAGTGCTGGCCCAAACCGAGCGATGTCCGGCGCCCCCTGGGCAATCAGGGTCTATGCCAACCCGACGTCTTGCTCATCCGGTGTGCCCTGAGAACGAGATATGTGCAGCTCATATCGGGATTTGTCGGCACATCCGGGCGGCTTTGCTGGTCTTGTTTTATTGCTGTCGAAATGTCTTGTAGTCCGGGATTCCAAGACTGATCGGGTCTTCCCGGTAGAAGGAATATCCTTCGTTGACCATGAGAGCTTATAATGGGCTAAGTTGGGACACCCCTGCAGGGTACTATCTTTCGAAAGCCGTGCCCGCGGTTATGAGGCAGATGGGAATTTGTTAATGTCCGGTTGTAGAAAACCCGAAGTTGACCTTAATTAAAATACATCAACCGCGTGTGTAACCGTGATGGTCTCTTCTCGGCGGAGTCCGGGAAACGAACACGGTGTTGGAGTTATGCTTGACGTAGGTTGTTCTAGGATCATTTCTTGATCATAGTTGTTCGACCGTGCTTTTGCCTTCTCTTCTCGCTCTCTTTTGCGTATGTTAGCCACCATATATGTTAGTCGCTTGCTGCAGCTTCACCTCACTACCCTGTCCTACCTTTAAGCTTAAATAGTCTTGATCTCGCGGGTGTGAGATTGCTGAGTCCCCGTGACTCAAAGTTACTTCCAAAACCAGTTTGCAGGTGCCGATGAAACCGTGCAGGTGACGCACCCGAGCTCAAGGAGGAGCTCGATGAAGATCTTTTTCTTTGTGTTGTTTCGTTTCAGTTGATCAGTAGTGGAGCCCAGTTGGGACGATCGGGGATCTGTGTAGCATTTGGGGTAGTCTTCTTTTATTTTGGTTCCGTAGTCGGACCTTGATTGTATCTGTATGATGTAATGTTTTACTCATGTATTGTGTGAAGTGGCGATTGTAAGCCAACTATGTATCTCTTTTTCCCTTATGTATTACATGGGTTGTGTGAAGATTACCTCACTTGCGACATTGCTTTCAATGCGGTTATGCCTCTAAGTCGTGCTTCGACACGTGGGAGATATAGCCTCATCGAGGGCGTTACACAACAACCAAGAGGAATCAGGAGATGACTATACGTGGAGAGGCTGACAGTAGGGACCCACCAGGGTCATTGCATTTCGCAAGCAGGTGCCTCGTTATTACGAGCCAAAACAAAACTTCCTCCTAATTGTTTGACAACTAGGTTCCACGCCATTGTCAACGTAGTCAATAAACAAGAAAATTACACAACGAGCGGATAACACCAGTGACCCAGTAGCTTGCCTAGTTATTTTTCAGTTTCAGAGACAGAGCTCAACTACGTGTTGTGCGGGGGCTGTGGCCCGTCTAGCCCACGTTTACGCTTTTATTAAGCACATGACGAGCCCAGTTGATATTTTTTCTTTGTGAAATTGGCTAGCCCAGTTCTTTTTTATTGGAGAATACAAAAACCGAGGCCTACTTGCTTTTCTCAGCCCTGCTGGGCTGCAAATCTTTCAAGACGAGGAGGGATAAGAAATGGTCTTCCCCAGAAAACAGGCTATAAGTTGTAAGAAATGGGCTGTAAATTTTTAAACCAAAGCCAATAGGCAATTGCATTAAAATATCATTTTTTTCAGGATTTCTCTAGTCTCTACTCTTATAAAAACCAAAGCCAACTACCAATTACATTAAAATATCATCTTTTCACCCACAAGATAAACTACTCATACAAATGCATCTTCATGTTCCGTGCAACGAACGGGCATCTTGCTAGTTAAGATTCTAAATTTCATTCTTTTTTTTGTGCACAATTGTTTTTTGAATTTTATTTTGATATAATTTTTTGAAAACTATTTTTAACGTGACTCAAAATTTCGTGATTAAAAGAGTTCGGACCCCACCGAAATATGCAAATTTCGTTGAATTTTTTAGCAGTGCTCGGAATATATGGTCTTTAATGCTAATAAAAAGAATATGGGCTTCAAATATCCTTAAGAATTAGCAAATGGGCTGTAAACTATTGAAAATAATGGCTAATGGGTTGTATGCTGTTTTCCACAGATTTGGAGGCTGACTTCTGGGCCTACTAGGTTGACGATGATGTTGTCCTAAATTTTTTTGTGACGCGTACGCAAGGCTTTGTCAACTTAGTCAACACACAGCAGTGACTGTTGGATGTCCATCCAACGACCGCTGTACTTCTTCAATCTCTGATCTTCCTGCTCCAGCCGCCCAAACCAGCGCCGGGGGGACTGCTTGCTCCCTCCTCCCGTGGCTGGCGGTGCTGCCGCCAGGCCATCCCTCTAACCACCCACACATCCTGTTATTTTCCGGCGATGTCAGCCTCACCCCGCAGCCGACCAGTCAGCGCTCGTTCTCCCCTCAGCGTGGGCATCCGCTGCGGTGGCTTCACCGGCTCCGGGTGGTTCTCTTCCTGGGCCCCTCCCTCGTCCACCGCGTTTGTGCTCTCGGCGCGGCGAGGTCAACATGGTCAACAAACAACAGCCATCGGAAGAGGCTGACAGTAGGGGCCCACACAGGAAAATGCCTCCTTATTACGCGCAAAATAATGTTTCCTCCACCGGATAGCTGGGACCCACCGGAAGGGTCTCTGTATTTCGCGAAAAAAACGTTCCCCCCGCTGTCAGTTCGGACCCACCGGAAATGCCTCCTTATTACGCACAAAAGGATGAATACTCCCCCTGCTAGCTAGGACTCACCTTCGTGGGAGGCTGACTTGTGGGCCTACTAAGTTTACGGGGACGGAGGTTTTTGTCAACTTAGTCAATATGAACGACTCTAGCTCCATTGACCGTACGATGTCCATCCAACGGCCGTAGTGCTTCTTCAACCTCTGGTCTTCGTGCTCCAGCCGCCCAAAGCAGCACCGGTCGTGCCGCGTGCTCCTGCCTCCCGTGGCCGGCTGTGATGCCGCGGAGGCCTCACCGCCCCCTACTACTCCCACCGCTGGCCAGGCCATCCCTCTACTCACCCACACCCCCTGTTATTCTGCGGCGACGGCAGCCTCACCCTCGTACTCCTCTTCGCGTGGGCATCCACTGCTGCATCTTCCCCTGCTCCGCGTCGTCCCCTTCCTAAGCCCTGCCGTCGTCCACCGCCGTGGTGCTCTCGGCGCGGCGTGGTCAATTTGGTCAACGACCGACTTCCATCGGAAGAGTACTTTGTGTGGAGAGGCTGGCAGCTGGGTCCACGGCGGCCACAAGGAAGTGCCTCCTTATTACGCGCAAAATAATTATTCCTCCACCTGACAGCAGGGAGCCACCGGACGGGCCACCAGTATTTCACACAAAAAACGTTTCCCCCCAGACTGCTGGGACCCACCAGCTACATCTTCACACGCAAGGAAGTGCGTCCGAAAAAAAAACCAAAACGATTCGCCCCCCTGACCGTTGGGACCCACCAGCTACATCTTCGCAGGTAAGGAAGTGCCTGACAGTCGGGACCCACCTGGTCGAAGCGTAAGTAGCGTTATCATTCTGGTCGTGAAAGTGTACGTACATACTGGTCGATGTAGAGGCACGCACGTGTCGTAGTAGAGGTGCGCACGTAGCATGTACACGTACGTACACCGGCGAGGGTGCAAGAAAGAAAATACGGCCACGTACGTACATACGGGCAGGGTCTCGAACGCCTACTCGCGCATATGTACATGGATGGGTCGGAACGGAGAAACAACATCGTCGTCGTGTTCATGGGGAGCTAACCGGCTGGGTCGGAACGGAATGCGTGGTCGTGTTCATCGGGAGGGCTTGGACGGAGCGGGCGATGGAAACGAGGCATGGCGTACCGCACAACGGAGGAAACGTACCTCCTACGTTCGGAACGTGGTCCTGTTGATCAGGAGGGGTGTGGCATACCGCAAAACGGAGGAAACGGACCTCCTACGGTCGAAACGAGGGTCCTGTTGATCGGTATGGGTGTGGCGTACCGCAATACGGACGAAACGGACTTGTGTTGGAGTGCTACGTCGAAACGGGGGTCCTGTTGATCGGGAGGGGTGTGGCGTACCGCAAAACGGACGAAAAGGACCTCCTACGGTCGAAACGGGGGTCCTGTTGATCGGGAGGTGTCGTGGTTTTGTCACGGCAGATGTCCTCATGAACGGACTTAGTCGTGGAGCCATCGCTGCGGGTTAGCTTAAATGGGTTAAAGCGGACACAAGGACGCAAGAGAATTTATACTAGTTCGGCCCCTTTGATGAAGGTAAAAGCCTACGTCTAGTTGTGATGGAATTGATGGGGGTTTCGATGACTAGGGAGCAAACAAGCTTCGCCTAAGTCTCGAGTTGTTGTCTGTTATCCGGAATCACCGCTGGGTCATCCCCTTATATACATGGGTGACACCCGTCGTTTTGCAAAGTCCCGAGACCGGCTCATAGATGAGTCTGGTTCGGTTTCTAGTATTTCTAACTTACAACACAAGTTACATACTAAGGCCGGTTTACGGCTACAATCCTTGAACCGGTCCTGGGCCTTGGGCCCTTATTGAATTCCTCACGGGCCTCAAGCATACTTGGTTACTGATGAAGTTAACCCGGCCTCTCCTGCCCGGTTTACGCCCAGTAGTAATATCCCCAGCATTAGGCCCCAGATTGATTTGAACAGGTTCATGTCAATCCTTAGTAAAAAACCTTCATCTTCAATCATCTTCTTAGTTGAACCACCGTGACGTCATCTTCTCAGATTGTGGTGAACCGGCTTGACGTCATCTGTCATAAAGGATTATATCTAACATCTGTGTTTAATAGACATGCGACAATCGAGGCGAGAGCTCCGTTTCCAAACTCGCAGCTCTTTGATTCTCGCGCCTCACACATGTCCTTTGCCTTTATAAGTAGACCGAAGGGTCATTTCCTTTTTTCCCTTCGTGCCCCTCTGTTTCGTCTTCCTCGCGCTGCCCTGCTTTGGAGCTCCGTCGCCGCCGTCAGCCTATGCACCAACGTTGGCCGTTGCATCACCCTGAACGCACCAGAGCATCGCGGCGACCTTCCGCTTCTTCCCCCGCTTCGGTAAATCTTCTATCCTTTCACCGTAGATCTGTTCTTAGGGTTTCCATGTTCTTCGATGTTCATCGTTTATTTCTTGCTTATATGATAACTGTCAGTTAAATCTATGAATCCTTGTTCTGCGTAGCGGTAGTTTTTTTAGCATCCGCTGTTACCTGCGCATCTCAAGGTCTTAGATCTCCCTGCGTCTTTGCTCGTTGATTCAGTGTTGCTTCATTTTATACCTTGAATATTTATTTCTTTCTTGAATATGCTCCAGATCCAAAGCTGTAACAAGTTTTCGTGAAACCTGCTTTCGCACCTCCACACTTGATTCATCCATGTTTCAGACCAGGCGGTTTAACATTGTAGAAAAACTGACAACTCGGCATATACCATTAGTCCCCTTGTTGAACCGCCAAAGTTTCTCCGGTTTATATATTGTCACTTTGCAGAACGCCGATTTAACAATGAACGCACCAACCTATAGCCTTCCAATATGTTCTTGAACCGGTATTACTGCCTTGCAGATTGCATTATGGCCAAGCAAGTGTATGAGTGTAACTGGGTCCCTTCTCGAGTGACTGAAACCCAACTGGAGAACTTAGTTCGCACCGGCGCTTTAGGCCAGAAAGATGTCAATCACTGGAGGGTCCCTGGTCCGGAGAGTTCTCCAGAACCTAAGGATGGAGAAGTTGTCGTTTTTGCTGACCACCTATCCCGGGGTTTCATTCCGCCCGGTTCAAAGTTTTATCGAGATGTCTTGGCCAACTTCCAACTGCGTCCACAAGATATTGGCCCCAACTCCATAACCAATATTTGTCATTTTCAAGTGCTCTCTGTGGTGTTCTTTCAGGAGGAGCCCTTAGTTGAACTGTTCAGAGATTGCTTCCATCTAAACTGTCGCACTGAATTTTCTGACGGTCCCAACACCGAATTGGGTGGTGTGGCGATTCAAAAGCGGAAAGAGGTCACTTACCCTCATGCCAAACTGCATAGCCATCCCAAAGAGTGGAACTCAACATGGTTTTTTTTTGCAAAGATACCTCTCCTGAAGGAGAAAATACTTTACCGAGTTACCGTCCGGAACGGCTATGCAATACACACCCTCTCCCTCACAGACTGACTTCTAGGGAAAGAAGAAAATATGCACCCCAACTATCCAAGCTCCGGGCCTTCATGGCCAATGGGTTGACCGGAGTTGATCCTGCTCGATGCTGGATATCTTGCAGTATACTGCCCCTGAGCCTGCCCTCCGATTTGATGTGCAAATACACAGAAGATGTAAAAGACCCTCTCCGGCATATCGAGATCCAACTGACAGACGATGAAGTCACTGAAGCTGTTAAGAGGATGTTGAACGAACCGGAAGCTGCTTGCGCACAAACCGGCCTGGCTCCCTTTTCTGCCATTAACAAACTGCCAAGGAGGAATTTACTGCCTTTGGTAAAGGCAAGTGGAATGGCAATTTGGCAACTTACGCCGCTTTGAATCCACAAGAGCTTCATTCCGGCTACTTGAACCGGTTATATACCAGCCGTTACTATGAAGCCGGTTTGGTAAACATGATGAAGGACAAATATGAGGTAAACTCCATAACTCTCTGCTTGTATAGTGCAAATTGTCAACTCTGATAGCCCCCAAGGGCTGGTTCAACTTAATGTAGTTAAACCGGGACTTGAATAACATAAGAATTCTAGCATTATTTAATGATAGAGCCAATAGGCATTAGCCCCCAAGTGCCAAGTTGAATACTTGTATTGAGCTTGGGACTTTATATATAAATTGTAGGATGAAAAGCAAATATGCATTAGCCCCCAAATACCAAGGGCATAACTTGTTGTGGGGTTGGTACTTCAACTTTGCATCTCAATCCTTAAATGATTTTCTGTATGTAGGCTGATGTGAACAAGAAAGATAGTCAAATTGCCGATCTTCAAGAAAACCTGAAATCCCAGCAAACTGAAACATCCAAAGCAAAAGACGAATTAACCAGCGCTTTAAGCGTCATGGAAAAGCTTAAGGAGGGCTTCAACAAGGAGCGGGCGGATTGGGCTACTGAAAAAGCCGCTTTAACTCAGCGGGCAAAACATGCTGAAGTTGCCCTTAAACCGGTGGTGGATGAACTGACCAGCGTAAAACGGCAAGTACATGCCATGACCGCTGCTGTCTTTGGTAAGTCCTTTTTGATTTCTGCCGTAATAAAGCCTTCTCATAAAATTTCCGGTTTAACCATCCTTTGAATGATACAGGGACACGTATTGGCCACTTGGGATCAGACGTGCGGAAAAAATTGAAAGCTTCTTATACATTGATAGAGCAACTCTATACCGGAGCGTGAAGGATCATCAGTACCGCTTCTCACAACAACCCGGCCCCGACCTTGATCCAGGACACCCTTAAAAGGTTGTCAATGCTTCCTGCCCGGTTTGAAGAACTAAAGAAATCTGCTGCTAGAACCGGCACGATAAATGCTTTAATCCGGGCCAAAGCATGGGTGCCAGATTTTGATCCTGTTGAAGCGGCCCAAGGCTTCCCAAGTTTGAAAGAAGATGGGACGGAATTCAACGAAGAAGATCTTCGAGCTATAAACCGGGAGGTGCGCCCTTTGGTCTGTCAGCTGGTTGAAGAAGCAAATATGTCTCACTATCAGGCCCAGTATGATGGAGAAAACAAACGAGTGTCTGCCCCAATTCCTGAAGCGGAGAACCTTATACCGCCAATCCATAAGCATACTTACGCTCCTGATATTGAACCGTCGTTGCTGATCAACTGTTGATTTCCAGCCGCTGGGTAGAGAATCAGAAGTTGAAGCAGCGCAGGATGACCCGCAACCATCAGGCCAAGCTGGCGATCAAGCATAAACCAAAGTCCGGTTTACATTACTGCTTCATGCTGTTAAAACAATTATTTTTTCTGGGCACTGTGTTGCCTTGTAATAGACTAGCTGCCACACTTTGTGTTGATATGCCTTCATGCATATTTATTGCAGCTTATGCTTTTGTTGAATTATCAACTTCAAACTGTTATCTTCAGCCAAAAAATGTTAAACCGCCATTGTGGTTGTACCTCCAGACGGGTCATCATACCCATGTATATGAAACTAAAGACAGTACTTTAGATCAAACATATAATAAAATATGGGAATATATGATACCTGCCATAATAGGGCATGAAGTTTGGCCATGCCAATCTTGAAGCGGAATCATAAAAAACCCGCTCTGCTGAAGGAGAAAACAGCTCCTGCATATATAAGGTCGGTTTACTAGGTAAACCGTTCCGGGTTAAGATGAACACCGTTGTTACCCCATAATAGGATGTTTATTAAAAATCAAACCGGGCAAAATTGTCTCCGGATGAAAAACAAACTCAACTGACGGTCGAAACGGTTTAACATTTGTCGGATTAAGAACACAACAAAAGAAATATGCAAAAAGACAAATAAATTGCAAGCAAAGGCAAAGAAAAAATCTGTTGTGAACAGAGGCTGCTTGAGCCGATCAAGTGGTATTACCATGGTCGAACATGACCAAGCCCCCAATATGCATAGCTATGGTTCATGTTAGCCAGGTCCCCAAATGATGCAGTGGCATTACGCCGATCAAGAGGTGTAGCGATGGTTCGGGTTCGACGAAGCCCCCAAGTGATTCTATGGCCTTAGGCCGACCAAGAGGCGTGACTGGTTCAGACGTGACCAAGTCCCCAAGTGATCTTGTGGCTTTCGCCTGTCAAAAGGTGTTGCATTGGTTCGGACACGACCAAGCCCCCAAGTGACATAATATAAAGCTTTGTTCAAAAGCTAACTCCAGGGGTAAACCGGAGACCGCTTTAAGACAAAACTCCGTGTAACCACTCCTGATGTAAAAAATAACAGAGACCCCGCTTTAGCTAAGGCTCCGATTTATTGTATTGATCATAATATATACATTGTAATAATATGTACATAAGTATAGCCTATGGCTTAAGTATAGTAGGGCCAAAGATGAGCTATGTTCCAGGGCCTGTTGGTCTCCTCCTCTGACGTACATGAGTCTTTATGCTCTCGAATATCAATCAGATAGTACGACCCGTTGTGCAGATTCTTGCTGACCACGAAAGGTCCTTCCCAAGGTGGGGATAGCTTGTGCATATTAGTCTGGTCTTGAATGAGCCTGAGTACCAAATCTCCTTCTTGAAAGGTTCTGGTTCTAACTCGGCGACTGTGATAGCGACGAAGATCCTGCTGGTAAATCGCCGAACGGGCAGCTGCAATGTCACGCTCCTCATCCAACAGGTCCAAAGCGTCTTGCCGAGCTACCTCGTTGTCTGCTTCAACATAAGCTGCTACACGAGGTGAGTCATGACGGATATCGCTGGGGAGGACCGCCTCCGCTCCATAGGCCATGAAGAACGGCGTGTATCCTGTCGATCTGTTGGGTGTAGTGTTGATGCTCCATAACACAGATGGTAACTCCTCAACCCAACAACCCGGCGGCTGTTACAAAGGAACCATAAGCCGGGGTTTGATGCCTCGTAAGGTCTCCTGGTTAGCTCTCTCTGCTTGGCCGTTAGACTGTGGGTGAGCTATTGATGAAATGTCCAGCCGGATGTGCTCACGTTCACAAAACTCCTTCATAGCACCCTTAGACAGATTGGTACCATTATCGGTAATGATACTGTGTGGAAAGCCGAACCAGAAAATCACCTTTTTATTGAATTGAACCGCCGTGGCTGCATCACACTTGCTAACGGGCTCCACTTCTACCCACTTTGTAAATTTATCAACTGCCACAAAAAGGTGGGTCTTCTTGTCCTTGGACCTTTTGAAAGGTCCGACCATATCTAGCCCCCAAGTGGCAAACGGCCAAGTAATTGGAATCATCCTCAATTCTTGAGCCGGCACATGAGCGCGTCTTGAGAACTTCTGACAACCGTCACATCGCCTAACCAGGTCCTCCGCATCAGCATGAGCAGTCAACCAATAAAAACCGTGACGAAACGCCTTAGCCACTAGAGATTTTGAACCGGCGTGGTGACCACAATCTCCTTCATGAATTTCGCGCAAGATCTCACAACCTTCCTCTAGCGACACACAACGTTGAAATGCTCCTGATACGCTGCAATGATGCAACTCGCCATTGACAATAGTCATGGACTTGGATCGCCGGATTATCTGTCTGGCCAGCGTCTCATCCTCTGGTAACTCCCCCCGGTTCATGTACGCAAGGTAAGGAACCGTCCAGTCCGGAATGACATGCAGTGCTGCCACCAACTGAGCCTCCGGATCAGGAATAGCCAAATCCTCTTAGCCAGGGAGCTTGAACGACGGGTTATGCAAGACAACTAAGAAGACATTAGGCGGGACCGGTTTACGCTGAGACCCTAGCCGGCTTAAAGCGTCCGCCGCTTCGTTCTTCCGTCTGTCCACATGATCCACCTGATATCCCTTGAAGTAGCCTGCAATAACATCCACCTCACGGCGATAAGCTGCCATGAGCGGGTCCTTAGAATCCCATGTACCAGACACTTGCTGGGCCACCAGGTCTGAGTCACCGAAGCATTTGACTCGGATGAGATTCATCACCTTAGCCATCCGGAGACCATCAAGTAAGGCTTCGTACTCAGCTGCATTGTTAGTACAACGGAACATTAAGCGGAGAACGTAACAGAACTTATCACCTCGTGGGGAAGTTAATACGACTCCAGCCCCCGAGCCCTCCAATTGCCTAGACCCATCGAAATGAATAGTCCAGTAGGTGTGATCTGGTTTTTCTTCAGGCACTTGCAGTTCCGTCCAATCATTGATGAAATCCACAAGTGCTAGAGATTTGATCGCCGTCCGAGGCACGTATTTCAAACCGTGCGGCCCAAGCTCCATAGCCCACTTGGCAATCCGGCCAGTTGCCTCCCTGTTTTGAATTATATCTCCCAAAGGAGCAGAACTGACCACTGTGATGGGATGTCCCTGGAAGTATTGCTTGAGATTCCGGCTTGCCATGAAAACTTAATACACCAGCTTCTGCCAATGCGAGTATCTTTGCTTCGACTCAATAAGCACCTCGCTAATATAGTAAACCGGACGCTGAACTGGATATTACTTGCCCGCCTCCTTGCGCTCTACCACAATAGCTACGCTGACTGCACGAGCATTAGCCGCCACATATAGTAGCAATGGTTCTTTGTCAATCGGAGCAGCAAGAACAGGCGGGTTGGCTAGCTGTCGCTTTAGGTCCTCCAAAGCTTTATCAGCAGCCGGACTCCAAACAAAGGGATCCGCTTTTTTTAGCATCTGATACAAAGGTATCGCCTTCTCACCTAGGCGACTTATAAACCGGCTCAACACGGCAATCCGGCCTACCAAATGCTGGACATCGTTGATACACTTCGGTTTAGCCAGAGAAGTGATAGTTGTGATCTTCTCCGGATTAGCTTCAATTCCCCTATTGGACACCAGAAACCAAATAACTTGCCAGCTGGTACACCAAAAACACACTTAGCCGGATTGAGCATCATCTTGTATGTCCGTAGGTTATTAAAGGTTCCCTTCAAGTCATCAACCAGAGTCTCCTTCTCTCTTGACTTAACCACAATATCATCCACATAAGCATGCACATTACGGCTGATCTGCTTATGAAGGCAGTTCTATATGCACCGTTGATAAGTTGCCTGGGCACTCTTGAGCCCAAAGGGCATAGAGACATAGCAGAAGGCTCCAAAAGGAGTTATGAACGCCGTCTTCTCCTGGTCCTTAACTGCAATCTTGATCTGATGATAACCAGAATATGCATCCAGAAAACTCAAACGCTCACAACCCGCCGTAGCATCAATAATCTGATCAATGCGGGGGAGGGCAAAAGGATCTGTTGGACAAGCCTTGTTAAGATCTGTGTAATCCACACACATGCACCAGGTGCCGTTCTTCTTAAGGACCAGCACCGGATTAGCTAGCCATTCATGATGGAACACTTCAACAATAAAACCAGCCGCTAAGATCCAGGCTACCTCCTCTCCAATAGCTTTGCGCCTTTCTTCGTTGAACCGGCGGAGAAACTGCTTCACCGGTTTATACTTAGGATCAACATTAAGAGTGTGCTCAGCGAGTTCCCTCGGTACACCTGGCATGTCAGAAGGCTTCCATGCAAAGATGTCCCGGTTCTCACGGATGAGCTCGATGAGCGCGCTTTCCTATTTCGGATCCAAGTTGGCACTGATACTAAACTGCTTGGACGAATCGCCAGGTACGAAGTCAACAAGCTTGGTCTAAGCTGCCGATTTGAACTTTAGAGCCGGATCATGTTCTGTGGTTGGCTTTTTCAACGGAGTCATGTCAGCCGGATCAACATTATCCTTGTAATACATCCACTCCTCTATGGCACAAACTGACTCTGCATAGGCTGCATCACCTTCTTCACACTCCAAGGCAATCTTGCGACTTCCATGAACGGTTATGGTCCCCTTGTGACCCGGCATCTTGAGCTGCAGATAGATATAACAGGGCCGTGCCATAAACTTGGCATAAGCCGGCCGCCCAAACAAAGCGTGGTACGGGCTCCTGATCTTAACCACCTCAAAAACCAATGTTTCTGACCTGGAATCATGATCATCTCCAAAGGCTACCTCCAGAGCTATCTTGCCAACAGGATATGCTGACTTGCCCGATACCACACCATGGAACACCGTATTAGAGGTTTAAGATTCTTGTCTGTTAGCCCCATACGACGGAAGGTCTCGTAATACAAGATATTAATGTTGCTTCCTCCATCCATGAGCACCTTGGTGAACTTATAACCTCCCACCTGAGGTGCCACCACCAACGCTAGCTGACCCGGATTGTCAAGCCGGGCGGATGATCCTCTCTGCTCCATATGATTGGCTGTTCGGACCAGCGTAAATAACAAGGCACGGCCGGTTCAATTGAATTCACTGCTCGCTTGTGAAGCTTCTAGTCCCGCTTATCCAAGCTAGTGGTGAATACATGATATTGCCCACTATTCAACTATTTCGGATGGCTCTGATAACCCGACTGCTGCTGCTGCTGGTTGTAACCACCCTGGCTATTCTGATTATTTTGATTGTTATGTCCGCCCTGATCTCCATTGAAGCCTGAACCGGTGTTTCCTCCACCGTGACCTGGCCCATGTAACCCGGATCCTGAGCCACCACCTGATCCATGATCATACCGGAAAGCATTAGAATTTTTAAACTCCTGCATAATATAACAATCCTTCCAAAGGTGGGTGGCTGGCTCTTCCTTCGTCCCGTGCTTCGGACAGGGCTGGTTTAATAGATAAGTCAGGCGGTCCGGATTAGGACTTGGAGCTCCACCACGATTTGGCAGTTTACCCTTCCGTCGTTGACCCCTGTCCTGTGCGTTGGTATTAGCCACAAAGTCCATGCTACCATCCGCTTTACGCTTGCCTCGGTTACCATGACCTGCCGTGTTGTGCTGCTGCCCCTTGGAGTTGCCGTTCTTCTTTCCCTTCCCTGTCTTGTCATCATCAGACTCGGGATCCTTGGTACCATCAGAATCATCATACTTCACTAACGCAGTCATGAGGGTTCCCATATCGTTTCAATGGCGCTTCATCCTTCCCAATTTCAACTTCAGAGGTTTAAACTGGCAGTTGCTTTCCAAAGTTATAACCGCGGAGTCGGCGTTAATGCTGTCTGAGGAGTGCAAAATTTCCGAGACTTGGCGTACCCAGCGGGTTGTTGACTCTCCTTCCTCCTGGACACAGGTCGCTAAGTCCACTATCGACATGGGCTGCTTACATGTATCCTTGAAATTCTGGATAAACCGGGCTCGCAACTGGTCCCATGAACTGATAGAATTGGCTGGCAAGCTCTTTAACCAAAGACGGCCTATCCCTTCCAGCATTATGGTAAAATACTTTGCACATGCCGCTTCATCTACATCAAGCATCTCCATGGCCATCTCATAGCTCTCTACCCATGCTTCCGGCGACAAATCGGCCGTGTAATTTGGTACCTTGTGGGGACCCTTGAAATCCTTGGGCAGGCGCACATTGTTTAAAGCGGGGACAAGACGTGGTACTCCCAAAGAAATAGAAGTAACCCCTGGCTCAGTTGTGGTGGTTGGACGAACCGGTGTAAGTTGACGAGCCTCATGTTGTGCTGCTAACTCGGTGTCCCTGCGCGCTCCGGCCCGGTCCACCACTTCCTGGGCATCACCTGTCGTGTTACGGCCACGGGGCGCTTCACGGTTCTGTGCGTTACTGGATACGGCCGGTTCATCCATCCGCCTACTATAACTCCGGCTTGGGCGGGGGGTGGAATGGTTCCGGTCACGGCTATATGAATATGCTTCCTACTGAACCAAAGCTGTTCGGAGAAGTTCCTTAATCCGGCGTGTCTCCAGCGCTTGCGGGGAATGTCCTTCAATTGGGATGGCCTCCAGCCGTGAAGCGGCGGCAATAAGATTGTCCATCGGATTGGAAGAATGACCTGGAGGTGTCTGGATAGGCTGAGGCATGATGTTATTCTGTCGAGGTGTCTCCATCAGGCGAGGATGAACCGGCGCTCCCGTCCCCTGTGCCTCCGCCCGGTTTAACCACAGCGGGTTACTAGTCCCTGCTCCTGGGGTGTTAAAGAGGTTTCTGCCATCAAAGACTGTCGGCATGCAAGACCGATGCTTCCTTTTCAGGACTTCATGCGATGCGGTCTGGTCTAGCATAAGCCTATAAGCCTGCGCATCCAAAGCGGCCCGCTCCGCGGCCATCCTGTTGTTCTCGGCTGCCAAATTGGCCTTGGCCTGAGTGATATGTTCCCTCACTTTTGCAATCTCCGCATTGTGGGCTTCCTGATCCGCCGGGTTAGCTTCTGCCATAAGAACAGCCAACGCATCAAACAAATCAAATAAAACTTGAGCCGGTGGGCGCACAGAGCCTCCTGCCCTGTCCGCCGCCGCCGCCGCTGATCCGGAGAACATTGCTGCTGCGGTTGAAGAGTGGACCGCCGCTTGTGTACCGGCCATGAATATCCCAACCCGATTGGGTAGATCAGAGGTGTCCGGAATACTGTCGCCATCGGAACAACCCCCAATCCGGCCGTCCTGCAGCTGATACAATGATTCGGTTTCTCCAGTCGAGGACTCGTCGCCAGAGTAAACAATGGTCTCGCTACCAGATGTCGATCCACCTTCATACTCTCCTCCATGGATGACTCCCACGAAGGCATGCTTCATAGCCAGTTTAACCTGGGCAGATCTCGCACGCTGAGCCGTTTCGACGAGGTCGGTGCAGATGTCCGGCTCAGGGCCTGGTTCACCGATCTTGCCAATGAAGACGTGTATGCCACCAAAGGGGACCCGGTACCCGTACTCAGTCGAGCCGGCCTCGGGGCCCCAGACTGAATCGTCAATGTAGAGCTTGCCGCGGCGACTCTGGGTCATCCGGCCCACGGCGTAACCCTTGAGTCCTTCAAAGTTGCCCTCTAAGTACTTGAAACCATCGTGCGATAGCCCCACGGTGGGCGCCAACTGTCGTGGTTTTGTCATGGCAGATGTCCTCATGAAAGGACTTAGTCATGGAGCCATCGCCACGGGTTAGCTTAAAGGGGTTAAAGCGGACACAAGGATGCAAGAGAGTTTATACTAGTTTGGCCCCTTCGATGAAGGTAAAAGCCTACGTCTAGTTGTGATGGAATTGATGGGGGTTTCGATGACTAGGGAGCAAACAAGCTTCACCTAAGTCTCGAGTTGTTGTCTGTTATCCTGAATCACCGCCGGGTCGTCCCCTTATATACATGGGTGACACCCGTCGGTTTGCAGAGTCCCGAGACCGGCTCATAGACATGTCCGGTTCGGATTCTAGTATTTCTAACTTACAACACAAGTTACATACTAAGGCCGGTTTACGGCTACAATCCTTGAACCGGTCCTGGGCCTTGGGCCCTTATTGAATATCCTCACGGGCCTCAAGCATACTTGGCTACCGATGAAGTTAAGCCGGCCTCTCCTGGCCGGTTTACGCCCAGTAGTAATATCCCCAACAGGAGGGGTGTGGCGTACCGCAAAATGGAGGAAACGGACCTCCTACGGTCGAAACGGGGGTTCTGTTCATCGCGATGGGTGTGGCGTACCGCAAAACGGGACTCCACGGGATACGGTTCATCTCCACCGTCGACCTCCTCCAGCCTTCACTGGCTACCGTCGACCTCCTCCAGCCTCCACGGGCTCCTGTTCATCCAGCCTCCACCACGCGTTACTCCACCGGCTACTGTTCAACCACCCCTCCACCGTCTACTGTTCATCCACCCCTCCACCGTCTACTGTTCATCAAGCCCTCCACACCACGGGGTCCTGTTCAACCACCCCTCCACGGCCACCCCTCCACCGTCTACTGTTCATCCAGCCCTCCACACCACGGGGTCCTATTCATCCAGAGGCAATGCCCCGGCTCCCTGTTCCTCCCCCCCCCCCCCTCTACTGTTCACCCCCCCCCCCCCTGTATTTTTCCCCCCCCCCCCCCCGGGGGTCCTATTCACCCAGAGGCAAGCCCCCGCCCCCCTTTCCACCCACCCCCCCCGCCCCCCTCTCCCTCCCCCCTCCCCCCCGCCTCACCCCCCCCCCTCCTCCTCCCCCACCCCCCCCCGCCCCCCTCTCCCTCCCCCCTCCCCCCCGCCTCACCCCCCCCCCTCCTCCTCCCCCACCCCCCCCCGCCCCCCTCTCCCTCCCCCCTCCCCCCCGCCTCACCCCCCCCCCTCCTCCTCCCCCACCCCCCCCCGCCCCCCTCTCCCTCCCCCCTCCCCCCCGCAACGCTCACTGTTCATCCAATCGATCGGCTTCAGTTAGCAGCAGTAGCGAAGGAATCGCTCCATCAGGTTCAGTTAACAGCCATCGATCGATCGCTCGGGTTTAGTAACGCGTAGCCTGCAGTGCAATCGCTCGGCTTCAGTTAGAGCCCAACGCCTCGCTCGGGTTTAGTTAGAGCCAACGCCTCGCACACACGCGCTTACATGTACGAGAGAAACGCGCATCGCTCGGCCCCTGACCTCCCACCGTAACCGGCAACTCCCCGAATTTTTCCTCCCCCTCGCTTCTACCACAGTTTTTTCCGTCATGGACGGCCGAAAGAATGTCATGCAGCTGCGTCTCCGGCACGCCCAGGACGAAAAGCCCATTTTCAGTCATGATTTTTTGTCATAGAAGTAGGAGCCCACCACATCTACGATGATACCGGGTTTTGTCACAATTATCATCATAGAAGTGTCATATGTATGACAGGAAAAAAATTCGTTCGGCCCAAAATGTCACGGATGTGTCTTGTTTTTGTAGTGAAGTCGCTCCTAAACCGCAAGAGTTGTTGTTGCTATATCTAGCAGCGACGAATCAAGTGGTCAGTGCTGCACTAGTGGCGCAAAGAGAAGTTGAGGAAGAAGCAGCGGCAATGGCGAAGCCGTCAGATGATGAGTCGGGGCCTTCCCCGGCAGGGCCTGATGCCGGCAAGGCTGGACCCCCGGCGGAACCTGGTCCCGGTGAGACATGATCTACGCAAGCAAGCGAAGTAAAATAGAGGAAGAAAATGATGTAGCACCCAGTCTACTCTGTCAGCTCCCTCT
>LR880971.1:77184598-77197825 GCA_904067115.1 Aegilops sharonensis | reverse complement strand
GCAGAACCTGGTTTTCGGACTTCTAATGGCCTCAAGAAAGTTGCGTCACTATTTCCAAGCACATGAGATTAACGTCGTCACTCTCCTCCCTTTGCGACGGATCTTGCACAACCCAGATGCAACCGGGAGGATTGTGGAGTTGGTGTTGGAACTGTCAAGCTTTGATCTCAAGTTTGAAAGCACTTCTACAATTAAGAGCAGAGCCTTGGCAGAGTTCATAGAAGAATGGACCTCAACGCCTAACAAAGAAATTCAAGAGACCACTCTTCCCGGCAAGGAGATAAGCCATGATTGGATTATGTACTTTGATGGGGCTTTCTCGCTACAAGGTGCTGGTGCCGGTATGCTACTCGTCGCGCCCACCAAAGAGTGCCTCAAGTACGTAGTCTAGATGCACTTTCCCCGGGAAAAATCAAGAAACAACACTGCAGAGTATGATGAGACTGCTTGCCGGTCTCAAGATCGCGGCAGACCTCGGAATCGGGAAGCTCATCATCAGAGGTGATTGGCAGCTTGTCGTTAAGAAAGTTAACAAAGATTATCAGAGCCTGTTGATGGAGGCCTATGTAGATGAAGTGAGGAAGTTGGAGGAGCGTTTTGACGGTCTGCAACCAGAGCATGTTCCTCGAGCAGAGAATAGCATTGCCGACAACTTGTCAAAAATGCGCTGCCCTCATGTTGCCTGTGGAACCAGGTACCTTTGTGCTCCAATTGACTCAGCCATCCGTTGAACCATCAGCAGGACAGAATAAACAAAGGAATGTGGGCCCCGGCAAGTACTTTCCTGCTGAGCTCCCAGGAGCTGCCGGCAAGGAACTTGCCAAGGACACAAAGCTTGTCGGGGAGCAGCAGGCTCCAGCAGGGCCTCAAGCCCTTGCCGTAGAGACAGCTGCCCCCACGGCAGAAGACGTGCCTTTAGTCCTTGTCGTCGAGCCTCAGGCTTCGGCATAGGCACAACACTCCGTTCGGTTCTTCCAAACAGGGGAACTCCCTGAGGAACAAGAAGAGGCAGAGAAAGTAGCCCGTCGGTCCAGCATGTACCAGTTTGTGCACGATGTCCTACACAGAAGGAGATGGAACGGCGTGAAATTGAAGTGCATTCCTCAGGAGGACGGACTGGAGCTGTTGGCAGAGATACATGGAGGCATATGTAGCTCCCACATAGGGTCAAGAGCCCTTGCCGGCAAAGCATTCCGGCAAGGTTTCTTTTGGCCCACCGCTCTACACGATGCAACTACACTAGTAACCAAGTGTGAAGTGTGCTAGTTCCATTCAAAGAAGCTTCATCAACCAGCTCAAGCTCTTCAGACAATCCCTCTTTCCTGGCCATTTTCGGTCTGGGGGCTCGACATACTGGGCCCCTTTCCCCGTCCTATCGGGGACTTTGAGTACTTGTACGTCGCAATCGACAAGTTCACAAAGTGGCCAGAAGTGGAACTAGTGAGAAAGGTGACATCACAATCAGCCGTCAAGTTCTTCAAGGGACTAGTCTGCGGTTCTAGTGTGCCAAAAAAATTCATCACCGCACAACGGCACAAAGTTCACGAGCCGCACCTTCATGCAGTATATCCAAGACCTCGGCAACAAAGTTTGTTTTGCTTCTGTTGCTCATCCAAGAAGCAATGACCAGGCAGAAAGGGCAAATGTTGAAGTGTTGCAAGGCCTCAGAATAAGAACTTCTGATAGGCTACAGAAGTGTGTAAGACCTTGGATTGATGAGTTGCCAACGGTTATTTGGTCAATCAGAACGACACCAAATCGAGCCACTAGCCAGACGACTTTCTCCCTGATATACGGGGTAGAAGCAGTCCTCCCCACAGAACTCATATACAGTTCACCTCGAGTGCTCGCTTATGATGAGCTTGAGCAAGAGCAGTTGCACCAAGATGATGCTACGCTCGTTGAGGAAGACCGTCTTTAGGTTGTTGTGTGAGCTGTGGGCTACTAGCAAGCCTTGAGCCGCTACGATGGCCGCAAGGTTCATGCCCAAAGCCTTGAGGAAGGCGACCATGTTCTTCGGTGTATTCAATCCGCCAAGAATTCAAACAAGTTTATGCCGAAGTGGGAAGGCCCTTGTCAGGTAATACGAGTCACCGGGCCCATCGCATTCCGCCTGGAGATCGAATACGGTATTCCGGTGAGCAACTCCTGGAATATCAAACATCTTTGCAAGTTTTACCTGTAAGGTGTGGTTTTCGGGAGCCCCGGCAATGCCCTTTTGTACTAGCCTTGCCGGCAAGGCATGTAACCCTATGTACAGAGCCAGGCACAGACCCTGTGCGCAGTCAAATAACTTTCAGTATGTATAGTTTCCTGTTGATATCCATGTTTAAGTATAAACGTATATGCATATATGCTTGTCCAGGATATTGTACTACCCTTGATTCCAGCAGATACTGATGAACTGCCAAGGTTCCATGCTCCTATCCTCTCTTCTTTCCAGCCACAATGAAGATGCTTGGTTCGGCCGTTCCTGCCATGGACTTGGCTTCGGCAAGAGGTTGAGAAGACTGCCCGGCACAGTGATCCCCGACAAACCAAACAGATAAAGTTTACCTCTTTTCCGTTCATGTTCGTAACCTATAACTTGTGCATTAGAAAATCTTTCCACTCTTTTTAGACTTAGGTGCTCCTATCCCTGACCAGAACGCTGCTTCAGTCAGAATGGTCGCAGTAGCCTTTGGTAAAAAGAGATTGGCAGGGGGCTTGACCCTTTGTCTGTAATCCGGCAGATGTGACTCTCCGGTAGGTACAGAGGGCGCCGACAAGGTGGCTTGCCGGGGAAACTCGTTTATTTGCATTAAAGAGGTGTTTCGCGTCTGCATGGACATATACATGCATGGGTTCCCGACAAGGTTCATATTTTTCATTAACATGCTGATGCAAGTGCAAACGTTACAGAACACAAGCATTGACCCGAGAGACTACATTATTTAGAAATTAAGATTTTGCAAGTTCCTACAAGTTAAAAAAAGATAAGTGCCTCATAATCCCCGTTCTTGCCCCTTTCCTCCCAGGCACGACAGGTGAAGGCAGAGGGAGACACGGGAGGGGACGCGTCGATCGAGAGCATGGCGGAGGCGACCAGCCGGCCACCTACACCAGAGCCAGCAAATCATGGTGCTTCCACTGGTTGTCAGCTGGAGTCGGAGTCTTCGTCCTCCCGCCCACTATCATCGTCACCACTGTCGCGGCCCTCCTTGTCGAAAGATGTCGGGGGAGTGGCTGATCGTGCCCCACGAGCACCTACGGGACCTGGGTCCCTTGTGGTTCGGAGGGGGGCGGAGATTGCGCAAAGAGCGGATCGAGGCGATGCACACGAGCGGATTTACCCAGCTTCGGAGCTCTCCGGAGAGATAATACTCCTACTGCTGCTTTGTGGATTATCTTGTGTTCTTGCTAGGGAGCAATGCTGGCTACAAAACCTAGCCTGAGTGTGATGAACTAAGCTGGAGCTGGACTAAAAAACCAGCCGAACCCCTTCTACGTTGCCCCTGGACCTCCTTTTATAGGCACAAGGGGTTACCACATGTGGCAAGTAGACAAGGTTACAACGGTAAAAACCTAGGTTGGTACACCGCTTTGTACAGTGTATAGTAATCTATACCTAACTCTGACGGCAAGGGACAAGGGTCATCAATGCCCGTCTCAGTCGCCCGAACAGTGTAACAGGGACTGTCAAGTGCGCCTCCGTCCGCCACGATGGTATCTTGTCAGCGCCGTCTGTCGCTACTCCCCGCTGGCTGCACAGCTCGTCGACACGCGTACTTGGGAGAGCCCCGTGGTGACACGTTGGCGGGTGAGCTAGAGCGGAGATGAAGAGAGGTCGCCCGCCCCGGCAAGCGCCTTGCCGCGGCGGAAACCTTGTCGCGCTTGGGGGTTCAGCGCCCGCCAAGCCTTCCCGGCAAGCTCCTCTTGCCGGGGCCTTGTTTCCTTTGCGCCCTAAGTGGCCTTCCCGGCAAGCTCCTCTTGCCGGGGTCTTGACTGCTTTGCTCTTGAATGGCTCCAAGGGAGCTACTGAGGATCTTGGCGGCGATCAGGCCGGCCCGGCCGTGGGGCGCTGCAACTGTCCGTGCACGAGTTCGGGGTACTAGGGTACCCCTACTCTAGTACACCGACAGGAGCCCCCGGGCCTGGGCCACACACGGCGCCAAGCTCTGTTAGGCCAGGCCCAAAACAGTGCACGGGCGCGCGTGGTCTTGATTACGCCGTTATTTGCCTTGGACCCACCACGTCTCCCACGAACGGCACGCGTCGGACGTGGCGTCGTGGGGGAGATCGTGGGGCTTTCTTTAATGGGAAAAATCGGAACGCCCGTCCCCTCTCCCCTTGCAGGGGGAACCGGGGCAGGACGCCCACTTGCCCTCGCTGTCACATCGGAAAACCCCCCTCGCTTTCCCCTTCCTTCTCGAGCCCACAGAGAGCGACGCTCCGCCCCCTCCATTGCCACCGGTGCCACCCACGCCGTCGGCTTCCTCCACCACGACTCCCTATGGCTCCGAAGGCCGATAAGGGGAAGGGTGTGAAATCTGCCGAGGCGCAGCGGCTCGCGGCGCTGCGGAAGGAGCGGGCCCTCTTCGACCCCCTGCTCAACAGGAAAGAGCTGCGGGAGATGTACTACCTCTTATGGTCGATGGTGACCCGGGCGCATCCGCGCACGAGGGTCATCTCCGCTGCCACATCTGCTAAGGTCTCCATCGGGTACCCCTTCTTTGCTATTTTCTTATGGTGCGGGCTCTGCCCGCCTTTTTCTGAATTCTTCTGTGATGTCATGAACACCTATGGCCTCCGCCTTCTTGACTTCACCCCCAACGCCGTCCTCACCTTGGCCGTTTTCGCACATCTCTGCGAGAACTTTGTCGGGGTCCACCCAAATGTCGACCTCTTCCGCCATTACTTCTCACCTCGCGTAGAGAGAGGAGAGCTGCTTGCCGGAGGAATTGCATGGACCTCTAGGATCGGCAAGAAGGAGGCGTACCTTGATGGAGAGTTGCGCAGCAAGTGGGAGGAGTGGAGGGTTGACTGGTGCTGGATCTTAGAGGAGGAGCCACAGCCTTTTACTGCCCTTCACAAGACCCCCATAGTTCGCGGCAACGATTGGAGCAACTTGGCGCCGGAGGACGACAAGTTGAAGATTGCCACGACTAGGATTTTGCGCCTCCGGCAAGCAGGGCTTACCGTAGGGGCAGTTGGCACGGACTTCCTTCGCCGCCGCATTGCACCCTTGCAGGAGAAAGGGAGGCCTGCTTGGGAATTCCAGAACGCGGCGGATATCATGAGACTGCGTCCAGGTCTGAATTGGAATTTCACCACCCTGGAGCTTGACGGCATGTTGCGGGAGCTGTTCAAGCCTGAAGCGGATAACCCTGGGTGGTGCATGTTGCCGAGGGGAGTTGTGCCCTTGTGCAACAACTCGTTGCTTGATAGCATCCGCGCGATAATGCCGTTGTGCGATTCCCATGGGATCATTCCAACTTGGCAGGAACCCGCCGATGACATAGTGCAGCAGTTCTTCGACAACTTGTCTGAAGTGCCGATCCGTGCCAACGAGAAGAGGCGGCTCGCCCGTGACACCACTGCTCAGGAGATAGCGCGCATCGCCACCAGGTTGGAGGAGGCTGCAGAGGCCGCTGCCGCCGGCGCGTTTGGGTTCACAGTCGAGGAGGCAGAGGGGGCCGAGGCGGCAAGCCTTGCCGACCAAGAAGAGTTCATCGGTGCGGAGGAGCAGACCGAGCCCGACAACGACCCAAGTGAGCCTACCGGGGGCGCCTCTCCTCCGCCGTCAAGTAGCTTTCCGCAGGAGGAGCTCGCCGCCCCACCAAGGAGACGTCTCCGGAAGACCGGGGAAATGGTGGGGGAGCATACGGTCCAACAGCAGCCTCGCCGCCCGGCGCGCTCCACCGCGGCAAGTACTGTTGCCGCGGGAGCGTCTCATTCCGCCACGGCGACGGGCTCAGGGCCTTCTGGAGTCGTGGCCCCTGCACCCGCTAAGCGCCAGAGGGAGTCTTCTCCCCCAATCCGTCGCGCTCGAGTAGAGTTTGATCTCTCCGCTCTCAGCTCCGAGGAAGAAGAGGAAGAGTAAGATCTTGCCGCTGCTATTTTTAGTCTTCCAATTTATTGCTTTGTCTTATATCTGACTGGTTCCACTCTGAACTTTCTTCTTCAGGGCGTCATCTCAGAGGGCACCGAAGAGGGCCAAGACGCCGGTGGTCGTCGTCTCAGACGACTGCCCTGTAGCAACAGGGGGCACGTCCGGGACTCCCTTGCCGGATCCGGCAACCCTTCAACAGAACAGCCCCCAGCACAGCCCCCAGCGTAAGTATCTGGTATGCTTCCCGTGGTTAGGCGTGCTTGGGTGCTTTTCCGTTACTTATATCTGGTTTGTTGGATTTTGTAGGAGCAGAGCAGCCACATCATGGAGCACCGGAGGCTACCCCTGAGGTCCAGCCTCATCAGGAGGCCCCGGAGGCCGCTCCCGAGATTCTGCTTGCTTCAACTACGCCACCAAGGGAGAATTCTCCACCAAGGGAGCGCTCTCTGGCAAGGGAGGCTTCTCCGACAAGGGGAGCTTCCCCGACAAGGACTGGCGCCAACGACCCTCTGGTGGTGGAGGCCGCGGCCACAGGCCCCACTGCAGGTAATCTCCTTGTCTAGATAGTTTTCCTTGGGTTCTGCACTTCCGTTTCTCTCTTTCGAATATCTGTTTGATTTGTGCTCCCTCCTTCTGACCATCAGATCCATCTGCCGGAGACCCGATGGAAGACGCCGGCGGCGATAGTGTCAACGCCGCCAACATGGGGGAGGAGGAAGCTGGTGCTGACAAGCCCGCCGGCGAGGAGGCTGCCGAGGCCGCTGGCGCAGAGGCTGGGGCGGAACCCGGCGATCGCACTGACGGCCCGGAGGCCGCAGGAGCGCCAGGCGTTGCGCCGACCGCCGATCCCCCCGCCACCGATGCCGCACCAGACTCGGAGGAGCCCCAGCCCGGTGCCTACCTGAAAGCCAGTGAGGGTGTCTTCATCAAGCTCCCATGGGCATCAAGCTCCAGGGCGCCAGCCGAAGGGGAGACCTTCGATGCGGAGCTTCTTGCCTCCGCCGGGCTGTCGCTGGTTGATGCCCCGAGCAGCAGCAGTGGTGAACCTGAGGAGGAGCAACTGCTAAGGAGGTTGCTGTCGCTCTACCGCGCCCGACAAGCCAAACTGGAGTCCAGGGAGGCGCTTGTCGCGAGGGCGGGAGCTGACTTGGAGAAACGTGCGGAAGAGCTCCAACGCGCCAACAAAGAGACTCTCCGGGACATAGCAGAGGCTCGGGAGCAGCTTGCAGAGGAGCGCACGGCCTTCATCTTGGAGAAAGGCGAGGTTGAGGAGCAGCAGAGGCTTGCTGGTGAGAAGCTCTCCGCTAGAGAAGGTGAGCTGGCGCAGCGGAAGATCAACCTCGACAGCTTTGAGGAAGACCTCGCCGCGCGCGAGCAAACGATTGGCGGGCCGCTTCAGGAGGCTAAAGATGCTGCCGCGGCTGCCGAGGCCGCCAAAGGAGAACTGGAGACGAGGGTGGCTTAGCTGGAGTCCACCCTCCAGAAGAGTGCCGAGGAGGTCGCCGGGTTGAAGCGCGAGCGTGAGAAGGACGCTTACACCCTCGGCGAGCTGCAGGGCCGTTTGGCTGAAAAGATCAAGGAAATCGATGCCGCCAAGGACGTCAAGGCGGATCTGGAGCTGAAATTAACCACCTTGACGGAGACGTTGAACGGCGTCAGGGAGCGGGAAACGGGCCTGCTGGAGAAAATCAAGGTCACCGAGGAGTTGCTGTCTAATGCCGTGACCGCCCAGAATAATCTTCGGGACAGCATAATGCATTGGACAGAAGGTCTTGTGGACACCGCCGCCGGCATCCACAATGAGCTGATAGAGTTGGGGATGACAGATCTTGGATATTCCACCGACGAGAACCTCCAACCCAGCGTCGAGCTCAGCCTATTCTTCAAAGGCATGTTGGCGGGTATCCGGCGGCTCCGGGATGAGGTTCCGAAGCAACTGGCGGAGGAATCGCGCCAAGTCTGTGCCGAGGCTCTCCAGAAGGTGTTGATGAAGGTGGCCTTCCGCAACCCAGGCGTCGACTTCTCCAAGGCCCTCAAGTCCCTGCCTCCATCCGCCGATGTTGAAGCGCTCAAGACCCTTGTTGCACCCATTGTGGACAGGGTGAGCGTAGTCAAGAGGCTCGAGGGCGACCGCGTGGACTAGGCCGCCAAGTCTGCCTTTCTCTTGTCGCTGTAGATCATGTTTTATGAGAAAAACCTATTAGATCTGCGACAAGTTATTATGTAATATACACTATCTTAGGCCGTCGAATGCAATGTTATTTCCTTTACTCGATTTCTTCCCTTGTATGTTTTCACCCTACGCTTTCAGGGAAACTTGCCGGTGCAGGCACCCTTGCCGCGAGCGCCGAGTGCGGAACTTCAGCAGCCTGCTGGCGGGGTCGCTACCGACAAACAACCTCGTCACGGACTAGCCGCAGCTCACTTAAGTTGTTGAGCGGACTCGAAACAAAGTAAGGGCGCGACCAGTCACGATTTGGTTCCTCTGCGCACAGGTTTTCCATACAAAGTACTATCGTTCGAGGAAGATAACTTGAAAATTTAAAGCTGGTCGCTTAAACTTAGCAACTTAGCTTTTCTGTTGTCCGTCTTCCGGCAAGGCGATAGTTCCTCGAGCGACGCTTGTCGGCCCACACCATTATCTCCTCCTCTCTCCCCGGTTAACTTGTGGGTGGATGAACCTTCTTCTTGTTTGAGAAGAAAGAAGAGAAAAAGAAAGTTGTGGAGCCTAATGGCTCGTTATCGCTTACCGGGTGCGGGTGCTGCACAAGATGTTAGTAAACACATGCATATATGATTATGAAAGCATGTATTGACAAAATGTGCGCAACCATAGGCTTTACTGATGCACGGGGTCTGCGCCCGGCTTTGTACAAAGGATTACATGCAACAGCGGCATGACTTGTACAAAAGGGTGGTTGCCGGAACGGGTTCCGGCAACCGCGCCTCATGGGTAAAACTTGCGAAGATGCTCTATGTTCCAGGAATTGCTCACCGGAAAGCCGTCTTCGGTCTCAAGGCGGACAGCGCCGGGCCTTGTGACTCGTTTTACCCGATAAGGGCCTTCCCACTTCGGCGTCAACTTGTTGGAATTCTTGGCGGATTGAACGCGCCGAAGAACAAGGTCACCTTCCTCGAAGCTTCTGGCATTAACTTTGCGGCTATGGTAGCGACGCAAAGCTTGCTGGTAACGAGCAGCTCGTACAGCAGCCTGAAGACGATCTTCCTCGAGGAGCAGCGCGTCATCTTGTCGCAGCTGCTCTTGCTCAAGCTCATCATAAGCGAGCACTCGAGGTGACCCGTATACGAGTTCTGTGGGGAGAACTACCTCTACTCCGTAGACTAGAGCAAAGGGTGTTTGGCCAGTGGCTCGATTTGGCGTCGTCCTGATCGACCAAAGAACCACTGGCAACTCCTCGATCCAGTTCTTTCCGCACTTGTGCAGCCTGTCGAAAGTTCTGGTCTTGAGTCCTCGCAGCACTTCAGCGTTTGCCCTCTCTGCTTGACCGTTGCTTCTCGGATGAGCAACGGAAGCAAAGCAGATCTTGGCGCCAAGATCTTGGGCATACTGCATGAAGGTGCGACTCGTGAACTGTGTGCCGTTGTTGGTGATGATCCGGTTAGGAATCCCAAAACGGCAAACAATGGACCTGAAGAACTTGACGGCTGACTGTGCTGTCACCTTCCTCACTGGTTCCACTTCCGGCCACTTTGTGAACTTGTCGATTGCGACGTACAAGTATTCAAAGCCCCCGACAGCTCGGGGGAAGGGGCCGAGGATGTCGAGCCCCCAGACCGAGAAGGGCCAGGATAAAGGGATCGTCTGGAGAGCTTGAGCTGGTTGGTGTATCTGTCTTGAATGGAACTGGCACGCTTCACACTTGGTTACTTGTGCAGTTGCATCCTGGAGGGCTTCTGGCCAGAAGAAACCTTGCCGGAAAGCTTTGCCGGCAAGTGCTCTTGCGCCAATGTGGTGACCACATATGCCTCCGTGTATTTCCGCCAACAGCTTCTGTCCATCTTCCCGGCAAATACACTTCAATTTCACTCCGTTGAGTCTTCTTCTGTACAGGATGTTGTCAACAAACTGGTACATACTTGACTGCCGGGCTACTTTTTCCGCTTCTTCTTGCTCTTCGGGAAGTTCTCCTGTCTGAAGGAAATGGACGATCTGCTGTGCCCACGTTGGAGCCTGTGGCTCGACAACAAGGACTAAAGGCTCATCTATCACTGTGGGACCATCAGCTTCTACGGCAAGGACCTGCGGGTCTGCGGGAGCTCGATGATCCCCGTCAAGCTTGCCGGAGCTAAGCTTGTCGGGAGCGTTTGCTTCAACGATACAAACTGCATGGTTTGTCGGAGCAGACTGCTCCTGAGTGATATTTGCGTTGGTTTTAGGGACCTTCGTGGCGGCGGCTTCAGAGAGCTCTGCCGGAAAGTAGTCGCCAGAAACCAATTTTCTCTTCTTGCTCTGTCCTGTTGATGGTGTCACGGTTGGCTGAGTCAGCTTGAGCACAAAAATCCCTGGTTCCACAGGTAACTTAAGTGCGGCGCATTTGGAGAGGCCATCAGCTATATCATTCTGTGCTCTTGGAACGTGTTCCATTTGCAGGCCTTCAAAGTGCTCTTCCAGCTTCCTCACTTCATCAACGTACGCTTCCATCAACGGACTCTGGTAGTCTTTATTTACTTGGCGGACGACAAGCTGTGAGTCTCCCCTGACAATGAGCTTCTTAATCCCAAGGTCCACCGCAGTCCTGAGACCGGCAAGCAAGCCTTCATACTCTGCAGTATTATTTGTTGCTTGTTCCTTGGGAAAGTGCATTTGGACTATGTATTTGAGGTGCTCCCCGGTGGGTGCGATAAGCAGCACGCCGGCACCGGCGCCTTGCAGCGAGAAGGCACCGTCAAAATACATCAGCCATTCTTTATTTGCCTCCTTGACGGGGATGCTCGTCTCTGGAATCTCTTCATCCTGCGTTGGCGTCCACTCTGCTATGAATTCTGCCAATGCCGTGCTCTGTATAGTTGAAGTGCTCTCGAACTTCAGACCAAAGCTTGACAGTTCCAGCGCCCACTCAACAATCCTGCCTGTTGCTTCTGGATTTTGCAAAATCCTCTTTAGCGGAAAGCGAGTGACTACTGTTATCTCATGTGCTTGGAAGTAATGGCGCAGCTTTCTCGAGGCCATGAGTAGGCCGAAAAGCAGCTTCTGCACACCAGAGTACCTCGATCTAGCCCCCTGCAGAAGGGAACTGACAAAGTACACTGGGCGCTGCACCATCTTCTTCCGTATCTTGTCGCAACCCTGCGCTGATCCGTCGTTGTCGGGACTGGAGCTTGACGGCGAAGCCCCCCGCTTGTCGCTGGACGCACCTGCCCCGGTTGCTTAGGTGCGACAAGTATTGGAGTGAAGGACAGGTATCTCTTCAAGTCCTGCAGCGCAGCCTCCGCTTCGGGAGTCCATTTCATTGGACCTGCCTTTTTCAAAATCTTGAAAAACGGCAGGGCGCGCTCAGCAGACTTAGAGATGAACCTGCTGACAGCAGCCACGCAACCGGCAAGCCTCCTAACATCCTTGACGCGTTTTGGTGCTTCGATCTGCTCAATGGCCTTGATCTTGTCGGGATTGGCTTCAATTCCCCGCTGAGATACAAAGAACCCGAGAAGCTTGCCGGAAGGGACTCCAAACACGCACTTCTCGGGGTTGAGCTTGAGGTTGATCTTGCGCAGGTTTGCAAACGTCTCATCCATATCTTGAACCAAGGTTGCCTTGTCTTTGCTCTTGACCACTATGTCATCCATGTAGGCTTCTACATTTCTGTGTATCTGTGGTCCAAAAGCATCATGGACTACCCTTGCAAAGGTTGAACCAGCATTCTTCAAACTGAAAGGCATCCGTATAAAGCAGTACGTGCCACATGGTGTAATGAATGCGGTTTTCTCTTCATCCTCTTCTGCCATGAAGATCTGATGATATCCTGAATATGCATCAAGAAACGAAAGCAGATCGCATCCGGCCGTGGAGTCAACAATCTGGTCGATACGCGGCAAGGGAAATGGGTCCTTGGGACAAGCTTTATTAACATCTGTGAAGTCGATACAAAGTCTCCATTTCCCATTAGCCTTGCGTACCACTACCGGATTGGCCAACCACGTGGGGTGGAGGACTCCTCTGACAAGCCCTGCTGCTTCCAATTTCTTGATTTCTTCTGCTATGAACTCTTGGCGCTCCACTGCCTGTTTCCTAAATTTTTGCTTGACGGGCCGCGCGTGAGGACAGACAGCTAGGTGGTGCTCAATTACTTTCCTGGGAACACCGGGGATATCAGATGGTTGCCATGCAAACACATCGACATTCGCCCGCAGGAAAGCAACGAGCTCGCCTTCCTATTTAGGATCAAGCGTGGCACTGATGGTGAAGGTACCACCAGTGCCGTCCTCCTTGGTGGGCACTTTCTTGGTCTTTGGCGGAGCTGTCATCGTCTTGTTGCACTTGCCTGTGGAGCTCGATGGTGCGTCCTCGACGGTAGCGCAGCACTCCGAAGAGGTGCGCTTGCCGGAGTGGGCAACAGACCTCTTACCGGACCTAGTGGTCTTCTTCCCCCCGGGAGCTTCAGCGGTAAGTGGTTTGTTATCTGTCGCGGCTGCTGCATCTCGGTAAATCTTGTCGGCGCAGATAAGTGCATCTTTCTTGTCGCCATGGACAGAAATGACACTTATCGGGCCGGGCATCTTGAGTAGGTTGTAAGCATAATGAGAGGCGGCCATGAACTTGGCGAGTGCCGGACGGCCAAGTATGCCATTGTAGGGCAATGGGAAATCGGCGACGTCGAACGTGACCCTCTCAGTTCTGAAGTTGAGCTCGCTGCCGAATGTTACCGGCAACGCGATCTTCCCCTTGGGCTTGCTCCTTCCTGGGTTGATTCCTTGGAAAGTACCAGTTTCTTCGAGCTCGCTATCAGGGATTTGAAGTTTCTGGAGCACTGCAGAGGAGATCAAATTCAGGCCGGCCCCGCCGTCAACCAGCATCTTTGTGACCTTGAGGTTGCGGATGGTTGGTGAGACCAACATCGGCAAACACCCGACCGCAGTGATGCGATCAGGGTGATCCTCAATGTCAAAGACGATGGGCG
>LR880971.1:77165194-77184156 GCA_904067115.1 Aegilops sharonensis | reverse complement strand
AACGTGACCCTCTCAGTTCTGAAGTTGAGCTCGCTGCCGAATGTTACCGGCAACGTGATCTTCCCCTTGGGCTTGCTCCTTCCTGGGTTGATTCCTTGGAAAGTACCAGTTTCTTCGAGCTCGCTATCAGGGATTTGAAGTTTCTGGAGCACTGCAGAGGAGATCAAATTCAGGCCGGCCCCGCCGTCAACCAGCATCTTTGTGACCTTGAGGTTGCGGATGGTTGGTGAGACCAACATCGGCAAACACCCGACCGCAGTGATGCGATCAGGGTGATCCTCAATGTCAAAGACGATGGGCGTGCTGGACCACTTCAGAGGTTTGCGTGACTCTATGGATGGTTCTGCTGCATTGACCTCACGCATCCATTGCTTGAGTTGGCGGTGCGAGGTATGCAGAGACGCACCACCATCGACGCAAAGGACCTCTGTTGCCTTTTGAAACTCATGCTCATCAGCTTCATCGTCTTCATAGTCCTCGTCATCTTCATCTTCATCTTCTTCCTTGTCGCGGCCGCGGGGAGGTCTGTCTCCTTGCCGCTGTTTGGCCTTGCCGCGGCGTCCTCCCCGACCGGGTCTCTTTTTACTTGCTGCACCTACACCTTCTTGGGCCTTCTCTTTGTCTCGCCGCTCGTATTCAGCTCTCTGTAGCTCAACAAGCTGCTCGACTTTCTTGCAGCTTTGGAGATCGTGGCCCTTAGTGCGGTGGATTTTACACTACTGCTTGTTGGAGCCGTCAAGCTTGTCGGCGGCCGCCACAGCTTGGCGGTCGGCGTCAACGGCAACCTCCTTGCCGTAGCCACCGGACTTGGCTTTGTTGGCGGCACCATCCTTGTCGGACTGCTCGACAACTAGTACTTCTTGGTTTTTCTTCCTCCTATTGTTCCGCCGCTGGCTATTCCTTGCCGGGGCGGTCCCCTCACTGTCAGACTCTGCTACCACACTCTCTCCTGGGAGCCTTCTTCCTTCTTTAGCGCGTGCACACTTGTCGGCCAGGGCGTAGAGCTTGCTGACGTCTTTCACCTTGCACATCGCCATCTCCTCCCTCATCCTGCGATTTCATACATTCTGATGGAATGCACTAATCACTGCAGCAGTGTGGACGTCTGAGATGTTGTAGTGCACTCGACTGAATCTCTGGATCAATTTGCGCAGAGACTCCCCCTCCTTCTGGGCAAGCAGGTGGAGATCACTCTCCTGGCCATGAGGCTTGTGGCCGCCTGTGAAGGCGCCAACAAACTGGTGGCACAAATCTGCCCAAGAAGAAATAGAGCCATCCGGCAAGTGCATGAGCCAAGATCTGACGTTTGGCTTGAGCACCAAGGGGAAGTAGTTGGCGAGGATCTTGTCGTCTCGTCCCCCCGCAGCTTGCACCGCGATGGTGTAGATGTTGAGGAACTCCGATGGGTGTGTCCTGCCGTCGTACTTCTCCGGCACGTCTGGTTTGAAGTTTTTCTTGTCGGGCCACCGGACTTGCCGCAGCTCACGAGTGAACACAGGGCAACCTACCGCGTACGGCAAGTCGCCTGGTTCCCCTGGCGCGTGCATATCGACAGTGGGCCCGGCGCGTTGGTCAGATTGACGGTGCGCTTCTCTTCGGCGCTCGATACGGGTTCGAGCGTCCTCTTCTTGCCGTTCCCGAAGAACTTGGCGTTGGTCGCGACGAGCTCGCGGATCCGACGACGCAGTGGAGTCGCTGTCGAGGTGGATCCGGCGAGTCGGCGATCCTGGCCTTCGGGAAGGGGAGTGTACGGTGGGTGCACCCCCGCAAGTCTCGTCGCCATCGGCTCACGCCTTGTCGCCCCGTCGCGGTTGCGAAGCACTTGGTTGCCGTGGGACGTCGCCGTTGGCGAAGCCGATGAGACTTTGAATTGTGGCCCTCCATTCGTCGACCTTATCGGCCGTCGGAGGGTAATCGAGTAGTAACTGAGCTCTCGCCAAGGCTTCCGCTGGTGTGGTTGGCAGCAACGGCGTACGGAGCGAAGAACGGGATGTGCTCGGACTCCTAACCAAGTTAGGAGGAGCAGCATCCCGCCCCAGCGACCGTACCCCACTCGTACCGGCATGCTGGGGTGCATGCGGGTCTTGAGGGCCTCGGGATCCTCCAGCTTGGCCTTGATCCAATGAGCGCATGGTACCGCGAGTGTCATGGCGCTGTCAGTCCCGCGCCTCCTGCGAAGGACGCGGTGCAGATTCGGACGCCGACGCTTGCGCCGCCTTGTCCTTGGACCTGGCGGCCTCGTGGGCTCTCTCGGCGACGCCGGTCCCTCCGCCAGCGTTTCCCCCACCACCTGATGGCTCCGGTGGTGGTGGGTTCGACGCGGACGGCTCAGCTGCTGCCGAAGGCTTCTTCTTCGGCGCCATGTCGACGAAGATGTCGATGGAGTTGCTCGTGCGACCACCAGATCGGGTTCACACGGCCTCGGCGCCCCCTACCTGGCGCGCCAAAGATGTCGGGGGAGTGGCTGATCGTGCCCCACGAGCACCTACGGGACCTGGGTCCCTTGTGGTTCGGAGGGGGGCGGAGATTGCGCAAAGAGCGGATCGAGGCGATGCACATGAGCGGATTTACCCAGCTTCGGAGCTCTCCGGAGAGATAATACTCCTACTGCTGCTTTGTGGATTATCTTGTGTTCTTGCTAGGGAGCAATGCTGGCTACAAAACCTAGCCTGAGTGTGATGAACTAAGCTGGAGCTGGACTGAAAAACCAGCCGAACCCCTTCTACGTTGCCCCTGGACCTCCTTTTATAGGCACAAGGGGTTACCACATGTGGCAAGTAGACAAGGTTACAACGGTAAAAACCTAGGTTGGTACACCGCTTTGTACAGTGTACAGTAATCTATACCTAACTCTGACGGCAAGGGACAAGGGTCATCAATGCCCGTCTCAGTCGCCCGAACAGTGTAACAGGGACTGTCAAGTGCGCCTCCGTCCGCCACGATGGTATCTTGTCAGCGCCGTCTGTCGCTACTCCCCGCTGGCTGCACAGCTCGTCAACACGCGTACTTGGGAGAGCCCCGTGGTGACACGTTGGCGGGTGAGCTAGAGCGGAGATGAAGAGAGGTCGCCCGCCCCGGCAAGCGCCTTGCCGCGGCGGAAACCTTGTCGCGCTTGGGGGTTCAGCGCCCGCCAAGCCTTCCCGGCAAGCTCCTCTTGCCGGGGCCTTGTTTCCTTTGCGCCCTGAGTGGCCTTCCCGGCAAGCTCCTCTTGCCGGGGTCTTGACTGCTTTGCTCTTGAATGGCTCCAAGGGAGCTACTGAGGATCTTGGCGGCGATCAGGCCGGCCCGGCCGTGGGGCGCTGCAACTGTCCGTGCACGAGTTCGGGGTACTAGGGTACCCCTACTCTAGTACACCGACACTATCGCTCGAGGAGGAACTTTCATCCTTGATGGAGCTCTCTGCGCAGCACCCTAAGCGGATTCCCGAGCGCCCAAAGACCTTGACAGAAAACAGGCCGCTCTCCATTAATTTGAACTGAGAAGGTGACCCTCCGACAAGCTATGAGCGCGGGAATACATGACGTGAGGAGCGGGGAAGTCGACATCGACCCACATGTTGTCGTTCCCACATCCCCTCATATGCAGCCTCAAGGCGTGCGGCGGATATAGCTCCATTACCCGAGAAAACGGAGTATGGAGGCGGAGATGACCGCACACGGGCTTGTACAGCCTGATGAAGAACTCACGGGGCTGGTCTCTGACATGGCTCTCCATCGGGGGAGGGGCCGCCGGCGGAGACGCAGCTGGTGCGCCGCCCCGTCCTCCTCTTCCCCGAGCGCCCTGTCATCCTCGGCCTCGCTCCCTCCGTCTCCCTCTCACATCGGGCTCCGCCGCCGTGAACTACGGAGGAGGAGGGACGCGCTGCTGAGCAGAAGTCCTCGTCGCCGCCATTGGGGCGCCAGCGCGCCCTCTCACCATAGCAAGCGGAGGAAGGTGACCAAGCAGGAAGGGGAAGAAGGAGGTGAGTGTAGAAAAACATCGTCCCTCCCCCTTTTTAAAGAATGGCAGGGCCGGAGCCTAGCCTCTCACCCCAAGGGAGGCCACCCGACTTGACCAATACGGCCTCCAGAGGCGCGGGGAATCAGGACCGACCCGCTGCTCCAATCAGCGACACCCGATTTCCCGCGATGGCGTTAATGCCCGTGCCCTCCGCGTCTGCCGCCTACCCTTCCTAAGGCATGAAGGACACATGGAGGGCGAGCCAGAAGCATAAAGAGAAGTGGGATGACTGTTTTCCACCTTGTGATCATGTGGTGAAGGCGCCATGTAAAACATGACCCGAGTTTACTTCATAAATGAGCAGCGCCCCAACGAGTTCCTCTTTTTATGGGAAAGGCGCGGGCCGCCTCTTTACTGCTCGACGTGAGGCGTCGCAGACGTCCTGCTACCGTTACACACACGACCCCCACGTCATGCACTCAATTTGGGACATGGGGAAGCGAAACTGAAGAAAAGTTTGCAGCAGTTAATCCCTGCCACGCATGCCCGAGAACTGTTTTGGGCCCACGACGCTTCACGCTTATGTGTGGCCCAAGCCCAGGGGATCCTGTCGGTGTACATTAGTACGGGCCCTTCTATACCCCTTACTAGTGCATGGGCACTTGTAGCCACACCTGCGGCAAGGCTTGGCGGGGCAGTAGAAGGTAAGATACAATAGTAACAAGACTACCAAGACACCATTCGAGCCAATGAATAAAGACTAGAAAGACAAGCTAGACCTCCCCCGGTAACACCCTTGCCGAGGCTGATTACGAAGCACCAGCAAGGCCACCACCCTTGAAGCTGAGAGCTCTGACACCATCGACAACGTCAAGGCCAAGACTCGGGGGCGCATGATTAATAGCATGCAGCTCTTTGTGCAGACTGGTGGCATACATGTCTACAGGGAAACCAGAGGGCGAAGACCCCCGTCAAGGCCCTTGCAGGGGATGATACGTCTCCAACGTATCTATAATTTTTCATGTATTCATTCCATGTTATAATATTTTTACATGATTTTGGTATGATTTGGTTAGAACTAACCAGGACTGATGCTGTTTTTGGCAGAACTACCATGGTGGTGTTTTTTGCAATAATAAAAGTTCTCGGAATGCGCTGAAAATAAACGGTTTTTTTTTTGCAAAATATAAAAAATACTGGAACAAAAAGTTATCGGAGGGTAGTCCCGTGGGGCCCACGAGGGTGGAGGGCGCCCCCACCCCCCTGGGGCGCAACTTTATGCCTCGCGGACTCCCCGTGGGGCCCCTTAACTTGTGCTCAATGCCAAACACTCCTATAAATCCCCAAACTTCCAGAAATAAACTAGATCGGGAGTTCTGCCACTGCAAGCCTCTATAGCCACCAAAAACGAATTGGGACCCTGTTCCGGCACCCTGCCGGAGGGGGATCCATCACCAGTGGCCATCTTCATCATCACGGCGCTCTCCATGACGCGGAGGCAGTAGATCACCCTCGGGGCTGAGGGTATGTACCAGTAGCTATGTGTTTGATCTTTCTCTGTCTCGTGTTCTTGACATGGCACTATGTTAATGTACTGCGAGCTTTGCTCCTATAGTTGGATCTTATGATGTCTCTCCCCCTCTACTCTCTTGTAATGGATTGAGTTTTCCCTTTGAATTTATCTTATCGGATTGAGTCTTTAAGGATTTGAGAACACTTGATGTATGTCTTGCATGTGCTTACCTGTGGTGACAATGGGATATCACGTGATCCACTAGATGTATGCTTTGGTGATCAACTTGCGGGTTCAGTGATCTTGTGAACCTATGCATAGGGGTTGGCACACGTTTTCATCTTGACTCTCCGGTAGAAACTTTGGGGCACTCTTTGAAGTTCTTTGTGTTGGTTGAATAGATGAATCTGAGATTGTGTGATGCATATCGTATAATTATACCCGTGGATACTTTAGGTGACATTGGAGTATCTAGGTGACATTATGGTTTTGGTTTATTTGTGTCTCAAGCTGTTATTTTACTATGAACTCTAGAGCTATTTGTGACACTTATAGAAATAGCCCAACGGATTGATCGGAAAGAATAACTTTGAGGTTGTTTCGTACCCTACAATAATCTCTTCAATTGTTCTCCGCTATTAGTGACTTTGGAGTGACTCTTTGTTGCATGATGAGGGATAGTTATATGAGCCAATTATGTTATTATTGTTAAGAGAACTTGCACTAGTGAAAGTATGAACCCTAGGCCTTGCTTTGAAGCATTGCAATACCGTTTGTGCTCACTTTTATCATTTGTTACCTTGCTGTTTTATAATTGCAGAATACAAAAACCCATATCTACCATCCATATTGCACTTGTATCACCATCTCTTCGCCGAACTAGTGCACCTATACAATTTACCATTGTATTGGGTGTGTTAGGGACAGAAGAGACTCTTTGTTATTTGATTGCAGGGTTGTTTGAGAGAGACCATCTTCATCCTACACATCCCACGGATTGATAAATCTTAGGTCATCCACTTGAGGGAAATTTGCTACTGTCCTACAAACCTCTGCACTTGGAGGCCCAACAACATCTACAAGAAGAAGGTTGCATAGTAGACATCTAGCTCTTTTAAGGCATCGTTGCCGGGGAGGCTAGGCAAGCGGCACTAACACCCCGTCAACTAAGCTCTTTTCTTGCGCCGTTGCCAGGGAGTTTAGTGCTTGAAGGTATATCTTTAGATCTTGCAATTGAATCTTTAGTTTCTTGTTTTATCACTAGTTTAGTTTATAAAATAAAATTACAAAAAATTGGAATTGAGGTTCCCTCATATGCTTCATCTTTTTAATATCTTTCGTGAAAATGATGGAAAGGAAAATATTACCAAAGTGTTAGAAGAAGAATGCATTAGAATGTTTGGCATGAAATCTTTGTATGATGAGAATATGATTGCAATGTTGTTAGTATGAATTCCTTCAATATCCGTGATGCTAATGATATACAAAGCCACAATCTTGGGGATGCTATGTTTCATGAAGATGATATCTTTAGTCCCCCGAGTTTTGATGAGAAAATATATTATGATGATAGCATGCCTCCTATCCATGATGATTATTGTGATGAAATTTATGCTATAAAGATTAATGATATCCATGAAAATTGTCATCATGATTTTAATGCTCAAATTGATTATGTGAATAAAGTATCACATGATAGTTATTTCGTTGAATTTGCTCCCACTATTATTCATGAGAAGAATTTTGCTTATATGGAGAGTAGTAAAATTAATATGCTTGTAGATCATGAAAATAATGCTTTATGTGATAGTTATATAGTTTAATTCATTCATGATGGTACTGAAAATTATTATGAGGGAGGAATATATGCTTGTAGGAATTGCAATAATATCAAGTTTCCTCTCTATGTGTTGAAAATCTTGAAGCTATACTGGTTTTGCTTTTCTATGCTAGTTGATTCTTGTTACCATAAGTTGTTTGCTCATAAAATCCCTATGCATAGGAAGTGAGTTAGGCTTAAATGTATTAGGCATATTCTTCATGATGATCCCATTATGTTTCAACTTTTATCTCTATGTGAGCATCATTGAAATCATCATGTCTAGCTAAAAAGGCATTAAAGAAAAGCGCTTGTTGGGAGACAACCCAATATTTACCCAAACTGTTTTTGTGTGTTCACATGATTAAGCTACTGTAGTAATCATGTTTGATAGATTTTATTTCAATAAATTTCCAAGTAGAACCTTTGGGAAGACTTGGGTGAAAGTTAATGCGATCTTGCTGTAAAAAACAGAAACTTTGCGCCCACGAGAAAAATTGTCATTTTTAAAACAAGAGTGGTTTTAAGTTGATTATTTTTTCAGAAGATTAATAGACAAAATCCTCATGTCCACCAATATATTTCAGAACTTTTGGAGTTACAAAAGTATTCTAGAGTTACAGATTACTACAGACTATTCTGTTTTTGACAGATTCTATTTTCTATGTGTTGTTTGCTTATTTTGATGAATCTATGAGTAGTATCGGAGGGTATGAACCATAGAGAAGTTGGAATATAGTAGATATTACACCTTTATGAATTAAGAATGAGTTCACAACAGTACCAAAAGTGGTGATTCATTTTCTTATACTAACGGAGCTTATGAGTTTTCTGTTGAGTTTTGTGTTGTGAAGTTTTCAAGTTTTGGGTAAGGATTCGACGGACTATGGAATAAGGAGTGGCAATAGCCTATGCTTGGGGATGCCCAAGGCACCCCAAGGTAATGTTCAAGGACAACCAAGAGCCTAAGCTTGGGGATGCCTCGGAAGGCATCCCCTCTTTCGTCTTCATTCATCAGTAAGTTTACTTGGAGCTATATTTTTATTCACCACATGATATGTGTTTTGCTTGGAGTGCCATTTTTTTGCTTCTTGTTTTAATAATATCCCAAGATCTGAAATTATTAAATGTTAGAGATTCTTCACATAGTTACATAATTATTCGACTACTCATTGTTCTTCACTTATATCTTTTGGAGTAGTTTGTCGCTTGCTCTAGTGCTTCACTTATATCTTTTTAGAGCACGGTGGTGGTTTTATTTTGAAGAAATTGATGAAATCTCATGCTTCGCTTATATTATTTTGGGAGTCTTTTAGAACAGCATGGTAATTTTCTTTGGTTATGAATTAAGTCCTAATATGATAGGCATCCAAGAGGGATATAATAAAAACTTTCATATAAAGTTCATTGAATACCAAGAGAAGTTTGATTCATTATGATTGTTTTGAGATATGAAGATGGTGATATAAAATTCATGCTAGTGAGTAGTTGTGAATTTGAGAGATAATTGTGTTAAAGTTTGTGATTCCCGTAGCATGCACGTATGGTGAACCGTTATGTGATGAAGTTGGAGCATGATTTATTTATTAATTGTCTTCCTTATGAGTGGCGGTCGGGGACGAGTGATGGTCTTTTACTACCAATCTATCCCCCTAGGAGCATGCGCGTAGTACTTTGTTTCAATAACTAATAAATTTTTGCAATAAGTATGTGAGTTCTTTATGACTAATGTTGAGTCCATGGATTATACGCACTCTCACCCTTCCACCATCGCTAGCCTCTCTAGTACCGCGCAAATTTCGCCGGTACCATACACCCACTATATACCTTCCTCAAAACAGCCACCATACCTACCTATTATGACATTTCCATAGACATTCCGAGACATATTGCCATGCAACTTTCCACCATTCCATTTATTATGACACGCTTCATCATTGTCATATTGCCTTGCATGATCATGTAGTTGACATCGTATTTGTGGCAAAGACGCCATTCATAATTCTTTCATACATGTCACTCTTAATTCATTTCACATCCCGGTACACCACCGAAGGCATTCATATAGAGTCATATTTGTTCTAAGCATCAATTTTTAATTCTTGAGTTGTAAGTAAATAAAAGTGTGATGATCTTCATTATTAGACCATTGTCCCAGTGAGGAAAGGATGATGGATACTATGATTCCCCCACAAGTCGGGATGAGACTCCGGACGAAAAAATAAAAAATAAAATAAAATAAGAGAAGGCCAAAAAAAGAGAAGGCCCAAAAAAATGAGAGAAAAAGAGAGAAGGGGCAACGCTACTATCCTTTTACCACACTTGTGCTTCAAAGTAGCACCATGATCTTCATGATAGAGAGTCTGCTATGTTGTCACTTTCATATACTAGTGGGAAATTTTCATTATAGAACTTGGCTTGTATATTCCAACGATGGGCTTCCTCAAATGCCCTATGTCTTCATGAGCAAGCAAGTTGGATGCACACCCACTTAGTTTCTTTTAGAGCTTTCATACACTTATAGCTCTAGCGCATCCATTACATGGCAATCCCTACTCACTCACATTGATATCTATTGATGGGCATCTCCATATCCCGTTGATACGCCTAGTTGATGTGAGACTATCTTCTCCTTTCTGTCTTCTCCACAACCACCATTGTATTCCACCTATGGTGCTATGTCCATGGCTCACGCTCATGTATTGCATGAAGATTGAAAAGGTTTGTGAACATCAAAACTATGAAAAAATTTCTTGGCTTGTCATCGGGGTTGTGCATGATTAAATACTTTGTGTGATGAAGATAGAGCATAACCAGATTATATGATTTTGTAGGGTTAGCTTTCTTGGGCCATGTTATTTTGATTCCTTTGTTAGTATGATTGAAGTATTATCGTTCTTATGTCATTATTAAACTTTTGTTTTGAATCTTATGGATCTGAATATTCTTGCCACAATAAAGAGATATTACATTGATAAATATGTTAGGTAGCATTCCACATCAAAAATTCTGTTTTTATTATTTACCTACTCGAGGACGAGCAAGAATTAAGCTTGGGGATGCTGATACGTCTCCAACGTATATATAATTTTTTACGTACTCATGCCATGTTTATAATATTTTTACATGATTTTGGTATGATTTGGTTAGAACTAACCCGGACTGACGCTGTTTTCAGCAGAACTACCGTGGTGTTGTTTTTGTGCAGAAATAAAAGTTCTCGGAATGCGCAGAAAATCAACAGAGATTTTTTTTGGAAAATATAAAAAATACTAGAACAAAAAGTTATCGGAGGGGAGTCTCGTAGGGTCCACGAGGGTGGAGGGCGCCCCGACCCCCCTGGGGCGTGCCCCTGTGCCTCGTGGACTCCCTGTGGGCCCCCCTTACTTGTGCTCGACGCCAAACCCTCTTATAAATCCCCAAACTTCCAGAAAGAAACCTAGGTCAGGAGTTCCGCCGCCGCAAGCCTCTGTAGCCACAAAAAACCAATCGGGATCCTGTTCCGGCACCCTATCGGAGAGAGGATCCATCACCGGTGGCCATCTTCATCATCCCGGTGCTCTCCATGACGAGGAGGGAGTAGTTCACCCTCGGGGCTGATGGTATGTACCAGTAGCTATGTGTATGATCTCTCTCTCTCTCTCGTGTTCTTGATATGGCACGATCTTGATGTCCCGCAAGCTTTGCTACTATAGTTGGATCTTATGATGTTTCTCCCCCTCTACTCTCTTGTAATGGATTGAGTTTTCCCTTTGAAGTTATCTTATTGGATTGAGTCTTTAAGGATTTGAGAACACTTGATGTATGTCTTGCATGTGTTTATTTGTGGTGACAATGGGATATCACGTGATCTACTAGATGTATGTTTTGCTGATAAATTGCTGGTTCAGTGACCTTGTGAACTTATGCATAGGTGTTGGCACACGTTTTCGTCTTGACTCTCCGGTAGAAACTTTGGGACATTCTTAGAAGTTCTTTGTGTTGGTTGAATAGGTGAATTTGAGATTGTGTGATGCATATCATAAAATCATACCCGCGGATACTTGAAGTGACATCGGAGTATCTAGGTGACATTAGTGTTTTGGTTGATTTGTGTCTTAAGGTGTTATTTTACTACGAACTCTAGGAATGTTTGTGTCACTTATATAAATAGCCCAACAGATTGATCGGAAAGAATAACTTTGAGGTGGTTTCGTACCCTACAATAATCTCTTCGTTTGTTCTCCGCTATTGGTGACTTTGGAGTGACTCTTTGTTGCATGTTGTGGGATAGTTATATGATCCCATTATGTTATTATTGTTGAGAGAACTTGCACTAGTGAAAGTATGAATCCTAGGCCTTATTTCGAAGCATTCCAATACCGTTTGTGCTCACTTTTATCATTTGTTACCTTGCCATTTTTATAATTTCAGAAACAAAAACCCATATCTACCATACATATTGCACTTGTATCAACATCTATTGGCCGAACTAGTGCACCTATACAATTTACCATTGGGTGTGTTGGGGACACAAGAGGCTCTTTGTTATTTTATTGTAGGGTTGTTTGAGAGATACCATCTTCATCCTACGCCTCCCACGGATTGATAAACCTTAGGTCATCCACTTGAGGGAAATTTGCTACTGTCCTACAAACCTCTGTACTTGGAGGCCCAACAACATCTACAAGAAGAAGGTGGCGTAGTAGACATCAGGGGACGACTGCTAGGCCCCGGCAAGACCCTTGCCGGGGACGATTGCGGGGCCACGACTGGGCCCACGCCCGACAAGGTTTCGCCAACCCCCGGCCGTTCCAGCGCAGCGACCAGCCCGCCAACTAAGCAAGCACCTACGTGGTGGCATGCAAATCTTCATGAAGCTCCTGCCACCGCGCCAGCGCATTGGCTATCTAGTCAGCTTGGCGCTGCATGCCTTGTCAGCCTGGACGCGTGTCAAGGTAGAGTGAGGCAACAACGGATGGGACGGGCTCTATTACCGTCCTCGACAAAGTTGGATGGCACGTAAGCATCTCATTTAATGCGCTTGTCCTACGATGTTAGTGATAAGCTTGAACACTGTAGCTACTCTACACCTCCCGTGTGACACTGTGGCGACCCCTTTGACATATAAAAGAAGGCCCGAGGCATACTGGAGAAGGATTCAGACTTTTTGGACTAGGCATGCATAGCAGCTATACTAAGAACTTAAGAACACTAAATATACACCCAAAGCAAGACTAGGGTTTTATGCTCCTCAGCGGCCCAAACCTAGGTAAAAATCCCTTGCTGATCACAAGACCTGTTCTTTGTGCAACTCTCTCCGCCAAACATAGAAGGGATCACCGTGATCCCATATGTCGGTGGAAATGACACCTATGGGATCAACTGGGATCCCTACTATGGTTGCGGGGCGCGGGGTTGATAGGAGAGCAGGATTGGTGGCCAATTCATAGCACATGGTTCGTTTACCCAGGTTCGGGCCGCGGCGTGCATAATACCCCAGTCCTTCTTTAGGTGTCTATTTGAGTCTTCTTGCTGTTCTTGAGCTAGCTACAATGAGCCACTTGCTCAGGGGTCCGAATCCCTCTCTAGTATGCCTCGGGCCTCCTTTTATAGGAAAGGGGATCGCCACAGTAGCACACAGGAGGTGGCATCGGGATACTGTGGCCAGGCTTATCGCTAGCCATACGGGACAAGGAGCATTAAATGCGAACCCCCGCCCCGTCCGTCGCCGCTCCACCCTGCTCCGACATGCGTCTGGGCCAGCGGGGCGCCTGGTGCCATGTAGACTGGCAGGCAGCTGAGATGGCGTGGATGGTGAGGTATTCAGAAAGATTTGCATGCCACCACGTTGGCGCTGCTGAGTTGGCCTAGAAGCCTCCTGTTGACACGTTGGCACCTGCCTAGCTGNGCCAAACATAGAAGGGATCACCGTGATCCCATATGTCGGTGGAAATGACACCTATGGGATCAACTGGGATCCCTACTATGGTTGCGGGGCGCGGGGTTGATAGGAGAGCAGGATTGGTGGCCAATTCATAGCACATGGTTCGTTTACCCAGGTTCGGGCCGCGGCGTGCATAATACCCCAGTCCTTCTTTAGGTGTCTATTTGAGTCTTCTTGCTGTTCTTGAGCTAGCTACAATGAGCCACTTGCTCAGGGGTCCGAATCCCTCTCTAGTATGCCTCGGGCCTCCTTTTATAGGAAAGGGGATCGCCACAGTAGCACACAGGAGGTGGCATCGGGATACTGTGGCCAGGCTTATCGCTAGCCATACGGGACAAGGAGCATTAAATGCGAACCCCCGCCCCGTCCGTCGCCGCTCCACCCTGCTCCGACATGCGTCTGGGCCAGCGGGGCGCCTGGTGCCATGTAGACTGGCAGGCAGCTGAGATGGCGTGGATGGTGAGGTATTCAGAAAGATTTGCATGCCACCACGTTGGCGCTGCTGAGTTGGCCTAGAAGCCTCCTGTTGACACGTTGGCACCTGCCTAGCTGGTGGGCTGGAAGCTGCATGGGGAGTGGTGGCGGGATTGCAGCCTCGCAGAAGTCCTCGGCAAGGGCTTTCTCGGGGGCCCGACAAGGGTCTCGCCGCGGCGTGATCGTCGTCCCCGGCAAGGGTGTTGCCAAAGGCCTTGCGGATTTCCCTGGCAAGGATCTTGCCAAGGATCATCATCTTCTTCTCTTTGTCTTCACAAAGATCTGCATGCCACCACAGAAACATCTCCCGGGCCCTGGTCCTGATGAGGTTGGAGACCTTGGGCTCAAGGGTGACGCGTTCCGCTGGCGGGAGATTGGGCAAGTTGCCCCGGCAAGGCTCCTGCCGGGGCCGCGGAGGTTGTCCCGGCAAGGCTCTTGCCGGGGAGAACCACCTTTCCCTCTTGGTCTTCTGGTCTTGGCGTTGCTTTGACTATTCTGCGGCTTTGACCCCTCCCTCTGCCCTGCTTAGTGTGGTCGTGGGCGCGGCTCCGACTGCCCGTGCACTTAGTAAGGGGTACAAAGTAGTGCCCTTATTTTAGAACACTGACACCATAGGTGTCGTTTCCCCCGAAAGGATGCATCTAGTGTATTAAGTTCATGGAGAAACGGAGTAATGCAATAAGAACGATGACATGATGTAGACAAGATCTCTTCATGTAGGAATAGGACCCATCTTTTTGTCCTTAATAGAAATGATACATACATGTCATTTCCCCTTCTGCTACTTGGATTGAGCACCATAAGATCGAACCCATCACACACCTCTTCCCATGGCAAAAAAAATTGATAGAATACACTAGATGCATATAACTACGATGCTATAAGTAATCATGCATATAAGAGATCGAGAGACTAAAATAACTTCCATGGATAAAAAATATAGATCTGATCATAAACTCAAAGTTCATAGGATCCCAACAAACACAACGCATAAAAGGTTACATCAAATAGATCTGCAAGAAACCATTGTATTGAAAATCAAAAGAGAGAGAGAGGAAGCCATCTAGCTACTGCCCACAAAACCGTATGTCTACAATGAACTACTCACACATCATCGGAGAGGCACCATTGAGGATGATGAACCCCTCCGCGATGGTGTGTAGATTGGATCTATGGTTTCTGGAACTTGCGGCGGCTGGAATTGTGTTTCGTCAACTCCCCTAGGGTTTTTAGAATATTAGGGTATTTACAAAGCAAAGAGGCGGTGCACGAGGCCACCGAGATGGGCACAACCCACCAGGGCGCGCTTGGGGGGAACTTGCGGTGGCTGGAATTGTGTTTCGTCAACTCCCCTAGAGTTTTAGGAATATTGGGGTATTTATAGAGCAAAGATGCGGTGCAAGAGGCCACCGAGGTGGGCACAACCCACCAGGGCGCGCCAGGGCCCCCAGACGCGCCTAGGTGGGTTGTGACCCCTTGGGGCACCCCTCTAGTACTTCTAAGGCCCATCATGTGTCTTCTGGGCTAGAAATATTCATGCATAAAAACGAAAAGCTTAAGTGCAATAAACACAAGCGCATGCACAAAATGGCGGGAGAGACACATCGGACACCGCAATCAATGCACGGTTCACCGAACCTACATTAGGATAGAAAAGGAAACCCTTTAAAGGAATGACAATGGACCTAGCCAGACAGCCGTGATCATGGATCGACCGTGCCAAATCATCGATGGCACTCAGGACAAACTAGCAACCCACAGTAATTGGAAATGTTGGGTCTTCAAGAAGGCTGGCAAGATAACGATGGAGGGTCAAAGTAAAACCCAAAATCGCAGTGAAGATAAGGATGAACCTCGGCGACCCAACAATGGAGGCCAAAAGAAGTTTCCTAATGAGGTAGTAGAAGTGAACATGAGATATCTTACCCACGTCCTAAAAAGGGAGAGGAAGCGTGTACTTTCGGACATCTATGACCTAGAGCCAGTCGCCCCGAAGTTCAACCCGTGGTCGGCTTACGCGATCACATTCGACAAGCATAACCATCTAACCAGCATCAGGCATGGCGGATCGGCTGCACTCGTTCTAGATCCAGTTGTCGAAGGTTTTCATCTAACGCGCGTCCTTATGGACGGAGGAAGCAACCTCAACTTGATCTATGAGCATACGGTTAGGAAGAAGGGCATTGACTCATCCCGGATCAAGTCGAGCACGACCACTTTTAAAGATGTCATCCCAGGTGTTGAAGCCGGCTATACCGAAATGGTCACTCTAGAGGTAATCTTCGGGTCACCTGACAACTTCAGAAGAGAGGAGATAATCTTCGACATCGTCCCCTTCCGAAGTGGATACCACATGCTCTTAGGGCGCACAACGTTTGCTCGATTCAACGTAGTCCCGCACTATGCTTACCTCAAGCTTAGAATGTTAGGACCTAAAAGTGTTTTCAGAGTCAATGGTAACTCCGAACCTCACTTCGAATGAAGGAGCAGATTGTGGCCTTCGCAGTCGAGGTGCAAGCGTACGAGGAGGCAACCCATGCCGGCAAATGCACCACCAGCTCTTTGAAGTGCACGCGGGCCACGCTAGTCAACATGGGACACATACCCCCACACACGGGATCTTGGCTCTCTCTCCTTGGATGGGGTACCATGTCCCCAGAGTGCACAAATTCACACTCAAAATTCCTTGGGCCATCAAGGAGCCAAAAATTACGAAAATGTCGGATCAACTTGACTGAGGAACAACATAGCTTCGAGCTTCCACATTGGAAAGGTTCTATCAAAGAGCTATCCAACAAAACCATATTAGCATGGCCTCAACCACACAACGGACATCTGCATACCACTTACAAAGGACTCGGCCAGCGAACGCTTTAAGCGCATGCTGGGTCGAGGTTGGATTATGTCCACTTCAGTCCTCGCCATGAACGATGACAAGCTGGTCAACAGCTCGGAGACGCAGACATGTGGCAGGAAGCGGCACGTTCTCATAAAACCCGATGACATTATCCACCCTATTTTTTCTTACTCCTTTATTTTACTTTTTACATTGTATTCTTTTAGTTCCACTTGGCACTTGACGTTATAAAAATAACAAAATGATTCCCCTTAAGGTCCTTACTATATTTCTGTTTAAGAATTGGATTTGCATTACAAAAATGTCTTTAAGATACAATTGTTAAAGGGCTTTATTTCCCTGTCTTGGAATACAAGTGTGAAGTACTCGGGGTCTTGGATGTATGCATCAGTTTTGAACCTGAATTTTGGTCAATAGTTGGGTTGCCCAACTCCTATGTGTACCCCTTACGTTCCCGACAAATTCAGCTAAGGGTGTAACGGGAGAATTGCTGCCATAGTGCCGCCAGTTTAATTGGCAGAGCACCGCAGTAGATAAAGCCGGAAACTAACTATCGGGGTAAGTGAAAACTGGTCGGCAATCTGTAGCTTGTGCTAAGAGACGTCACGATAGAGATCACCCGTGTTAAATGAAGGACTTCTTTTTTTTCATTAGCCGAAATGTGTAATGGCGTAGACCTCGGCCAACTAAGCCAACCACTTCACACATCAGGGGTTCACCATCAGCTCCCACAGTCAAACTCCTATGACTAAGTGAAAGTTCTAAAGCTCTTATAGTCTGATTGCCTAGTTCCTACAAGCACATATCACCTTTGCATACCGAGACGTCGGCCAAGGGTCATAGATTCTTTAAGGAACACCATCTCTATATTCTACATAGGGGCAGAAGCCCACAACTGGCCACTTTCAGTCCAACACGGTCAAATAGGAGGAAATTTAATTAAAATAACACAAATATATGAGGAAATTTAATGCCATACTCATTAAAACAAAAAGATTGTTTTTGTACATCCAATGCACTTCAGCATTCCGAAGTACTAAAACTGATACAAAGTGTCTTTTGGACACATGGGCTCGATCGTCCAGGCTCCTTCTTCCACCTCGGCGAAGAACCGCTATGCGGTGCGTGGCTTCCCTTCGGGTGGCCCCGCCGCAATGACCGCCGCACCAACCTTCTGGAAGTGTGTCTTCATGCAGGCCTATGCCCACTGTGCTCCATCAAGGCGCACCGATCGCTGCCAGCACACTACCTGCGGGACAGCAATGCGCGGGCTAATCAGGAGGCCGAAGAAGCTGGTCAGCAGGGCTTCAACGAGCCACGACTTGGCGCACATGTATTGGAGCATTGGCCTCACCATGCGGAATAGCTCTACCACTGCTTCATTCGATGGTTCAGCAGATGTAACGCCGGAGACTTCGGGAACTGCCGCAAAAATGCCTTCCTCGACTCATGGTTGTCCAATTGGCCGAAATGCTCAACGGTGTCCATTGACACTCTTTGGGAGATGCACGAAGACCTCTACAGAACGCCGCAGCAGGGTGAGCTCGATGCACCCTTTGCTGCCAAAAACACACTGCAATAAATATAACTTACCTGCGGCTATTCGCTCAACTTGTTGGAGCAACTTGCGGTCGGCCTGAGCAGTGGTCTGGAGCTTGGAGTGCAAAAGCTAGAGCTTCTTGAGCTATTCTTTCTCGTGCTTCTCCTTGGCTTGAAGTTTATCGCGCGCTTCGAACACGACCTTCAGGGTCTCCTCGATCTCCAGGACCCGCGCCTAGTCCTTCTCCCTAGCCACTTTCTTGGTAGCTCAGCCCTTCTTCGCCTTCGCGGCCGTAGCCTTTTGCTACTCCACACTGGTGGAAAAAAGGCCTTTGGTCGCGGTTCGCAACTGCCATTAGTCGCGGTTGCGCAACCGCGACCAAATAAGCGCGACTAAAGCCCCCCACCTTTAGTCGCGGCTGCTTAAGAACCGCGACTAACGGCCCGTCCACGTGGGCGCCAGGCGGCCGTCGGGGCGGAGGACCTTTAGTCGCGGTTCTTCTGGCCAACCGCGACTAAAGGCCGCCGCAGGTTTAGGGTTTTAGCCCCCCCCCCTAAACCTGTTTTCTTTTTAATTTGTATTGTTTTATTTCTTTTGTGCTTTATTTTAATTTTGAAGGAGTTTCATATATTCTACGGTACTACATACATGCATATGAATGTACAATTTCAAATAAATTTGAAATTAGAACCAAAAAGAATTCAAGAGGAATATACAATATATATTCAATATCATCGGATGACCATATACAATTTTGAACAAGTTTCCATACATGATTTAATCCATATAAAGTTCTACGTCCTCGTAATAGTGTTCTCCTTTAGGATGGAGGACTTCCCTGCTGAACCATCCAGCTAGTTCCTCTTGAAGTGGTCGGAAGCGAGCTTCTGGACT
>LR880971.1:77101805-77133632 GCA_904067115.1 Aegilops sharonensis | reverse complement strand
TACTTGCATGTTATGCGTACGTGTAACTTGTATTGCTATGTGTGGGATCCGACAACCTAGTTGTTTATCCTTGGTAGCCTCTCTTATGGGGAAATGTAGTCTCGTGCTCCTGAGCGATAGTAGTCCGCTACAGCCCGGTTCACCGGAGTCCTGCTAGCCCAGCACTACTGCTTGGATACTTGACTGGCCGGCATGTGTTTCACTTCGTTCCTATGTCTGTCCCTTCGGGGAAATGTCACGCGTGTTATTCGGAGTCCTGCCTAGCCTGCTACAGCCCGGGATACCGGAGTCCTGTTAGCCCAGTGCTACAGCCCGAATATATACGTTGATGACCGACATGCTCAATGTGATTCATGTATGCCTGTCCCCATAGGTTAGCGCCGCTTTGGGTTCACGACTAGCCATGTCGGCCCGGGTTCTTTGTCATATGGATGCTAGCGACACTATCATATACGTGAGCCAAAAGACGCAAACGGTCCCGGGCCATGGTAAGGCGACACCCGTGGGGATACCGTGCGTGAGGCCGCAAAGGGATATGATGTGTTACATGCTAGATCGGTGTGACTTAGGATCAGGGTCCCGACAACCGCGCGCATCCGTGCCCATCGAAACTGATTGGGCACCAATCATAGAATTCACCGCCGCGGACGCTTTTCAGCACTCCCCCTTAGGCGAGGTGCTAAACTCTCTAAGATCTCTTTCTTTATTAGAAAACTCTTGGCCAAACTATGTCCAGGCCGAATGGGATACGGGCGATGAAGAAATTCACGACCCACCCACCACCCACTTCATAGCCACTGTCGACGACCTAACAGACATGCTTGACTTCGATTCCGACAACATCGACGGTATGGACGTGGATGCAGGGAACGATGTGGAACCACCGCCCACATGCCATTGGACTGCCACTTCATCATATGACGTCTACATGGTGGATACGCCTAAAGAAGACAACAGTGACAATAAGGACACAACGGAGGACAAACCCCCGGAGAAAAACCAAAACGACAGCGCAGGCGACGCTCTAAGTCCAGTCACAGTAAAAATGGCGATAACAACGCAAGAAAAGTTGACACTCCGGTCGACTGGAAAGGCAACTGATGAAGTCATGTACCTGGGGTAGGGTCATAGACCTGCCCAAAGGTACCCTCCACAAGGACACTCACAAGAGAAGCATCCTTCCAGTCGACCTGGTAGGTTTCCACTCGACAGATTCAAAGACAGTCGACCATGAAGACCCACTCGACCACTAGGAGTCCAAGAGCCACTCGGTACCTAAACGGTCTGTAGTTAAATAGTCTTTATGACCTTAATGACACTTTATGTAAGGCGTTACCTGTAACGCCTAGCTTTAACGCACCTTAAACCCTCTACTACATGGGCTGGCTGTGGTCCTGGCGCACTCTATATAAGCCACCCCCCTCCACAGGTAGAAGGGTTCGCACCCCTGTAACACATACGCATATAATCCAGTCGACCGCCTCCGGGCTCCGAGACGTAGGGCTATTACTTCCTCCGAGAAGGGCATGAACTCGTAAATCAGTTGTGTATACAACTACTCCATAGCTAGGATCTTGCCTCTCCATACCTACCCCCCATTCTACTGTCATACTTAGAACCACGACAGTTGGCGCCCACCTTGGGGCCGGTGTTCTAGCGATTTGTTGGAGAAGTTGGGATTCTTTCGATCTCCTACATCATGGTTTCCGGTGGAGTTCTTGTTGACGGCCATGAGATCCGTCTCGGTGCGCTCACGTTCGACGCCGACGACTCCGCTTGGCTTCAGGAGGCTCCACTCGACGTGGACGCGCTCCCCGTCCGTGGGGCGACGCACTTTCGCGCGTGTGTCCGCGGCGTCCTCCTGTGGCAACCGTCGACCCAGTATGGGTCAGCTCCTGCGCCGTCTTCACTCCCAGTCTCCCACCGGTGCAAGCGTTCCGGTCGGTCGAGGCTTCAGCGGTGGGTGAGGCATGCGGTGGCCCGCCAGTCGGCCATCCGCCAAGTCGCGGCGATCGAGCCCGACGAATCTCTCTACGGCCTGTTCGACTGGCTCCGTAGAGACTGCGTCTGAATGCGATAGCAGTGACCCGGCGGCAGAGGTTCTGATGGTCGATGGACCACGCAGTCCCCCTGGATTCACCCGCACCAACGGAGGTGGCGGTGGAGGCGATCCGGAGCAAGCCCATGGAGAGTACTTGTCCGAGCCCCTCACTTCGCTCCAGAGGGAGGAGCTTCGCCGTCGGAACATGGATGCACTTCACACTCCTATTGTTGGAGAAACCCCCAAGGCTCGCGCCTTGGAGGATGCGCGCTTGGCCAACCTGGCTGAGAGCACTCGACTGGAGAATCTTCAGCGAGTACTCGACGAGCGTACGCGACCAAGGGTTCCAGAATCCAGTCGACGCCAGCTCTTTCAACCGCCAACTCAGGTATATCGAACTCCGATTCAGAATTTAGCAGCTGCCGCCCGTATAGCAGAGTCAATTTAGCCTTCCCAGTCGGAGGCGGGTAGAGGTTTGCAGCAAATCAGGGATTTGCTCCGGGCGGCAGGAGATCAAAACTCAGTTGTATCCCAATCGCGGAACAGGATTCACAGCCGATCCGTCGCTGCGAATTCAGTCCAGTCGGCCCATAGTCCGAAATCGCCTCCGAGGCGTGAGGAACGTGGGGGCCGGGGTGATGATCAATACAAGGGCCGCGAGCAGTATGAGCACCGATTCGATCGCAATGATCGATGTTGAGTGCCCACTCCTCCCCCAAGGGGTGGATCATACGCTCCTCGGCAGCAGGACGACAGACGCCAACACAGTGTTGGGCGAAGAGTTCCAGTCAACCTCAGGGAACCCGGCTTTGATGCGAGATCTATTATCGTTCAAGGTTTGGTCGACAGGAATAGAGCTCACCGAGACGGCCATGATAGAGATGTTCCTTCCAGCAGCAGAGTTCATGTCTCGGGACCAGAGTGTTCCAGCAGAGCCATCAGAGCCGCAGTGATTCCTCCCAACTTCAGGTTAGTGACTGGAGTCAGTAAGTTCACTGGAGAATGCAAGCCTGACACTTGGCTTGAAGATTACCGAGTGGCGGTTCAGATCGGCGGTGGCAATGATGAGGTAGCCATGAAGCATTTGCCTCTTATGTTGGAGGATTCAGCCAGGGAATGGTTGAATCAGTTAGCACCCAGCAGTATTTACACTTGGGAAGATCTTGCCCGAGTGTTTTTCAGGACATTTGAAGGAACTTGCAAACAACCAGCAGGTTTGACGGAGTTGCAGTCGTGTGTGCAAAAGTCGAGTGAAACTTTGAGAGATTATATCCAGAGGTGGATTACTTTGCACCACACAGTCGAGAATGTATCTGATCACCAGGCAATCTGTGCCTTCAAGGAAGGTGTCAAGAACAGAGAATTGAGTTTGAAATTTGGTCGAACCGGAGATATGACCCTGAGTCGGATGATGGAGATTGCCACCAAGTATGCGAATGGTGAAGAAGAGGATAGGCTCCGGAGTGGTAAATATAAATCGGCCGCCAATGAGGCCGGCGGAGGAAATTCCAGTCAGAAGCAGAAGCGCAAAGCCGAGCCAGCGGCTCCCGGAGAGGCCTTGGCCGTGACCCCAGCAAAGTTCAAGGGGAAACCCAAGGGTCCTTGGAACCCCAAGAAGGTGAAAGACCAGGATGGAAACGACGTGTTGGATTTGCCATGTCATATTCATACAAAGAAAGATGAAGAGGGTAAAATCATTTACCCGAAACATACCACTCGACAGTGTCGGCTCTTGATTCAGCAGTTCCATGGGAAACATCTCAAGGATAAGGATAAGGAGACAGACAAAGTTGAGGACAGAGATGACAGTGATGGTGGATATCCCCATGTCAATTCCACCTTGATGATTTTTGCTGACGTCGAAAGCAAAAGTCGATTGAAGGTTATCAATCGGGAAGTGAACTTGGTTGCTCCGGCGACTCCCAATTATCTGAAATGGTCCCAGACCGCCATCACATTCGACCAGTCTGATCACCCGACGCACATTGCCACCCCTGGGAGGCAAGCATTGGTGGTCGACCCAGTTGTTGAAGGCACTCGACTGACCAAAGTCCTGATGGATGGTGGTAGTGGCTTGAACATATTATACGCGGAGACGTTGAAAGGGATGGGCATTCCGATGTCCAGACTCAGTGCCAGTAACATGAGCTTCCACGGAGTCATTCCTGGAAAGAAGGCTGAGTCACTCTTCCAAATTGCTCTTGATGTAGTTTTTGGTGATTCAAAGCATTTCCGGAAAGAAAAGTTGACCTTTGAGGTCATGGATTTCCAGAGCGCTTATCACGCTATTCTGGGGAGACCAGCTTATGCACGTTTCATGGCCCGACCATGTTACGTGTATCTTAAACTGAAGATGCCTGGTCCCAAGGGCGTGATCACTGTCACGGGCAATCGGAAGAAGGCAGAAGAGTGCTTCTAGAAAGGCTCTAAGATCGCTGATGCTCAGTTGGCAGTGGTAGAGCTACAAGAGTATTAGAAAACTGCAGATCCGAGTGATTTGTTGTGAGCTAAGAAGCCCGCTACGGATCAGCATTTCAGTCGACTGGCGAGACGAAACAGGTTCACATTCACCCGACTGATCCCAATGCTGCACTGACCAACATCTCAACAACACTCGACTCAATATAGGAAGAAGCGCTCATCCAGTTCCTCCGTGAGAACTGGGACATCTTTGCATGGAAGCCTGCTGACATGCCGGGTGTTCCCAGGGGGCTGGCTGAGCATCGCCTACGAGTCGACCCAAAATTCAAACCACTTAAAGAGTATCTTCGGAGGTCCGCCGTCAAGAAGAGAAAGGCCATTGGCTAGGAGGTGGCTCGGCTCTTAGCAGCAGAGTTCATCCGAGAGATCTACCACTCGGAGTGGCTCGCCAACGTTGTCATGGTCCCCAAGAAGGACAAGTCGTTGTGCATGTGCATTGATTTCAAGCATATCAATCGGGCCTGCCCGAAAGATCATTTCCCTCTTCCTCGCATCGACCAAATAGTCAACTCAACTGTGGGATGCGAGAGGTTGTATTTTTTAGATGCCTATTCCGGGTACCATCAGATCCGTCTGTATGGACCCGATAAGATTAAAACTGCGTTCATCACTCCATTCGGGTGCTTCTGTTATGCCACCATGCCATTCGGTCTCAAGAATGTTGGATCCACATTCATGAGGATGATTCAGAAGTGTTTGCTCACTGAAATCAGTCGGAATGTGGAAGCGTACATGGACGATATAGTGGTCAAGTCACGAAGGGGTTCCAACCTGTTGACTGACCTTGCTGAAACATTTGCCAATCTCAGGAGGTATGATATCAAGCTTAACCCATCAAAGTGTACATTTGGAGTTCCTAGTGGAAAGTTACTCGGTTTTCTCGTTTCTGATCGAGGAATTGATGCTAACCCGGAAAAGGTTGGCACCATACTCCGAATGAAGCGCCCTGTGCGTGTGCACGATGTCCAGAAACTTACTGGATGCTTGGCCGCTTTAAGTCAATTCATCTCTCACCTCGGTGAAAAGGCATTTCCTCTTTACCGACTGATGAAGAAGTCAGACAAGTTCGAGTGGACTCTAGAAGCTGATGCAGCGTTTGCAGATCTCGAAGCTCTGCTCTCCACCCAGCCGGTGCTTGCTGCTCCAATCAGCAAAGAGCATTTGCTGCTTTACATTGCAGCCACTGGACAAGTCGTCAGTACCGTACTTTCGGTCGAGCAGGAAGAAGAAGGAAAAGCCTTCAAAGTTCAACGCCCAGGTTATTATCTTTCTGAAGTACTGACCCCATCAAAGAAAAGATACCCTCACTATCAGAAGCTTGTTTATGGGATCTATATGACCACGAAGAAGGTTGCTCATTATTTCTCTGATCATTCCATTACAGTCGTCAGCGACGCCCCTTTGTCGGAAATTCTTCATAACAGAGATGCAACTGGTCGAGTGGCAAAATGTGCGATTGAACTCCTTCCCCTTGATATCAAATTCGAGGCAAAGAAAGCCATCAAGTCCCAAGCAATAGTAGATTTCCTCGCCGAGTGGACTGAACAACAGCTTCCGACTCAAGTTCACTCGAAACACTGGACTATGTTTTTTGACGGTTCCAAGATGCTGAACGGTTCTGGTGCAGGAGTTGTATTGGTTTCCCCCCGAGGAGATAGGCTCAAGTATGTTCTCCAGATTCACTTTGATTCTTCCAACAACGAAGCAGAATATGAAGCACTCCTGTATGGGTTGCGCATGGCCATTTCACTCGGCGTCCGTCACCTTATGGTCTACGGCGACTCGGATCTGGTTGTTAATCAAGTTATGAAGGAGTGGGATGTCAGAAGCCCAGCTATGACAGGTTATTGTAATGCAGTGAGAAAGCTGGAGAAGAAATTCGAGGGGTTAGAGCTTCATCATATACCCCGACTGAAAAATCAAGTTGTAGATGATTTGGCGAAGATAGGATCCAAAAGGGAAGCCATTCCGAGTAATGTATTTTTGGAGCACATTCATGCACCTTCAGTGCAAGAGGATCCTTTCACGGAAGAAGCCCCGCAGCAAAAGAGTGCCAATGATCCGACTGAAGTTGAGATCCCAGCCGTGGTCGACCTAATTATGGAAGTGGTGGTCATCACTCCCGACTAGATGGTGCCGTACATCGCATATATCCTAAGGAAATAGCTCCCAGAGAATGAAGAAGAGGCTCGACAGATCGTCCGATGATCCAAGGCCTTTACAGTGATCAAGGGACAGTTGTTCATAGAAAGCGTGACTGGAGTCGGCCAGAAGTGCATCACGCCAGAAGAAGGTCAGATAATTCTTGAGGATATCCACTCGGGGACTTGTGGCCATCATGCGTCCTCTCGGACCATTGTGGCTAAAGCATACCGAGCGGGATTTTATTGGCCAAAAGCAAATGAAATGGCAAAAGAAATAGTTGACAAGTGTGAAGGATGTCAGTTCTATTCCAACATGTCACACAAGCCCGCCTCAGCCTTGAAGTCCATTCCACTCATCTGTCCCTTCGCGGTTTGGGGATTGGACATGATTGGACCGTTGAGAACTGGCAGAAGCGGCTTCACTCATTTGCTAGTGGAAGTCGACAAGTTCACCAAGTGGATCGAAGCCAAGCCCATCAAGAACCTCGATGCATGCACTGCAATCAGTTTCATCAGAGAGTTGATATTCAGTTACGGAGTTCCGCATAGCATCATCACCGACAATGGGTCAAACTTCGATAATGACAAGTTCAAAGCCTTTTGCGCCTCTCAAGGCACGCGGGTCGACTATGCTTCAGTGGCTCATCCTCAGTCGAATGGACAAGTAGAACGAGCAAACGGCCTCATTCTCAAAGGGCTGAAAACCACGGCTGATGCGTGATCTCAAGCATGCAGCAGGAACTTGGGTCGACGAACTTCCATCAGTTCTCTGGGGATTGAGGACCACTCCTAATCGGTCGACTGGGAGAACTCCATTCTTCCTGGTCTATGGAGCTGAGGCAGTTCTGCCGAGTGACCTGCTTCACAATGCGCCTTGAGTCGAGCTATTCTCTGAAGAAGAAGCAGAACAAGCCCGGCAAGATGTAGTCGACCTCTTGGAAGAGGAGAGAGAAATGGCCCTGATCCGCTCGACTATCTATCAGCAAGACTTGCGTCGGTTCCATGCCAGAAATGTGAAGAGTCGATCCTTCCAAGAGGGAGATTTAGTCCTCCGAGTGGATCAACAGAAACCACACAAGCTTGCCCCCACTTGGGAAGGTCCCTTCATCGTCACAAGAGTCCTCCACAACGGAGCATATCATCTCTACAACGTTGATCGCCAGATGGACTAGCCTCGAGTTTGGAACGCGGAGCTGCTCCGCCCCTTTTACACTTAAAACTCACTAGGTTGAGATGTAATAAAAGTACTTTTGTAGTTTTTTTATCTAAGACAAGAATGTTATAATTTTTCCAGGGATTGTTATTGCTTTTTGTTGAAATTTCCCACAGTGGGTGGCTTAGCTGCGAATCCGATTCGCCTAAGTTTGTAAAAAAAAATCCTTTCTGAGTGCGAGCCAGTCTCTCACTCGGAGGCTTAGCTGCGAATCCGCTTCGCCTAAGTATTCAAAATCCTACCGAGTGGCGAGCCAGCCTCCCACTCGGAGGCTTAGCTGCAGTCCAAATACTCGGCTAAGTATTCAAAATCCTACCGAGTGGCGAGCCAGCCTCCCACTCGGAGGCTTAGCTGCAGTCCAAGTAATCGCCTAAGTATTCAAAATCCTACCGAGTGGCGAGCCAGCCTCCCACTCGGAGGCTTAGCTGCAGTCCAAGTACTCGCCTAAGTATTCAAAATCCTACCGAGTGGCGAGCCAGCCTCCCACTCGGAGGCTTAGCTGCAGTCCAAGTACTCGCCTAAGTATTCAAAATCCTACCGAGTGGCGAGCGAGCCTCCCACTCAGAGGCTTAGCTGCAGTCCAAGTACTCGCCTAAGTATTCAAAATCCTACCGAGTGGCGAGCGAGCCTCCCACTCAGAGGCTTAGCTGCAGTCCAAGTACTCGCCTAAGTATTCAAAATCCTACCGAGTGGCGAGCGAGCCTCCCACTCAGAGGCTTAGCTGCAGTCCAAGTACTCGCCTAAGTATTCAAAATCCTACCGAGTGGCGAGCGAGCCTCCCACTCAGAGGCTTAGCTGCAGTCCAAGTACTCGCCTAAGTATTCAAAATCCTACCGAGTGGCGAGCTAGCCTCCCACTCGGAGGCTTAGCTGCAGTCCAAGTAATCGCCTAAGTATTCAAAATCCTACCGAGTGGCGAGCCAGCCTCCCACTCGGAGGCTTAGCTGCAGTCCAAGTACTCGCCTAAGTATTCAAAATCCTACCGAGTGGCGAGCCAGCCTCCCACTCGGAGGCTTAGCTGCAGTCCAAGTACTCGCCTAAGTATTCAAAATCCTACCGAGTGGCGAGCCAGCCTCCCACTCGGAGGCTTAGCTGCAGTCCAAGTACTCACCTAAGTATTCAAATCCTACCGAGTGGTGAGCCAGCCTCCCACTCGGGGGCTTACAACAGCCCAAGGATTCGCCTTAACATCCAAAGTAATAAAAATCCTACCGAGTGGAGAGCAAACCTCCCACTCGGAGGCTTAGCTGCAACCTAGTGTTCGCCTAAGTAATAAAAATCCTACCGAGTGGAGAGCAAACCTCCCACTCAGGGGCTTAGCTGCAGCCCAGTGCTCGCCTAAGTAAGGAATTCATCCCAATCCACAAGGACGATGGGGTGCAGGTCGACTGCTACCTTCTCCTTCGGAGCTTCGCCACAAGTACAACGTGCGGTTCGTCCCAATCCGTAAGGACGACAAGGTCAGTCGCAGTCTTTGTTCCATCTCTACCTGCAGGATAGATGAAGCACAAGTCGACTGGAATTTTAACGGAATATCTTCCGAATGAGGAATAAAGTTCTCTCAAAGACAAACAAAGCATGTTAAAGGAAAAATCAAGTTCGGATAAACGTCCTACGGATCCAAAGGTGCTCAGGCATTAAGCCTGTTAAAGTTTATCGGTTACAAAAACCACTCGGCATTCCGAGGCAAATTTAAAGTGGGACTTAGAAGTTTTTTACTCCTCCGGCGGAGGACTGGAAGGTGCAACAAACTGGTCGAGGTCGATTCCGTCGACAATACAGGTAGCAGCAGCGATGAAAGTCTCCATGAAAGATCTGAAGTCGTGCTTCCTGGTATTGGCAACCTTGAGAGACACCAGCTTGTCCTCTTGCGCTTCTTTGCAGTGGACACGAACCAGAGATAGAGCAACATCAGCACCACACCTGGCAGAAGACTTTTTCCATTCTTGCACTCGACTTGGAATCTCATTCAGTCGAGTCATCAGGGATTCAAGATCATTCTGAAGAGTCTGTTCTGGCCAGAGAGTCGAGTCGACCCGCGACACTGCAACTTTCAGTCGAGCAAGATAATCCACCACGCTAGCAACGCGAGACTCCAGCCGGAGCACATTCATAGCAGCTTCGTCCTTCACAGGAGAGTTCATGGGGTCCAAGCTGGTTTCCACTCGACTGGTTTCTTCTTCAAAGTTTTGGCAGAATTCTGAAAACACAGCTCAGACTCAAAATAACGATCATGTGATGAGCTAGTGAGAGCAAGACAGTCGGATAAAAGAGATTACCTTCAAGCATGAGAAACAGCTTCTTGGCGAGCCCTCCAAGATAAATCTCCAGGTCGTTTCGCTTCCCCGCCAGTTGGCCAGCCTTGTCAGACAGAACAATCTTGTCGTTCTTCAGTCGACTAACTTCCTTGTTAGCCGCGTCAAGAGCGGCTTTCAGCTTGTCATTTTCATCTTCGAGTTTGTCGACTGAGGCAAGCTTCTCTTCAGCGAGCTTTGTTTTCTCCAAAGCCGCCTTCTGTGCCTCTGCAAGGTCAAGGTCCTTCTTCTTAAAATTCTCTTCCAGTTTATCTGCAAAGCAACAATGAGAACAGAGTTGAGAATGAACAGAAAAACAAAGGCAGTCGTCAAAAATTCTCACCATCTATACCTTTTGCTTCATCCTTTGCCTGCTGCAAATTCTCCTGAGCAAGCTTCAAATCGAGGTTGAGCTGGATCTGCTTGTTCTCTAACTCAGTATAGCGAGCCACAAGCTCACAAGATTTCTACAAAGAGTCAACCAACGAAAGACATCAAAGAAGATCACTTCTGAGTGATTAAGGAAAATTACTAGCATTTCTAAGACTACAGTCGAATCAAAACATTCGACAGTAGTCTCGGGGACTACACCCAGCGGGTGCACTCAGGGTGCCCCCACTGGTTTACCAATTTGGTTCGACCAGTCGACCAAAAGAGGCAAAAAGGTTATGATTCTAAAACCATGTCTAATTGTCAGCGGTCAGCCGCAGTAAAAAAAAATATATATATAGAGCTCTTTAGACTATAGTCGACTCCACGCAATCGACCTATAGTCTCGGGGACTACACCCAGTGGGTGCACTTAGCGTGCCCCCACCGGTTTTACGGTTCCATTCGACTTGGTCCGTCCAGGTCGAGTGAAGAAGATCACAGCATAAAGACTATAGCCGACAGCACGCAGTCGACCATAGTCTTGGGGACTACACCCAGTGGGTGCACTCAGCGTGGCCCCACAAAAGTTCAATCCACACACACACCCAGTGGGTGTACAGATATGGAAATCTCCAGAAGGAAGCAGTTTCAGGTAGCATATCCTAATAAAGCAAGCAACGACTGACTTACTTGGACATTGCTCTGGAGAGCTGAACTAGCATCATAGGCCGCTTGACTAGCCTCTGGACCGCTTTCACCTGCTCCATCATGATCCCTGCCTGGCGTATGGCCTCCTTAGCAGCACTTACTTGGTCTTCCGGGACCTGGTGTGTAGCAAAGAGAGATGGTGGATCAGCAGTCGACGAAGTGGGTCGGGCACTTGTCAGCGGTACAGCGAAAGACATAAAAGTCCGAGTGGGGTTGCCTCCCTCGGAAATCAGCGTCTCGGGAATCGCCGCGACTTGAGCAGCCTTGCCAGCAGACACTTTCTTGTTCTTCCTCTTCCTCAATGTCGCCCCCTCGTCATCATCGGCGAGATCAATGACGTGAGGTGGAACTACAAGAAAGATTCAGAAGTAAACATGGAAGTCCAATCAACTAAAAGCTCCAGTCGACTAAAAGCGAAACCTCAGAGATCTAACCAAGGTTGGAGGTGGCCGCATCCTCCATTTCCTGATCTTCGTGCTGTAGATTTCGTGCGAAGTCTCGGAGGTAGCGGTGCTGTAGATTTCAAGAATCGGCTGATCAGTCATCAAGTCGACCAAAAGATTCACTCATGTTGAATAAGGAAATACAAGGTTCTGTTGGTTACCCGGAAATGGTGGGGATGACCATTCGCATCTTGGGCAGGGCCTTCGCCGGCTTTGACGATGTCGCTTGAGGTTGCTTCGGCGGTTTCTCAGTCGGCGCGGGATAAGTTGTCCTAGGTCGCTTCGTCGACTGCCCGGTAGGCACAACAGCTTTAGCACACCCGGCCGTCGGGTCATGCGTAGACTTGGACCTTCCCTCCGAGCGAGAAGGATCGACGTCTTCCTCCTCTTCCTCCTCCTCCTCCTCGTCATCAGAGCTATCATCCTCCTCATCCTCCTCGCCGTTGGACTCCCATTCCTCCGGACTTCCACCTCCACTTCCTTCTTCTTCTTCGACTGTTTCCTGCGCCCCGTTGTGCATCGAGTACATCTCAGTGGTGACCTAGAAGACAACAAAACAAGGTGAAAGTCAATCGATGAATTGGCATCAAAACAGAATGAATGCAGCAGAATCACAGTCGGAGATAAGTGGTTATACCTTGTCAGGTTGGTAACTCTGGTCGAGTGGTGGAATCCTCCTAGCTCCGCGAGGGTTGTCCTTGTTTCCTGTGATGGCAGTCATCCTCTTCTCCAGCGTGGCGTCATCGACCTCCTCTGGATGGACCCGAGTGGTATCATCCGTACCAGAGTACATCCAGATCGGATGACCTTGGTATTGGAGTGGCTGAATACGCCGTCGGAGAAAAACCTCTAGGAGATCCATGCCGGTCAACCCATCGCGAATAAGCTGGACTACACGCTCCTTAAGCAACTTTACTTGGGCCTTCTCCTCTGGTAACACCTTCAGGGAAGATGGCTTGTTCACTCGACTCATGGAGAAAGGAGGGAGTCCAGTCGACTGCCCCGGCATCGGCTGGTCTTGGCAGTAAAACCAGGTCGACTGCCACCCTCTAGTCGAGTCGAGGAGAGTCATAGCTGGAAAGGCACTCTTCCCCCTCATCTGGATCCCGAGTCCCCCACACATCTAGATTACTTGGGTCCTCTCGTCATTCGGGTTCGTTTTCTTCACGGTCTGAGAGCGACAGGTGAATATGTGCTTGAAGAGACCCCAGTGCGGTCGACAACCCGAGAAATTCTCGCATAGCGAAATGAAAGCAGCAAGATAGACAATGGAGTTTGGAGTGAAATGATGGAGTTGCGCTCCAAAAAAGTTCAAAAACCCCCGGAAGAAAGGATTTGGCGGCAGAGAAAACCCCCGATCTACGTGGGCGGCCAGAAGGACACACTCACCCTCTTCAGGCTGCGGTTGCCAGTCCGTGCCCGGAAGCCTCGCCGACCCATGGGGGATCAGTCCTTCATTCGCCAGATCGGCGCGATCCTTCTCGGTGATGGTCAAGCGGATCCAGTCTCCTTGGACCCAGCCCTGCGGCAGCTTGGACCACGAAGAGGAGCCGCCCCGACTGGGCGCTCTCCCCTTGGCCTTCGCCGCCGCCTTCTTCACCCGTTCCCGGGCTGCGGTCTTCTCCTTCACCATGGTCGCCGGCGAGGCAAGTCCGAACTTCGGCGCTGAACAGACGAAGAGCGCGGCGAGAAGGTTTAGAGGCGGAGAGAGGAGAAGTCTGAGGTCGCACTGTTCAAAATGCCCTGGCCAATGCATTATATGGGGCCGCTTCCGAGTGGCTGACCGGTAGGCCCAGGCAATCCCGTCACAATCCCGCAATAGGCGCGCGCACGATACGTGGCAAAAAAGGCGGCGCGAAGATCGAGGTGTCATCGTCTGATCCCATCCGAGTGCCGCAGTTTTCTCCGCTTCGTGCGCTTCCCAAAATTCGGATCCCGCGAAATCCGCTAACCGCAGAGCAACTCGTCAAATAACAGATTTCCTTCGATCCGTCGCTCGGAAATCCTCAGGTTCATGGAGTTCAATCGACAAACGTGAAGAATGGATCAAGGCGACTGAAAGAGAAGTTGATGCCATCACTAAAAGGTCGTTGATCCAAAGTAAGACGCACTCACAACACGAAGAACAGGTCGGGAAGATTATCAACTCCTTCCTCACTCAAACCTCGATCCATTCGGGGGCTAATGATGAAGTCATGTACCTTGGGTAGGGTCATAGACCTGCCCAAAGGTACCCTCCACAAGGACACTCACAAGAGAAGCAGCCTTCCAGTCGACCTGGTAGGTTTCCACTCGACAGATTCAAAGACAGTCGACCATGAAGAGCCACTCGACCACCAGGAGTCCAAGAGCCACTCGGTACCTAAACGGTTTGTAGTTAAATAGTCTTTATGACCTTAATGACACTTTATGTAAGGCGTTACCTGTAACGCCTAGCTTTAACGCACCTTAAACCCTCTACTACGTGGGCTGGCTGGGGTCCTGGCGCACTCTATATAAGCCACCCCCCCCCCTCCACAGATAGAAGGGTTCGCAACCCTGTAACACATACGCATATAATCCAGTCGACCGCCTCCGGGCTCCGAGACGTAGGGCTATTACTTGCTCCGAGAAGGGCCTGAACTCGTAAATCCCTTGCGTATAGAACTACTCCATAGCTAGGAACTTGCCTCTCCATACCTACCCCCATTCTATTGTCATACTTAGAACCACGACAGCAAGACGACCATATGGACCCAGCGATGGAGCAGGACAAGCCAGGTCACGCTGAACACAGCCCGGAGCAAACGCCTGATAATAGCGATCCCGATGGCCGAACTCATCAAACCGCCCCCGGAGAGGATGAGAGTCCGGTAGATGATGCATTCATCATCCCGGAGAAATGCTTGGAACAAGATAACCTCTGCAGAAGGCTTATTGTCACGGCAAGGAGCCTAAAGAAGCAGAAGCAAAGGCTTAACGCCGCGCAGGACACGCTCAACCGAAGATGGAAGAAAGTGCTAGACACTGAAGAAAAATACGGCGACGATCGCCACAAAAAGAGCTACCCAAAGCGCAAGCTACTGCCCGAATTCGACAATGAAGACTTAGAGCCCATTCTGCCAAAGAATACCACGGCCGATCAACCAGACCGACCACCTCAAGACCGCGATAGAGTAGCCACCGGTGCCGCATACAAGACAGCCCACGATCTACGTGAGTTCTTGGACAAAAAGTCTAGTGCGAACAGGTCAGTTTACAGATATAGAGGACGAGTTCCACAACAAGATTATGGTCACCAAAATCATAATGATCAAATACCAGTTCAGAATCAAACCCGGACACAACAACCGTCGACAGCATGCCACAACATGTCGAGGTACAGAGGGGCTGCGCACCCCCTATGTTTCACCGACGAGGTGCTGGATCACGAATTTCCATAGGGATTCAAACTCGTGAACATAGAGGCATAAAACGGAACGACAAACCCTAGGGTCTGGATTGAAGATTTTATCCTTCACATACACATGGCTCGTGGGGACGACCTCCACGCCATCAAATACCTTCCCCTCAAGTTGAAAGGACCAGCTCGACATTGGTTGAAAAACCTCCCCGAAAGCTCAATAGGAAGTTGGGAGGAACTTGAGGACGCTTTCAGGGCAAATTACCAAGGGACCTATGTCCAACCTCTGGCTGAAGACGACTTAAGTCACATAATACAACAGCCCGGAGAGTCAGCCCGTAAGCTTTGGAACAGATTTCTCACTAAGAAGAATCAAATTGTTGATTTTCCGGACGCTGAAGCCTTAGCGGGCTTCAAGCATAGCATCCGGGACGAGTGGCTTGCCAGACACCTCGGCCAAGAAAAGCCAAGGATGATGCCGGCCTTAACAAGCCTTATGACCCGCTTTTGTGCGGGCGAAGACAGCTGGTTGGCACGTAGAGGCACCAGCGACCCAGGCACATCCAAAATTTGAGATGGCAACAGGAAACCACAAAGCAATAAGAACAAGCATCGAAACAATGAAGAAAGTCCGGACAACAAGGTGGTGAACGCCGGATTCAGAGGCCCTCAACCCGGCCAAAGAAAGAAGCCATTTAAGGGAAGCAATGAGGAGCCGTCCGGCCTGAATAAAATCCTGGACAGATTGTGCCAAATCCATGGCATCCCCGAAACACTTGCAAATCATACTCACAGAGAATGTTGGGTCTTCAAGCAGGCCGCCAAGTTAAACGCCAAACACAAAGAAAGAGAAACGCCAAGTGAAAATGAGGATGAGCCCCGATAGCCGATCACTGGGGGACAGAAAAAATTCCCACCAGAAGTCAAAACAGTAAACATGGTCCACGCAACTCATATAGAGCTTGTTGCCTCCAAGTCCAACCCCTGGGAGGCCTGCCCAATCACTTTTGGTCACATGGTCCACCTGGCCAGTATCTGGCATGGAGAATTGGCTGCCTTGGTGCTCGACCCAATTATTGATGGATACCATCTCACTCAAGTCCTAATGGACGGCGGCAGTAGTATTAATCTGACATATCAGGACATTGTCCGCAAGATGGGGATAGACCCATCCAGAATAAGCCAAAGTAACACCACCTTCAACTGAGTGATACCAGGCGATGAGACCCGCTGATGGGGCTCCCTCGTATTAGAGGTGACATTTGTTCTCCCGACAACTGCAGAAGCGAGGAACTACTCTTCGACATCACTCGCTTCAGCAGCAGTTATCATTCATTACTTGAAAGAATGGCCTTCGCTTGCTTTAACACAATACCAAATTACGCCTGCCTTAAACTTAAGATGCTCGGTCCACGTGGCGTCATAACCGTTAGCGGAAACACAGAGCAGTATGCAGTGGCCCTCGGCGCCGTGCACTAAGCGCCTCTCCCACCATAATGCATGATCGGCCGTTAAAGACCGCGGACGTGGTTAGACGAGTCCAATGCACCACTATCAATAATAGCCCGGATAAACCTGAGCTGGGTGCTATACATATATCCCCGTAAATGTTACCAGGGGCTGTAAACATGTAATAAAGCCCACAATTCGGCTTGCCTTATCGATATGCCAATGTCCCATATTTCTCACATACATTGAGAATAACCAACTTCCAGCACGCTAACTCTTTTACATGAGTTTTTTGCTTTTACAGACACTATTCATGCGACACCCTTCCAGGATACGGCTCAACGGAGACAAAGGCGCAGACGTGCAGTAGGGCCCCGCTCAAAGGTTTCTCTTTAGATTAAGCCCATGTGTAAACCTTCTTTACTTTCTTTTGTTGCTTGACATCCCATGGGTATTAAATACACCCACAGGGGATACTGGCGTTATAGGCATTTTCGCCATGAAAGATCAATGCACGTACCTGGAAATACAGGGTCAAGGGCGTTTTTTTGCCTAGTATATGTTATGAAGTCCGAATACCTTCGGGAGTGTTCGGCGTCGCGAGTTTGGCCTTATATGCATCAGCTCCGAATCATGTCTTTGGTCAAATGTTGGGTTTGCCCGGCTCCTGGGTTTGCTGCCTTACGTTCCGTTCTATCGGCTAAGGTGGCCAAAGGAGAACTACTGCGATTGTGCCCTGGTTATTCCGGACGAGCACCTCGGTAGAGAAAGCCGAAAACTGACTGTCATGATACAGCGAGAGACTGGTCAACCACTCGAGGACTCATCGGAATCTATAGGATTCCTCCGCATCAACGAAGGACTGTTTCCCGGTCACGTACGTACGCGCACCATATCCGGATGCACGCAGAAGTACCAGGGGCTATATAGTAGCCCCACCTTTACACTCCCATGGCTAAGTGAAAGTGTTACAGCTATATAGTCTGGTTGCCTGGTTCGACGTGCGATCACGTCCTTAATGGACTAAGACGTTGTATCAAGTGTGAATACGCATATATTTTTTCGAACACCCCCGCATTATATGCGTGGGGGCTAAAGCCAACGACTTCTAACTTCCAAAGTTATATACATACATAAACTTCTGCACAGGATGCTTTATAGCACTTTCAGGCAAAAGTATAAAAACAGCCTCTGTAATTAACAAATAATTTTTTACAATTAATCTACTCGTCACTCGAACATGACATCTTTCAAGCACCGAGCCTCTATTATACGGGCACCTTCTATGACCTGCTCAAAATAGTGCTCGGCTGGGTCCTGGCCTCCTGCAGGACTCCGGGTTGCAATGCGGGTGGCCTCCATATCCGCCCAATATGTCTTGTCACGGGCAAGAGCCATACGCGCACCCTCTATGCAAGCTGACCTCCTAATGGGATCAATTCTCGATACAACGCCAAGGAATTGCTGCACTAAACCAAAATAACTGCCCAGTCTTGGTCCCTTTGGCCATAGATGGTCGACTAACGACCTCATGGCAAGACCGGACAACCTGTGGAGCTCGGCCATGGCTGCCATCCTCTCACTCAATGGCAGCAGACGCATCGAAGAATTAAATTGTGACCAATACAACCTCTTTATGTCATTTTCTTTTTGATCCTTGTAAAACTTGGTCGCATCAGCTACGCTCTCGCCAGATCCGCATACGCGTCCGCAGCTGATCTAGAGGAGCATACTTGGGGTCTCCAAACTTCATCCACAGCAAATAGGGGCTTCCAGCCGCGATTTCCCCGGCCTGTCGAAGCTCCTCCCGCGGCTCTAATCCCAGGGCGCGTCTCCTTGGTCGCATCCAGGGCCTTCTTTAGGTCAGCCGATTTTTCTTTATTCTCCTTTTGTAGGAGCTCATACCGGCCGGTGGCGTCTTTCATCTCCACAGCCATTTCGGCTATTTTTTCTTCGCTTCGGCAATGAGCAGCCTGTTCGGCCCTCAAATCTTCGGCCACCTTTAGGGCAACCGCATTGCTAGACCTGGCTTGTTCCTTGGCTAGGACAAGTTCCGCCTATAGGGCCTCAATGGCAGCAGCTCCGCCTGCAGCCACATCATACAATATTAATATTACAATCCTCTTAACATTTCTACACAAATAAAGAAAAAACGAGAACATACTCTGTGACTCTTCAAGCCGCTTGTTTACAAACGTGGTGTCGGCGTCCACTACATCAATCTGCCGCCTTAGTTCGGCGACTTCAGAGGTCCGATCAATCCCGGACACCTAGCCACCTGCGCATGAATGCAGTGTGATTCTTACCTGAGAGTGCGATCCTCCGTTTGCCGCCAAGGGCTGGCAACCAGAGTCTCAGGGGCTATTATCTATACAGAGCACACCTCGCGCATGCGGTACAACTAAAACTTATGTACTTATCGCGTACCTCAAAGCCTTTGAGCAAGCTTCCAAAAGCTTCATTTAGCCCGCTTGTGGCGGACGAAATCTTCTTCAACACCGTACCCATTAGCGTACGGTGATCCTCCGAGAGAGCGGCTTGCTCCAGGAGGCCCGACAGTGTGTTCGGACGGACGCCGGACTGTTCCGGACCCTCCTCATTGCCCTCCATGGGAGCCGAACGTGCCGGACTCGGGGCAGCCGAAGCGTTAGCTTCTGGCCTCAGCGGATCTGGACTCCTTCGTGACGACACCTCAGGGTCGCCTGCCCCATGGGGTGGAGAGGCAGGCGGGGTTTCACTCTCCATCATCTCCGAAAGAAGATCCCCCGAAGACAAACCCTGTTGAAGATAGCTACTAGGCGGACTGCAAAAAATTGATCTTGGTAATTATTCTTAGAGGAAAAAGCAATAGCTTCTTGTTTATTAACTTACAGCTCGGTGGAGGGCTGGCCCGTTTGTGGGCGTGGTGCGGTGAGGACGCCCTTCGGGGCAGGAACCCCTGGTGAAGTTCTCTTCCCTTGTTTAGGCACCTTTGTTTCCAAGTCTTTGGAGGCAGCCCTCTTCCTTCCGCGAGGGGAGGAAACCTTAGATTCACCTCCCCGATTATCTTCCTTCGTGGAAACATTAATTCCCCCTGTTTGGATGTACGATGTGTGAAGCTCACTCTTGGCTTCTCCACTCCTCCGTTTATCTTTCCCCGATGGCACTTGACTTAGCGCCCGTTTAAGCATCTCGGCTATCGCCGGACCGGGCGGGCCTTCGGGTACCGGGGCCGGACACCTGATTCTCTCCGCCTTACTGAGCCAATCCTGGCCACGGACTATTTTTCAGAAACAATGTTATGATAAATATAAACGAAGTCTTCGGTTACAGGGTTACTTACTTGGGTGTCTGGGCGGTTGCAGCTCAGGCCCATATCCTCGATGGTGTCCGGACACTTTATCCGTGGTCCGAAAAACAACTTATACATTCCTTCAAGCGCCATGCCAAAGAAGTGATGAATGGTTCGCGCGCCTTCTGGATTGAACTCCCACATCCGGAGAGGTCGACGTTTGCACGGCAGGGCCCGCCGGACTAGCATTACCTGGATTATTTTGACCAGATTAATATCCCTCTCAAGAAGCTCCCGAATGCGGCTCTGCAACATCGGTACATCGTTTGCAGACCCCCAGTCCAGTCCCACGTTGGCCCACGACGCCAGTTGAGGCGGAGGGCCCGAGCGGAAGGCGGGGGCAGCCACCCACTTCGTGCCTCAGGGAGCTGTGATGTAAAACCATCTCCTTTGCCACAGGTCGGAAACATCCGGGAAGGAACCTTCTGTCCATGGAACATCAGCGTTTCTGCTTATTGCGGAACCTCCGCACTATGCATGTCGCCCCTCAATCTCCCTCGGCTTCACATTGAAGGTCTTGAGACATAGGCCGAAGTGGGGGGTGATGTGGAGGAAGGCTTCACACAGGACGATAAACGACGAGACGTGGAGGATGGAGTCCGGAGCTAGACCGTGAAAATCTAGCCCGTAATAGAACATGAGCGCCCTCACGAAGGGATCGAGAGTAAAGCCCAAGCCCCGGAGGAAGTGAGAGACAAATACGACACTCACGTTGGGTTCGGGAGTGGGGATGACCTGCCCTGCAACAGGAAGCCTGTGCTTGACGTCGGCGGTCAGATACCCGCCCTCCTAAGCTTCGCAATGTCCTCCTCTGTGACAGAGGAGGCCATCCACCGGCCTTGAAGGTTGGATCAGTACATGATTGGAGATCCGAAGTGATTGACCTTGAGCTTTGGGTGTTGGAACTCGAAGTGCGGGGAGGCGCAAGCGTGAAGACAAAGGGATAGGCCTCGTCCCCTCTATAAAGGGGGTGAATATCAAGCGTCCTCGGCGTAGCCGTTTGGGACTTGCCTAGAAACATGGAGTCATACCAACAGGCATGGTGGGGTTACCCGCACCCGTATCGATAAGAATCTCGTAATAAAGGGAACACGATCTCTGCTTCGACAAGACGTTCCAATGAAACCGCCTCGCTGGGCGTGGTAGGCTGGGAAAAACGGTTCGTATTAAAACCAGGGCACGGCGTGATGTCACGCTGCGAAGAGCTGTCAGCAGATTAGATTTGTGATATATTATTTTCTCTCTATGGTGGTGTGCGGAATTTATCTTGTATAGACCGGACACGATTTAAGTGTTCAAAGATTACTTTGGAGTATTCGGAGATGGAACCCGCCTTGCAATGTCGAAGACGATCTGCGCGCCGGACTCATCGTCATTGAAGCCTGGTTCAGGGGCTACTGAGGGAGTCCTAGATAAGGGGGTATCCGGACAGCCGGACTATATACTTTGGCTGGACTGTTGGACTATGAAGATACAAGATTGAAGACTTCGTCCCGTGTCTGGATGTGACTCTCCTTTGCGTGGAAGGCAAGCTTGGCTATCCGGATAATAGATCTCCTTCTCTGTAACCGACTCTGTGTAACCCTAGCCACCTCCGGTGTCGATATAAACCGGAGGGTTTAGTCCGTAGGACAGGACAATCATAATCATAGGCTAGCTTCTAGGGTTTAGCCTCTACGATCTCGTGGTAGATCTACTCTTGTAATACTCATATCATCAAGATCAATCAAGCAGGAAGTAGGGTATTACCTCCAACGAGAGGGCCTGAACCTGGGTAAACATCGTGACCCCAGCCTCCTGTTACCATTAGCCTTAGACGCACAGTTCGGGACCCCCTACCCGAGATCCGCAGGTTTTGACACCGACAACTGGCACAACCCCTCTTTCATGACCTCAGGGCTCTTGTCACCATGGTCCTACGCGACCGAGGTGTCAACCTCGACCATAAATTGGACTCTCTGGCCCCTGCTACGTCTCCATCTAATCTACTTTTCCAAACTCTTTTGACCTTGTTTTGGACTATAATTTGCATGATTTGAATGGAATTAACCCGGACTGATGCTGTTTTCAGCAGAATTGTCGTGGTGTTATTTTTATGCAGAAATAGAAGTTCTCAGAATGACCTGAAACTTCACGGAGAATATTTTTGGAATTAATAGAAAATATTGGCGAAAGAATCAACCGGAGGGGACCCACCATCTTTCCATTAGGGTTGGGGCGCCCCCCCCCCCTAGGGCGCCCCCAGCAATGTGGGACCCCCGTATCTCCACCGACCTCAACTCCAACTCCATATATTCATGTTCGGGGAGAAAAAAATCAGATAGAATGATTCATCGCGTTTTATGACACGGAGCTGCTGTCACCACCTGTTATTCATCGGGAGGACAGATCTGGAGTCCGTCGGGGCTCCGGAGAGGGAAATCGTCGCCATCATTGCTTCATCTTGAGCTTGCGTTGGTTTTCCCTTGAAGAGGAAAGGGTGATGCAGCAAAGTAGCGTAAGTATTTCCCTCAGTTTTGACAACCAAGGTATCAATCTAGTAGGATACAACGCACAAGCCACCGAATACCTGCACAAACAATCAACAACTTGCACCCAACGCGATAAAGGGGTTGTCAATCCCTTCACGGTCACTTGCAAAAGAGAGACTTGATAGAGATAGTTAAACGGTAAAGTAAATATTTTTGGTACTTTTGGTATATAAATTCGAAAGTAAAGATTGCAATTTAAAGGAATGGCGATACAAATTGGCAAGTTGACGGGAAACTAATAGATTCAATATAATGGAAAAGAGGCCCGGGGCCATAGGTTTCATTAGTGGCTTATCTCAAGATAGCAAATGTTACGGTGGGTGAACAAATTACTGCCGAGCAATTGATAGAAAAGTGCATAGTTATGATGATATCTAAGGCAATGATCATGAACATATGCATCACATTCGTGTCAAGTAGACCGAAATGATTCTGCATCTACTACTATTACTCCACACATCGACTGCTATCCAGCATGCATCTAGAGTACTAAGTTCATAAAGAACGGAGTAACGCATTAAGACAGATGGCATGATGTAGAGGAATTAACTCAAGCAATATGATGAAAACCCCATCTTATTTTCCTCGATGGCAACAATACAATACGTGCCTTGCTGCCCCTACTGTCACTGGGAAAGGACACCGCAAGATTGAACCCAAAGCTAAGCACTTCTCTCATTGCAAGAAAGATCAATCTTGTAGGCCAAACTAAACCGATAATTCGAAGAGACTTGCAAAGGTATCAAATCATGTATATAATAATTTAGAGAAGAAACAAATAATATTCTTAGATAATCTGATCATAAATCCACAATTCATCGGATCTCGGCAAACAAACCGCAAAAGAATATTACATCGAATAGATCTCCAAGAACATCGAGGAGAACATAGTATTGAGAATCAAAGAGAGAGAAGAAGCCATCTAGCTAATAACTATGGACATGAAGGTCTGTGGTAAACTACTCACGCTTCATCGGAGAGGTAACGGTGTTGATGTAGAAGCCCTCCGTGATCGAATCCCCCTACGGCAGGACGCCAGAAAAGGCCCCTAGATGGGATCTCACGGGTACAGAAGGTTGCGGCGGTGGAAAAGTGGTTTCGTGGCTCTTCTGGATGTTTTCAGGGTATAAGAGTATATATAGGCGAAGGAACTAGGTCAGGGGAGCTACGACGGGGCCACGAGGTAGCGGCGCGGCCTCCCCACCTGGGTGGGCCCTCCTGCCTCGTGGCCGCCTTATTGCATCTCCGATTTCATCTCCAAGTCTCCTGGTTTGCTTTCGGTCCAAGAAACATCATCGCGAAGGTTTCATTCCATTTTGACTCCGTTTGGTATTCCTTTTATGCGAAACTCTAAAATAGGCAAAAAAACATAAACTGGCACTAGGCCCTCGGTTAATAGGTTAGTCCCAAAAATAATATAAAATTGCATATAAATGCCTATTAAACATCCAAAACCGATAATATAATAGCATGGAACAACCAAAAATTATAGATACGTTGGAGACGTATGATGACCGACAAGTGTAAGGGATCTACCGTAGTCCTTTTGATAAGTAAGAGTGTCGAACCCAACAAGGAGCAGAAGGAAATGACAAGCGGTTTTCAGTAAGGTATTCTCTGCAAGCACTGAAATTATCGGTAACAGATAGTTTTGTGATAAGATAATTTGTAATGGTTAACAAGAAATGAAAGTAAATAAGGTGCGGCAAGATGGCCCAATCCTTTTTGTAGCAAAGGACAAGCATGGACAAGTTCTTATATGAGAAAAGCGCTCCCGAGGACACATGGGAATTATCGTCAAGCTAGTTTTCATCACGTTCATCTGATTCACGTTCGTTACTATCATAATTTGGTATGTGGGTGGACCGGTGCTTGGGTACTGCCCTTTCTTGAACAAGAATCCCACTTATGATTAACCCCTATTGCAAGCATCCGCAACTACAAAAGAAGTATTAAGGTAAACCTAACCATAGCATGAAACATATGGATCCAAATCAGTCCCTTACGAAGCAACGCATAAACTAGGGTTTAAGCTTCTGTCACTCTAGCAACCCATCATCTACTTATTACTTCCCAATGCCATCCTCTAGGCCCAAACAATGGTGAAGTGTCATGTAGTCGACATTCACATAACACCACTAGAGGAGAGACAACATACATCTCATCAAAATATCGAACGAATACCAAATTCACATGACTACTTATAGCAAGACTTCTCCCATGTCCTCAGGAACAAATGAAACTACTCGCAAATCATATTCATGTTCATAATTAGAGGGGTCTTGATATGCATTAAGGATCTGAACATACGATCTTCCACCAAATAAACCAACTAGCATCAACTAAAATGAGTAATCAACACTACTAGCAACCCTCAGGTAACAATCTGAGGTTTTGGTAAAAAGATTGAATACAAGAGATTAACTAGGGTTTGAGAGGACATGGTGCTGGTGAAGATGTTGATGGAGATTGACCCCCTCCCGATGAGAGGATCGATGGTGATGACGATGGTGATGACGTCCCCCTCCCGGAGGGATGTTTCCAAGGCAGAACAGCTCCGCGGAGCCCTAGATTGGTTCCGCCAAGGTTCTGCCTTGTGGCGGCGGAGTTTCGTCCAGTAAGCTTAATTATGATTTTTTCCAGGGTAAAAGACTTCATATAGCAGAAGATGGCCACCGGAGGGCTGTCAGGGGGACCACGAGGCAGGGCGTGCCCTAAGGGGGGCGCGCCCCCACCCTCATGGACAGGGTGTGGGCCCCCTGACGTTGATTCTTTTGCCAGTATTTTTTAATAATTCCAAAAATGACTTTTGTGGAGTTTCAGGACTTTTGGAGCTGTGCAGAATAGGTCTTTAATATTTGCTCCTTTTCCAGCCGAGAATCCCAGCCGCTGGCATTCAGCACCTTCATGTAAACCTTGTAAAATAAGATAGAATGGGCATAAGTATTGTGATATATCATTTTATAACAGCCCATAATGCAATAAATATCGATATAAAAGCATGATGCAAAATGGACGTATCAACTCCTCCAAGCTTAGACCTTAAGCGGAAGCCGATATCGAAAAACATGTCCACATCTTTAGAGATAGAGATGTCGATAAAATAAAATATGGACATGAGGGCATCATGATCATTCTTATAACAGCAACATATATATATTGTCATATGATTTCTTATGCTCAAGTAACAATCTATTCACAATGTCAATTATGAATCCTAAACTTCATTGAAAACTAACAAACTACAATCTTGGTCATTGAAGCAATTGCAATTTATCGTAACATCGGAAAGAGTCAATATAAGAGATTTTCAGCAAGTCCACATACTCAACTATCATTTAGTCTTTCACAATTGCTAACACTCACGCAATACTTATGGGTATGAAGTTTTAATCGGACACAGAGAAAGATAGGGGCTTATAGTGTTGCATCCCAACCTTTTACCTCAAGGGTAATGTCAATAATAATAGTTCATGCTAACTTACATCCAATTGGATATATATCTCAGGATCTTTCCAACAAAAGGGGGTTGCCAAAGGATAAAATATAAAAAGGAAAGGTGAAGATCACCATGACTCTTGCATAATGTATAAAACAAAAATAAAAGATAGGCCCTTCGCAAAGGGAAGCAAAGGTTTTCATGTTCTTTTATGGTTGGATGCACGAAATCTTATTGCAAAAGAACATCACTTTATATTGCCACTTGTGATAGAGACCTTTATTACGCAGTCCGTCGCTTTTATTACTTCCATATCACAAGATCGTATAAAGCTTATTTTCTCCGCACTAATAAGTCATACGTATTTAGAGAGCAGTTTTTATTGCATGCAACATGACAACTTACTTGAAGGATCTTACTCAATCCACAGGTAGATATGGTGGATGATAACCCACAAGTATAGGGGATCGCAACAGTTTTCGAGGGTAGAGTATTCAACCCAAATTTATTTATTCGACACAGGGGGAGCCAAATAATATTCTCAAGTATTAGCAGTTGAGTTGTCAATTCAACCACACCTGGATAACTTAGTATCTGCAACAAAGTATTTAGTAGCAAAGTAGTATGGAAGTAACGGTAACAATAGCAAGGGTAATAGTACCAGTTTTGTAGTAATTGTAACAGTGGCAACTGCAAAGTAACTAAGCGAAGAACAATATGTGAAAAGCTCGTAGGCATTGGGTAGGTGATGGATAATTATGTCGGATGTGATTCCTGATGTCATAGTTATGACATAGGGTGACACAGAACTAGCTCCAGTTCATCAATGTATTGTAGGCATGTATTCCGAATATAGTCATACATGCTTATGGAAAAGAACTTGCATGACATCTTTTGTCCTACCCTCCCGTGGCAGCGGGGTCCTAATGGAAACTAAGGGATATTAAGGCATCCTTTTAATAGGTTTCTGGACCAAAGCATTAACACTTAGTGAATACATGAACTCCTCAAACTACGGTCATCACCGAGAAGTATCCCGATTATTGTCACTTCGGGGTTGTCGGATCATAACACATAATAGGTGACTATAGACTTGCAAGATAGGATCAAGAACTCAAATATATTCATGAAAACATAATAGGTTCAGATCTGAAATCATGGCACTCGGGCCCTTGTGACAAGCATTAAGCATAGCAAAGCCATAGCAACATCAATCTTAGAACATAATGGATAATAGGGATCAAACCCTAACAAAACTAACTCGATTACATGGTGAATCTCATCCAACCCATCACCGTCCAGCAAGCCTACGATGGAATTACTAACACACGGCGATGAGTATCATGAAATTGGTGATGAATGATGGTCGATGATGATGACGGCGACGGATTCCCCTCTCCGGAGCCCCGAACAGACTCCAGATCGGCCCTCCTGAAAGAGTTTAGGTCTTGGCGGCGGCTCTGTATCGTAAAACGCGATGAATCCTTCTCTCCTATTCTTTTCTCCCTGAATTTGAATATATGGAGTTGGAGTTGAGGTCGGTGGAGCACTAGGGGAACCACGAGGGAGGGGGCGCGCCCTAGAGGGGGGGGGGGCATGCCCCCCACCCTCGTGGACAGCGTGTGGGCCCCCTGGCCTTGAATCTTTCGCTAGTATTTTTTATTAATTCCAAAATAACTTTCATGGAGTTTCAGGTCATTCTGAGAACTTTTGTTTCTACACAAAAATAACACCATGGCAGTTCTGCTGAAAACAATGTCAGTCCGAGTTAGTTCCATTCCAATCATGCAAGTTAGAGTCCAAAACAAGGGCAAAAGTGTTTGGACAAGTAGATACGATGGAGACGTATCAGTGGACTCTCATGGCAAAACTGGTTTTAAGGGTATTGGGAAACACAAGTAGTAACTCTACTTGTGGCAAGAAATTTTGCTAGCATGAGAAGGAAAAGGCAAGCTCAGCATGTTGGATGATCCATGACAATATACTTTATTTCGTATATAAAGAAAAACATAACCCATTACATTGTCTTCCTTGTCCAACGTCAAATCTTTAGCATGTCATATTTTAATTAGCGCTCACAATCATAAAAGATGTCCAAGATAGTATATTTTTGTGTAAGAACCTCTCTTTCTTTATCACTTCCTATTAATTGCAACGATGACCAAAACTATGTTTGCCAACTCCCAACTACTTTTATTCATCATACTCTTTATATGTGAAGTCATCACTCTCCATAAGGTCGATATGATCTCTTTATTTCTTTTGATAATTCTTTTATTTTTAGCCCCTCAAGATCATAGCTAAATAGCAAAGCCCTTGACTCAACACTAATCTTNCATGCAAGTTAGAGTCCAAAACAAGGGCAAAAGTGTTTGGACAAGTAGATACGATGGAGACGTATCAGTGGACTCTCATGGCAAAACTGGTTTTAAGGGTATTGGGAAACACAAGTAGTAACTCTACTTGTGGCAAGAAATTTTGCTAGCATGAGAAGGAAAAGGCAAGCTCAGCATGTTGGATGATCCATGACAATATACTTTATTTCGTATATAAAGAAAAACATAACCCATTACATTGTCTTCCTTGTCCAACGTCAAATCTTTAGCATGTCATATTTTAATTAGCGCTCACAATCATAAAAGATGTCCAAGATAGTATATTTTTGTGTAAGAACCTCTCTTTCTTTATCACTTCCTATTAATTGCAACGATGACCAAAACTATGTTTGCCAACTCCCAACTACTTTTATTCATCATACTCTTTATATGTGAAGTCATCACTCTCCATAAGGTCGATATGATCTCTTTATTTCTTTTGATAATTCTTTTATTTTTAGCCCCTCAAGATCATAGCTAAATAGCAAAGCCCTTGACTCAACACTAATCTTTATTATATATAGCTCACAGACTCGATTACATAGAGGGATCGTAGAGCAAAACTCAAAACTAAATCATACCAAAGCTTTATTGTACTAGATCAAGATATTTCTAAAAGGGTCGAACTAAGTAAAACACCAAAGATAGGAGTGTGATGGTGATACGATACCGAGGCACCTCCCCCAAGCTTGGCAGTTTCCAAGGGGAGTGCCCAAACCCATGTGATTATGTCTCCTTTCCTGGTGAAGAGGGTGGTGAGGATGATGATGGATAGTCGCACATCGAGCATAGGAGCTCTTCCAATTTGCGGATAATGCCCTTGGTGCGATGATATGATCCTTCAACAAAATATTTTCACGTGTGAGATACTTGTTTTGTATGCGAGCTAACTCAATCATCTTGAAAGCTTCAATCTCAGTTATAGTAAAGAGGTCGGGCAGATGTTGGATGTCTTCTTCTTCTCCCGCTGGAGCTTGATCCTCCATAGCCTTCTTGATCCTATCCTCCTTGTTGATCTCCCTGGGTTCTTCTCTTTTTCAGCTCCATCTTCATCAGCCAAGCATCGTTGCCTTCATTGTTGGAGGAGGGTGATGACATGATGCATGGCCCTGACAAGTCTGACAGAAAACAGCTCGAAACAAAGACAGAGGATATTTGTGTGATACGGTGGTCAAAACCTTCGGGAGAATATATAATGAATTTTCACCAATCAAAAGAAGTATCGTGCAAGAAAACAGAGTCACGAGGTTCCCACGAGGCAGGGGGCGCGCCCTCCACCCTCGTGGACACCTCGTGTCCTTCCGGGACTACCTCTTATTTTCCTATTTTCTTAAATATTCGAAAACGGAGAAAAATTTCTCTCAGAACAATTTTGGAGTCGGTTTACTTACTGTACCATGCACCTATTCCTTTCCGGAGTCTGGAACATTCTTGAAAGTGTCCCTTGTGTATTCCTCCGGGTTTACAGTTTCAATAACATTAGTTTCAACATTTATTGGATTACCTGAGATATAATGTTTCATTCTTTGACCATTCACCGACTTCGGATTTGTGCCTTCGAAGTTGTTGATTTTTATGGCACCGGAATGATAGACTTCCTCGATAACGTCAGGGCCTTCCCATTTAGAGAGAAGTTTTCCTGCAAAAAATCATAAACGAGAGTTGAAAAGCAACACATAATCACCTACATTAGACTCACGCTTTTGTATCCTTTTATCATGCCATCTTTTAACTTTTTCCTTAAATAGTTTGGCATTCTCATAGGCTTGAGTTCTCCATTCATCAAGTGACATAATGACAAATAACCTCTTCTCATCGGCAAGTATAAAATCATAATTGATCTCTTTAATAGCCCAATATGCCTTATGTTCTAGTTCAATAGGTAAGTGACATGCTTTTCTGTAAACCATTTTATATGGAGAAATACCCATAGGATTTTTATATGTTGTTCTGTAAGCCAATAATGCATCATCTAGTTTCTTGGACCAATTCTTTCTAGGTCTATTAACAGTCTTTTGCAAAATTAATTTAAGCTCTCTGTTACTCATCTCTACTTGGCCACTAGACTGTGGGTGATAAGGAGATGTGATTCTATGATTAACATCATACTTAGCAAGCATTTTACGAAAAGCTCCATGAATAAAATGTGAACCACCATTGGTCCTTAAGTATCTAGGGACTCCAAACCTCTGAAAAATATCTTCTTTAAGCATCTTAATAGAGGTGTTATGATCAGCACTACTAGTTGGAATAGCTTCTACTCACTTATTAACGTAATCAACAGCAACTAACATGTGTGTATACCCATTAGAGGAAGGAAATGGTCCCATATAATCAAATCCCCAAACATCAAATGGTTCAATAACGGGAGAATAGCTCATAGGAATTTCTTGACGTTTACTAATATTACCTATTTTTGACATTCATCACAAGACAAAACAAACTTACGGGCATCCTTGAAGAGAGTGGGCCAATAAAAACGAGATTGCAATACCTTATGTGCAGTTCTATCTCCAGCGTGGTGTCCTCCATATGCCTCGGAGTGACACTTGCGTAGGATCTGTTCCTGTTCATGCTCAGGTACACAACGTCTAATAACACCATCTACTCCTTCTTTATAAAGGTGTGGGTCATCCCAGAAGTAATGTCTTAAATCATAGAAAAACTTTTTCTTTTGCTGGTATGTAAAACTAGGTGGTATGAATTTAGCAACAATGTAATTAGCATAATCAGCATACCATGGAGTAGTACAAGAAGCATTTATGACAGCTAATTGTTCATCAGGAAAGCTATCATCAATAGGTAGTGGGTCATCAAGAACATTCTCTAACCTAAACAAGTTATCTGCAACGGGGTTCTCAGCTCCCTTTCTATCAATAATATGTAAATCAAATTCTTGTAGCAAGAGAACCCATCTAATAAGCCTAGGTTTACCATCTTTCTTTTCCATAACATATTTAATAGCAGCATGATCAGTGTGAATAGTTACTTTAGAATGAACAATATAAGGTCTGAACTTATCACAAGCAAATACAACTGCTAGAAATTCCTTTTCAGTAGTAGCATAATTTCTCCGGGCATTGTCTAGAGTTTTACTAGCATATTGAATAACATTTAGTTTCTTATCAACTCTTTTTCCAAGAATATCACCTACATCATAATCAGTAGCATCACACATAATTTCAAAGGGTAAATTCCAATCAGGTGGCTGAACAATAGGTGCAGAAATCAAAGCTTTCTTAAGTATTTCAAATGCTTCTACACAATCATCATCAAAGACAAAAGGAATATCTTTTTGTAATAGATTGGGCAGAGGCCTAGAAATTTTAGAAAAGTCCTTAATGAACCTCCTATAAAAACTGGCATGACCAAGGAAACTTCTTTTACCTTTAGTGTCCTTGGGACACGGTATCTTTTCAATAGCATCAACTTTAGCTTTATCAACTTCAATACCTCTCTCAGAAATTTTGTGTCCCAAAACAATGCCTTCATTCACCATAAAGTGGAACTTCTCCCAATTCAAGACAAGACTAGTGTCTTCGCATCTCTTCAAAACTCGATCAAGGTTGCTTAAGCAATCATCAAAAGAAGATCCATAAACGGAGAAATCATCCATGAAAACTTCA
>LR880971.1:77016867-77036411 GCA_904067115.1 Aegilops sharonensis | reverse complement strand
ATCTTTATAGTAGGTTCCCACTCTTCATTAAGTTTTCTAGGTATAGAAACTTCCAAATTAAGTTTTTCATCATAAGATTGCATCAAGGCATCAACAATATGTTTGGTAAAGGCTTTATTTTTACTATAAGCATGAGGAGATTTCAACACGGATTGCAACAAGGAAATACAATCTATCAAAGAGCAATTATCAAAATTAAATTCCATTAAATCCAAGATAGTGGGTTCTATGCTATTTCAAGTTTTGACCTCTCCAATCCCACTCTTACCAAATCTAGCATCAAGATCTAAAAACTCCGAATCATTGGGACGCCTTTTAACTAAAGTTGACTCATCTCCAGTCCCCTCATTATTAAGATTCATATTGCAAAACAAAGATTTAATAGGGGGCACATCAATAAATTTTAGATCTTCATCATTATTTTCTTCCAACTTTTCTGGTTTGGCAGCAATCTTATTGACTAAAGTACCTTGCTTATCAGAAATTTGGGCTATAGATTTTTGAGATGAGTAATTTGAGAGTTCAAACCATAAAATTCTTTAGACATATCATCAAGTTCTTTGTTCATATACCCCATAAATATTTTTTGTTCTTTAAGCTCCTTTCTGAAAAAATTATTATGCCCAAATTGCAAAGTCATAAAACTTCTAATGTTTGATTCAATCTCTTCCGACCTTCTAAGATGAAGGTCGGTGTTTTTAGGCAAAGCCATAAGGGCAAACAGGCACACAAGAAGACAAACGAAAGAGAGAGGAGATTGGGAAAGAGAGGGCGAATAAAACGGTGAAGGTGAAGTGGGGGAGAGGAAAACGAGAGGCAAATGGCAAATAATGTAACGCGAGGGAGATGAGTTTGTGATGGGTACTTGGTATGTCTTGACTTGAGCGAAGACCTCCCCGGCAACGGCGCCAGAAATCCTTCTTGCTACGTCTAGAGTTTCGTTGGTTTTCCTTGAAGAGGAAAGGGTGATGCAGCAATAGTAGCGTAAGTATTTCCCTCAATTTTTGAGAACCATGGTATCAATCCAGTAGGAGGCTCCTCACAAGTCCCATGCACCTACACAAACAAACAAGAACTCGCAACCAACGCAACAAAGGGGTTGTCAATCCCTTCACGGCCACTTGCAAAAGTGAGATCTGATAGAGATAATATGATAAGATAAATATATTTTTGGTATTTTATGATATAGATTTGAAAAGTAAAGATGCAAATAAAAGTAGATTGAAAGCTTATATGATAAGAGATAGACCCGGGGGCCATAGGTTTCACTAGTGGCTTCTCTCAAGATAGCATAATTATTACGATGGGTGAACAAATTACTGTCGAGCAATTGATAGAAAGGCACATAGTTATGAGATTATCTAGGCATGATCATGTATATAGGCATCACGTCCGTGACAAGTAGACCGGAACGATTCTGCATCTACTACTATTACTCCACACGTCTACCGACTCCTGCCTAGACCTAGAGTATTAAGTTCATGAAGAACAGAGTAACGCATTAAGAAAGATGACATGATGTAGAGGGATAAACTCGTGCAATATGATATAAACCCCATCTTTTTATTCTTGATGGCAACAATACAATACGTGCCTTGCTGCCCCTGCTGTCAGTGGGAAAGTACACCGCAAGATTGAACCCAAAGCTAAGCACTTCTCCCATTGCAAGAAAGATCAATCTAGTAGGCCAAACCAAACTGATAATTCGAAGAGACTTGCAAAGATAAATAATCACACATAAAAGAATTCAGAGGAGCTTCAAATATTTCTCATAGATAAACTTGATCATAAACCCAAAATTCATCGGATCTCGACAAACACACCGCAAAAAGAGTTACATCAAATAGATCTCCAAGAAGAGGAAGGAGAACTTTGTATTGAGAACCAAATAGAGAGAAGAAACCATCTAGCTAATAACTATGGACCCGAAGGTCTGTGGTAAACTACTCACAACTCATCGGAGAGGCCTGAAGATGTAGAGGCCCTCCGTGATTGATTCCCCCTCCGCCGGAGCGGCGGCGAAGGCTCCAAGATGGGATATAGCGGATACAGAAGGTTACGGTGGAGGAAATAGTTTTTGTGGTCGCATCTGATGTTTTCGGGGTACATGGGTATATGTAGGAGGAAGAAGTAGGTCAGTGGACGCTCTAGGGGCCCACGAGGGTGGTGGGCGCGCCCACCTATAGGGGGCGTGCCGGGCACCCTCGTGGCCGCCTCGCTTGTTTATTGACTTCCACTCCAAGTCCTCAGGATCACATTTGTTCCAAAAATATCGCTCCCGAAGGTTTCATTCCGTTTGGACACCGTTTGATATTCCTTTTCTTCGAAACACTGAAATAGGCAAAAAAACAGCAATTCGGGTTGGGCCTCCGGTTAGTAGGTTAGTCCCAAAAATGATATAAAGGTGTAAATTAAAGCCCATAAACATCCAAAATGGGTAATATAATAGCATGGAACAATCGAAAATTATAGATACGTTGGAGACTTATCACCATCATGCATCTTTGAAAGGTAGCAGGTGCATTACATAAACCAAAAGGCATACGTCTATAAGCAAAAGTACCGAAAGGGCAAGTAAAACTGGTCTTTTCTTGATGCTCTACTGACACAGATATTTGAGAGAACCCGGAGTAACCGTATAGAAAGCAAAAATGTGTATGTTTGGATAATCTTTCTAGCATTTGATCAATAAAAGGTAAAGGGTAATGATCCTTTTTAGTAGCATTATTTAATTTGCGGAAATCAATTACCATCCTATAACCTGTAACAATTCTTTGTGGAATGAATTCATCTTTATCATTAGGAACGACAGTAATACCTCCCTTCTTAGGGATACAATGGACAGGACTTACCCACTTACTATCAGCAACGGGATAAATTATACCTGCCTCTAGGAGCTTTAGTAATTCCTTTCTAACCACTTCCTTCAAATTAGGATTTAATCGTCGTTGGTGATCAATAACGGGTTTGGCGTCTTCCTCCAATTTTATTTTGTGTTGACATAGAGTGTGACTCATACCCTTAAGATCATCAAGAGTATATCCAATAGCAGCACGATGCTTCTTTAGAGTTTTCAATAATCTCTCCTCTTCCTGCTCTGAAAGGTTAGCACTAATAATAACAGGATATATTTTCTTTTCATCAGGATAAGCATATTTAAGAGTATCAGGTAATGGTTTAAGCTCGAACACGGGATCACCCTGGGTGGTGGAGGATCCCCTATAATTTCAACTAGCAAGTTGTGTTTTAAAATTGGTGCCTCTTTAAAGAATACTTCATCTATTTCCCTTCCTTCATTCATGAACATACCATTTTCATGGTCTAGCAAATATTGTTCTAAAGGATCATTAGGAGGCACGGAAATAGAAGCAAGACAAATAATTTCATCCTTACTAGGCAATTCTTTATCATGGGGTTGTCTATGATATTTAGCAAAATTAAACTCATGAGTCATATCATCCAAACCAATCGTAACAATATCCTTTTCGCAATCTATCTTAGCATTAACAGTATTCGAGAAGGGTCTACCAAATATAATAGGACAAAAGCTATCTTGTAGGGAACCAAGAACAAGAAAACCAGCAGGATATTTAACTTTCCCACACAAGATTTCAACATCTCTAACAATCCCAACTGGTGAAATAGTATCTCTATTGGCAAGCTTAATTCTGACATCTATTTCTTCTATCTCAGCAGGTGCAATACCATGCATAATTTTTATATACAAGGAATAAGGTATTGCACTAGCACTAGCACCCATATCACATAAGCCGTGATAACAATGATCTCCTATTTTAACAGAAATAACAGGCATGCCTACAACAGGTCTATGTTTATTCTTAGAATTTGGTCTAGCAATTCTAGCAGCTTCATCACAGAAGTAAATAACATGTCCATCAATATTATCAGCCAAGAGATCTTTAACAATAGCAATACTAGTTTCAAATTTAATTTTCTCAGGTAGTGTAGGTGTTTTTGTATTACTCTTACAAACCACAGTTGAAGCTTTAGCATGATCTTGTATCCTGACAGGGAAGGCTGGTTTCTCAATATAAGTTGTAGGGACAATAGGATCATCATAAGTGATAGTCTTTTCTTCAACTTTAATAGGTGCAACTACTTTTACTTCAGTGGGAGGATTATATTTAAACCACTTCTCCTTAGGGAGGTCAACATGAGTAGCAAATGATTCACAGAAAGAAGCTACTATCTCAGAGTCAAGTCCATATTTAGTGCTAAATTCACGGAAGACATTGGTATCCATAAAAGATTTAACACAATCAAACTTAGGTGTCATACCTGACTCCTTACCTTCGTCGAGATCCCAATCTTCAGAGTTGCATTTAACTCTCTCCAATAAATCCCATTTGAATTCAATAGTCTTCATCATAAAAGACCCAGCACAAGAAGTATCAAGCATGGAGCGATTGTTTAGAGAAAGCCGAGCATAAAAAATTCGGATTATCATTTCTCTTGAGAGCTCATGATTGGGGCATGAATATAACATTGAATTAAGCCTCCCCCAAGCTTGAGCGATGCTTTCTCCTTTGCGAGGCCAAAAATTATATATGTAATTACGATCGCGATCAACAAGATGCATAGGATAAAACTTCTGATGAAATCTCAATTTCAATCGGTTGTAGTTCCATGATCCCATATCATCACATAGCCTAAACCATGTCAATGCCTCTCCCTTCAAAGATAAAGGGAAGACCTTCTTCTTGATAACATCCTTGGGCATACCTGCAAGCTTAAATAATCCACAAACTTCATCCACATAGATTAGGTGGAAGTCGGGATGCAATGTTCCATCTCCTGTAAAAGGATTAGCTAGCAGTTTCTCTACCATAACCGAAGGAATTTCAAAGTAAACATTTTCAGTAGGTTTAGTAGGTTGAGGAGCAACTCTTTGCTCTCCTAGTCGGGGTGAAGATACCCTGAACAGGCCCCTCAAAGAATTATTTTCCATAGTAACAAGTGACAGTAAATTTCAGCACACTATATAAGTTTTTCCTTACCAAAAGTGTTGCGCTCCCCGGCAACGGCGCCAGAAAAGTCTTGATGACCCACAAGTGTAGGGGATCTATCGTAGTCCTTTCGATAAGTAAGAGTGTCGAACTCAACGAGGAGTAGAAGGAAATGACAAGCGATTTTCAGTAAGGTATTCTCTGCAAGCACTGAAATTATCGGTAACAGATAGTTTTGTGATAAGATAATTTGTAATGGGTAACAAGCAATGAAAGTAAATAAGGTGCAGCAAAATGGCCCAATCCTTTTTGTAGAAAAGGACAAGCATGGACAAGTTCATATATAGAGAAAAGCGCTCCCGAGGACACATGGGAATTATTGTCAAGCTAGTTTTCATTACGTTCATATGATTCGCGTTCGTTACTTTGATAATTTGGTGTGTGGGTGGACCGGTGCTTGGGTACTGCCCTTTCTTGGACAAGCATCCCACTTATGATTAACCCCTATTGCAAGCATCCCCAACTACAAAGGAAGTATTAAGGTAAACCTAACCATAGCATGAAACATATGGATCCAAATCAGCCCCTTACGAAGCAACGCATAAACTAGGGTTTAAGCTTCTGTCACTCTAGAAACCCATCATCTACTTATTACTTCTCAATGCCTTCCTCTGTGCCCAAACAATGGCGAAGTGTCATGTAGTCGACGTTCACATAACACCACTAGAGGATAGAGAACATACATCTCATCAAAATATCGAAGGGATACCAAATTCACATGACTACTTATAGCAAGACTTCTCCCATGTCCTCAGGAAAAAATGTAACTACTCACAAATCATATTCTTGTTCATAATATGGGGGTATTGATATGCATTAAGGATCTGAACATACGATCTTGCACCAAATAAACCAACTAGCATCAACTACAATGAGTAATCAACACTACTAGCAACCCTCACGTACCAATCTGAGGTTTTGGTACAAAGATTGGATACAAGAGATGAACTATGGTTTGAGAGAAGATGGTGCTGGTGAAGATGTTGATGGAGATTGACCCCCTCCCAATGAGAGGATCAATGGTGATGACGATGGTGATGATTTCCCCCTCCCGGAGGGATGTTTCTCCGGCAGAACAGCTCCACCGGAGCCCTAGATTGGTTCTGCCAAGGTTCCGCCTCGTGGCGGCGGAGTTTCGTCCCGTAAGCTTGCTTATTATTTTTTCCAGGGTAAAAGACTTCATATAGCAGAAGATGGCCATCGGAGGGCTGTCAGGGGGCCTACAAGGCAGGGGGCGTGCCCCCACCCTCATGGATAAGGTGTGTGCCAGTATTTTTATTAATTCCAGAAATGACTTTTGTGGAGTTTAAGGACTTTTGGAGCTGTGAAAAATAGGTCTCTAATATTTTCTCCTTTTCCAGCCCAGAATCCCATCTGCCGGCATTCTCCCTCTTCATGTAAACCTTGTAAAATAATAGAGAATAGGCATAAGTATTGTGATATATCATGTAATAACAGCACATAATGCAATAAATATCGATATAAAAGCATGATGCAAAATGGACGTATCAATGTATAAATCATCATGACCAACCTTCCTCCATCACCAATTTCATGATGCTCACCGCCGTGCGTGAGTAATTCCATCGTAGGCTTGCTGGACAGTGATGGGTTGGATGAGATTTATCATGTAATCGAGTTAGTTTTGTTAGGGTTTGATCCCTAGTATCCAGCATGTTCTGAGATTGATGTTTCTATGACTTTGCTATGCTTAATGCTTGTCACTAGGGCCCGAGTGCCATGATTTCAGATCTGAACCTATTATGTTTTCACGAATATATTTGTGTTCTTGATCCGATCTTGCAAGTTGTAGACACCCAGTACGAGTTATGATCCGCATACCCCAAGGTTACAATAATTGGGATTCTTTCCGGTGATTACCGTAGTTTGAGGTGTTCATGTACTCACTAAGTGCTATTGCTTTGTTCTGGTTCTCTATTAAAAGGAGGCCTTAATATCCCTTAGTTTCCATTAGGACCCCGCTGCCATGGGAGGGTATGACAAAATATGCCATGCAAGTTATTTTCCATAAGCACGTATGACTATATTCGGAATAGATTCCTACATTATATTTATGAATTGGAGCTAGTTCTGTGCGATCCGACATAATTATCCATCATTGATCCATTGCCTACGAGTTTGCTTCATATTGATCTTTGCTAAGTTACCTTTCCATTGCCACTTTTTACAATTGCCACAAACTGCTACTGATACTTTTGACACCATTACCGTTACTTCCATATTGCTTTTCTACTAAATACTTTGTTGTAGATATTAAGTCTTTCAGGTGTGGTTGAATTGACAACTCAGCTGCTAATACTCAAGAATGTTCTTTGGCTCCCCTTGTGTCGAATCAATAAATTTGGGTTGAATATTCTACCCTTGAAAACTGTTGCGATCCCCTATACTTGTGGGTTATCAAGACCTTTTTCGGGCGCCGTTGCCGAGGAGCATAGCTCTATTCTTTGAGTCACTTGTGATTTATATCAGTTGATCACTATGAAGAATCTAAAAGACAACAAACCAAGATCTGTCCCTCTACTGCGGGGGAAGGTAAGGAACTGCCATCTAGCTCTGCACTTGATTCACCTTCAGTTTTGAGAAAACTTGCGACACCTACACCTGTTACTGATTCCGATATGTCGCATATTATTAATGATGCCACTTCTGCTATGCATGATGCTTATGATGATACTACTTCTTTGATTGATAATATTGTGCCGCTAGGTGAATTTCTTGATGAACAACTTGCTAGGGTTAGAGAGAATGAAATTACTGAAACTGATGATATTATTCAAACTAAAGATTATGATTCTCCCCCTATATATGAATTGCGTAAGGTACCTGAGGGTTATATTATGGATGAAGAAACTGCTAGAGACTTTTTTGCTTGCAATGATAGGGATGATCCTAAGAAACTATTAGCTAAGCTGGAAGAAAAATCTTTGAATGCTAGAATGCAATATGATCCTAAGTTGCTACTTCACCTATCTTTGTTACTGATAACGATTATGAATTCTCTATCAATCCCGAGTTGATTAGTTTGGTCGAATCTAATCCTTTTCATTATTATAAATCTGAAACTATTGTGGCACATCTTACTAAGTTGAATGATATAGCCACCCTATTTGCTCATTGATGTCTACTACACAACCTTGTTCTTGTAGACGTTGTTGGGCCTCCAAGTGCAAATGTTTGTAGGACAGTAGCAAATTTCCCTCAAGTGGATGACCTAAGGTTTATCAATCCATGGGAGGCGTAGGATGAACATGGTCTCTCTCAAACAACCCTGCAACCAAATAACAAAGAGTCTCTTGTGTCCCCGACACACCCAATATAAATTGTATAGGTGCACTAGTTCGGCGAAGAGATGGTGATACAAGTGCAATATGGATGGTAGATACAGGTATTTGTAATCTGAAATTATAAAAAACAGCAAGATAACTAATGATAAAAGTGTGCGTAAACGGTATTGCAATGGTAGGAAACAAGGCCTAAGGTTCATACTTTCACTAGTGCAAGTTCTCACAACAATAATAACATAACTGGATCATATAACATCCCTCAACATGCAACAAAGAGTCACTCCAAAGTTACTAATAGCAGAGAACAAACGAAGAGATTATGGTAGGGTATGAAACCAGCTCAAAGTTATCCTTTTTGATCTATCTATTCAAGAGTCCGTAGTAAAATAACATGAAGCTATTCTTTCGGTTCGATCTATCATAGAGTTCATACTAGAATAACACCTTAAGACACAAATCAACCAAAACCCTAATGTCACCTAGATACTCCATTGTCACCTCAAGTATCCGTGGGTATGATTATACGATATGCATCACACAATCTCAGATTCATCTATTCAACCAACACAAAGTACTTCAAAGAGTGCCCCAAAGTTTCTAGCGGAGAGTCAAGACGAAAACGTCTGCCAACCCTTATGCATAGATTCCCAAGGTCACGGAACCCGCAAGTTGATCACAAAAACATACATCAAGTGAATCACGTGAATATCCCATTGTCACCACAGATAAGCACGACAATACATACATCAAGTGTTATCAAATCCTTAAAGACTCAATCCGATAAGATAGCTTCAAAGGGAAAACTCAATCGATTACAAGAGAGTAGAGGGGGAGAAACATCATAAGATCCAACTATAATAGCAAAGCTCGCGATACATCAAGATCGTGCCAAATCAAGAACATGAGAGAGAGATATAGAGAGAGAGATCAAACACATAGCTACTGGTACATACCCTCAGCCCCGAGGGTGAACTACTCCCTCCTCGTCATGGAGAGCGCTGGGATGATGAAGATGGCGATCGGTGAGGGATCCCCCCTCCGGCAGGGTGCCGGAATAGGGTCCCGATTGGTTTTTGGTGGCTACAAAGGCTTGCAGCGGCGGCACTCCCGATCTATTATTGTCTTCGAAGGTTTTAGGGTATATGGACTTATATAGGCGAAAGAAGTCGGTCATGGGACGCTCGAGGGGCCCACGAGACAGGGGGCGCGCCAAGTAGGGGGGGCGCGGCCCCACCCTCGTGGCCACCTCAAAGCTTCCTTGACTTCAACTCCAAGTCTCCTGGATCACATCTGTTCCAGAAATAACGCTCCCAAAGGTTTCATTCCATTTGGACTCCGTTTGATATTCCTTTTCTTCGAAACACTGAAATAGGCAAGAAAACAGTAATATGGGCTGGGCCTCCGGTTAAAAGGTTAGTCCAAAAAATAATATAAAAGTGTATAATAAAGCCCATAAACATCCAAAACAGATAATATAATAGCATGAATGCTTCATAAATTATAGATACGTTGGAGACATATCAGGATCCCCAAGCTTAATTCCTGCTCGTCCTCGAGTAGGTAAATGATAAAAGAAAGAATTTATGAAGTGTGAATGCTAGCAGGTGCACAAGTTTGATCAATGATAATTTCAGTCACCTTTTCTAGCATCATTATATGTCAAAATAGTAGTTCATCTCATAAAACTTTTCAAGATCAAGTAACAAGCTATTCACATGTTAAAGTATATACCATAAACTTTCTTAAAAACTAGCAAACTTCATTCTCAGTCATCAAACAATTACAATTCATCTTATTTTCAGGAAGGGTCTATGTCAGAGCTTTGATTTAGCAAATCCCACATACTCAACTATCATATAGTCTTCCATGATTGCTACCACTCAAAGCATATTCTTAGAACAAATAGCATCCATCGAACACAAGGAAAGATAGGGGCTTAGTGTTTCGCCTCCCAACTCACTTATCATATAGATAATTGTCAACAATAATAATTCATGATCAAATATATTTGCAAGGCTATATATGCTTAGATCTTTCCCCAACACACGATGCTTGCGAACTAAAGAGTAGGTAGGAATGAGAAGGAATACTACTGACTCTTGCATAAAAGTAAAAGATAGGCCCTTCGCAGAGGAAAGCAGGGATTTGCAGAGGTGCCATAGCTCGATTTTGAAATAGAGATAAATAATTTTGAGAGGTACGATCTCATTGTCAACATAACAACCAAGAGTTACCAATATGTTCCATACTACATACATTATAGGCGGTGTTCCCGAACAGAATGGTAAAGTTTTTACTCCCCTTCCACCAACAATCATCAATCCATGGCTTGTCCGAAACAACGGGTGTCTCCAACTAACATCAATCCTGGGGGAGTTTTTGTTTGCAATTATTTTTGATTTGATTTTGATCTTTTGATCATGGGACTGGGCATCCCAGTTACCAGCCATTTTTCTCGTGAATGATGAGCGGAGTCCACTCATCGTGAGAATAACCCACCTAGCATGGAAGATACTGACAACCCCTAGTCGCTACATGAGCGAGTCAGGCATACAAAACAGATTATTATTTGAAGCTTTAGAGTTTGGCACATGCAAATTCACTTGGAATGGAAGGTAAATACCGCATATAGGTAGGTATGGTGGACACTCATGGAAGAAACTTGGTTCAAGGAATTTGGATGCACAAGCAGTATTCCCACTTAGTACAGATACTTAGGCTAGCAAAGGATTCTAAACAGCACGCGCCACATGTTGGAGGATCTATAAAAATATAACTACTATACAAATAGACCCAAGCATAACTCATTATGTTGTCTTTTCCAATTTCAACTAATTTGCTCAGGTTTGAAAATAATTAATGGGGCTCACAACCATAGAAGATGTCTAAGATAGTATATTTATATGTGAAATCTCTCTTCCTTCAATATTCTTTCATGAATTGTTCAAGTGACCAATACAATGCTTGCCAACCTTCAATAAATTTACTACCTCTATTCTTAGGTGTGAAGTCATTACTCCCAACGGGGTAAGCATATGAAACATATATAATTTCAGATTTATGACATTCAACTCATTCAACCATTTACTCATAGGATATAAGTGAAGCACACGAGAAATGACAAACTAATCCAAAAAAATATAAGTGAAGATCAATGAGTAGTTAAATAATTATGTAGCCATGTGAAGACTCTCTCTCATTTAAGAATTTCAGATCTTGGTATTTTATTTAAGAAGCAATAAAAACAAAATAAAATGGCATTGCAAGGATAGCACAACTCATGTGAAGAAGCAAAAACTTAGGTTCAACCGATACTAACCGATAATTGTTGAAGAAAAAAGGTGGGATGCCTCCCGGGGCATCCCCAAGCTTAGGTGTTTGAGACTTCTTAGATTATTATCTTGGCGTGCCTTGGGCATCCCCAAGCTTAAGCTTTTGTGTCTCCTTAATTCCTCTCATATCACGGTTTTCCTAAATCTCAAAAACTTCATCCACACAAAACTCAACAAGAACTCGTGAGATAAGTCAGTATAAAACAATGCAATAACCTTATCATTTTCTACTGTAATAAATTACAAACATTATTATTGAACATTGCATACTAAATGTCTCTGCATATTTAATACTCCTATCCTCAAATAGAATCATTAAACAAGCAAGCATATGCAAACAATGCAAACATAACAGCAATCTGCGAAAACAGTATAGTCTGTGAAGAATCCAAGATTCATCATACTTCCCTAACTCCAAAAATTATAAGAAAAATACTACGCTGTAGAAGATTTATCAGATCTCAGTTTTCAAAAAGATTCAAAATTATATCACTCTCTGAATTTCCTAGGGAATTTTTGCAACAGCGGTAAACTTTCTGTTTTCAAACAGCAACATGTATACTAGCAAAATAAGCATGGTAAAGGCTATCCTTGACATTTTTATTGAAAATATAGATGTAAATCATTATTATCAGTAACAGCAAGAAAATACTAACAAAATAAAATGATGCTCCAAGCAAAACACATATCATGTGGTGAATAAAAATATAGGTCCAAGTAAATTTACCGATGAACGAAGACGAAAGAGGGGATGCCATCCGGGGCATCCCCAAGCTTAGGCTCTTGGTTGTACTTCAATATTACCTTGGGGTGCCTTGGGCATCCCCAATATTAGGCTCTTTCCACTCCTTATTCCATAGTACATCGAATCTTTACCCAAAACTTGAAAACTTCACAACACGAAACTCAAAACAAAACTCGTAAGCTCCGTTAGTATAAGAAAATAAAACCACCACTTATGTACTGTTGTGAGCTCATTATAAATTCATATTGGTGTTATATCTACTTTATTCCAACTTCTCTCTGGTTCATACCCTCTGATACTACTCATAGATTCATCAAAATAAGCAAACAACACAAAGAAAACAGAATCTGTCAAAAAGAGAACAGTCTGTAGTAATCTGTATCATTCGAATACTTTTGTAACTCCAAAAAAATCTGAAATAAATTTCTGGACATGAGGAATATGTCTATTAATCGTCTGGCAAAAGAATCAACCTAAAATCACTCTCCAGTAAAACATGGCAGCTAATCTCGTGAGCGCTAAAGTTTCTGTTTTTTACAGCAAGATCATATAGACTTCACCCAAGTCTTCCCAAAGGTTCTACTTGGCACAAACACTAATTAAAACATAAAACCACATCTAACCAGAGGTTAGATGAATTATTTATTACTAAACAGGAACAAAAAGAAAGGAACAAAACTAAAGTTGGGTTGCCTCCCAACAAGCGATATCGTTTAACGCCCCTAGCTAGGCATGATGATTTCAATGATGCTCACATAAAAGATAAGAACTGAAACATAAAGAGAGCATCATGAAGAATATGACTAGCACATTTAAGTCTAACCCTCTTCCTATGCATAGGGATTTTGTGAGAAAACAACTTATGGGAACAATAATCAATTAGCATAGGGAAGGTAAAACAAGAATAACTTCGAAACTTTAAGCACATAGAGAGCAAACTTGATATTATTGCGATTCCTCATAATAATATTCAGTAGCATCATAAATGAATTCAACAATATAACAAGCACATAAAGCATTCTTTTCATGATCTATTTGCATAGAAATTTTACTACTCTCCACATAAGCAAATTTATTCTCATCAATAAAAGTGGGAGCAAACTCAACAAAATAACTATCATGTGAGGCATAATCCAATTGAAAACTAAAATCATGATGACAAGTTTCATGGTTATCATTATTCTTAATAGCATACAAGTCATCACAATAATCATCATAGATAGCAACTTTGTTCTCATAATCAATTGGAACCTCTTCCGAAATAGTGGATTCATCACTAAATAAAGGCATGTCCTCTCCAAATCCACTTTCATCAATATAATCATAATAAATAGGAGGCATTATTTCATCATAATAAATATTCTCATCAAAACTTGGGGGACAAAAAGTATCATCTTCATCAAACATAGCATCCCCAAGCTTGTAGCTTTGCACATCATTAGTATCATAGATATTCAAAGAATTCATACTAACAAGATTGCAATCATGCTCATCATTCAAAGGTTTAGTGCCAAACAATTTTATAGATTTCTTCTTCTAGCACTTGAGCACAATTTTCCTTACCATCATTCTCACGAAAGATATTAAAAAGATGAAGCGTATGAGACAAACTCAATTCAATTTTTTTGTAGTTTTCTTTTATAGACTAAACTAGTGATAAAACAAGAAATAAAAAGATTTGATTGCAAGATCTAAAGATATACCTTCAAGCACTCACCTCCCCGGCAACGGCGCCGGAAAAGAGCTTGATGTCTACTACACAACCTTCTTCTTGTAGACGTTGTTGGGCCTCCAAGTGCAGAGGTTTGTAGGACAGTAGCAAATTTCCCTCAAGTGGATGACCTAAGGTTTATCAATCCATGGGAGGCGAAGGATGAAGATGGTCTCTCTCAAACAACCCTGCAACCAAATAACAAAGAGTCTCTTGTGTACCCAACAGACCCAATACAATGGTAAATTGTATAGGTGCACTAGTTCGGCGAAGAGATGGTGATACAAGTGCAATATGGATGGTAGATAAAGGTATTTGTAATCTGAAATTATAAAAACAGCAAGGTAACGAATGATAAAAGTGAGCGTAAACGGTATTGCAATGGTAGGAAACAAGGCCTAAGGTTCATACTTTCACTAGTGCAAGTTCTCTCAACAATAATAACATAACTGGATCATATAACATCCCTCAACATGCAACAAAGAGTCATTCCAAAGTTACTAATAGCGGATAACAAACGAAGAGATTATGGTAGGGTATGAAACCAGCTCAAAGTTATCCTTTTTGATCTATCTATTCAAGAGTCCGTAGTAAAATAACATGAAGCTATTATTTCCGTTCGATATATCATAGAGTTCATACTAGAATAACACCTTAAGACACAAATCAACCAAAACCCTAATGTCAACTAGATACTCCATTGTCACCTCAAGTATCTATGGGTATGATTATACGACATGCATCACACAATCTCAGATTCATCTATTCAACCAACACAAAGTACTTCAAAGAGTGCCCCAAAGTTTCTACCGGAGAGTCAAGACGAAAACATGTGCCAACCCTTATGCATAGATTCCCAATGTCACGGAACCCGCAAGTTGATCACCAAAACATACATCATGTGAATCACGAGAATATCCCATTTTCACCACTGATAAGCCCGGCAAGACATACATCAAGTGTTATCAAATCCTTAAAGACTCAATATGATAAGATAACCTCAAAGGGAAAACTCAATCCATTACAAGAGAGTAGAGGGGGAGAAACATCATAAGATCCAACTATAATAGCAAAGCTCGCGATACATCAAGATCGTGCCAAATCAAGAACACGAGAGAGAGAGAGAGAGAGAGATCAAACACGTAGCTACTGGTACATACCCTCAGCCCCGAGGGTGAACTACTCCCTCCTCGTCATGGAGAGCGTCAGGATGATGAAGATGGCCACCGGTGAGGGATCCCCCCTCCGGCAGGTTGCCGGAATAGGGTCCCGATTGGTTTTTTGTGGCTACAGAGGCTTGCGGCCGTGGAACTCCCGATCTATTGTTGTCTTCGAAGGTTTTAGGGTATATGGACTTATATAGGCGAAAGAAGTCGGTCAGGGGACGCTTGAGGGGCCCACGAGATAGGGGGGCGCGCCCAGTTGGGGGGCGCGCCCCCACCCTTGTGTCCACCTCGAAGCTTCCTTGACTTCAACTCTAAGTCTCCTGGATCACATCTGTTCCAAAAATAACGCTCCCGAAGGTTTCATTCCGTTTGGACTCCATTTGATATTCATTTTCTTCGAAACACTGAAATGGGCAAGAAAACAGCAATATAGGCTGGGGCTCTGGTTAATAGGTTAGTCCCAAGTAATGAAGCCCATAAACATCCAAAACAGATAATATAATAGCATGAATGCTTCATAAATTATAGATATGTTGGAGACGTATCACTCATGAGGAAAAAATTCTCTATTACTATATTCTTAAGTTGTTTCCTTTCTTATTAAAGGGTGATGCTAAGATATGGTTTAATTCTCTTCTCCTGGTTGTGTGCATAGTCCCCAGGATATGATATATTACTTCTCCGAAAAATATTTTCATGCTCATAAGAAACAAGCTGCTTTACAGGAAATATTTAACTTTGTGCAAATTGAAGAAGAGAGTCTCCCACTAGCTTGGGGGAGGCTTCTCCAATTACTTAATGCTTTGCCTGATCATCCTCTCAAGAAAAATAAAATACTTGATATCTTTTATAATGGACTAATCGATGCTTCTAGGGACCACCTAGATAGTTGTGATGTTTGTGTTTTCAGGGAATGAACTGTTGAGCAAGATGAAAAACTATTGAATAATATATTGAGCAATGATAATGATTGGACACTTCCTGAACCAACTCCTAATCCAACTATGAAGAAAAGGGGTATTCTATTTCTCACTCCCGAAGATATGCAAGAGGGAAAGAAATCTATGAAAGAAAAAGGTATTAAAGGTGAAGATGTTAAGAATTTACCGCCTATTGAAGAAATACATGGTCTTAATGCTCTGACACATGTAATAGAGGTAAATTCTCTCTATAGATTTGATGAAGGTGATATTCCTTATAATAAGTCAGCTAGTCAATGCTTGGATGAGTTTGATAATTTCATTATTAAACAAGAAAACTTCAATGCTTATGTCAGTAGACAATTGAAACGTAATGCTTATATGCTTGAACGCTTGGGTGATTGTATGAGTAGAACTGTTAATGATCTTAAGCTTATTAGTAAACATGCTTCTATGGTGAAAACTCAAGTAGAACAAGTACTTAAGGCACAAGATGATTTTCTCAATGAGATGAATAGTAAGAACAATGATCATGCTATTAGAGTTATGACTAGAGGTGGTAAAATGACTTAGGAACCTTTGTATCCTGGAGGTCATCCTAAGAGAATTGAGCAAGATTCTCAGAGAGTTAATACTGATGCACCTAGTCCTTCTAATAAAAAGAAGAGGAAAACTGATAGGAATTTGCATGCTTCTAGTGAACCTGTCATAGACACACCTGAGAATCCAAATGATATTTCTATTTCTGATGCTGAGACACAATCTAGTAATGAGCATGAACCTAGTGATAATGTTAATGATGATGTTCATGTTGATGCTCAACCTAAATGATAATGATGTAGAGATTGAACCCCCTATTGATCTTGATAACCCACAATCAAAGAATCAACATTATGATAAGAGAGACTTTGTTGCTAGGAAGCATGGTAAAGAAAGAGAACCATGGGTTCAGAAACCCATGCCATTTCCTCCTAAACCATCCAAGAAAAAGGATGATGAGGATTTTGAGCGTTTTGCTGAAATGATTAGACCTATCTTTTTGCGTATGTGTTTGACTGATATTCTGAAAATGTCTCCTTATGCTAAGTATATGAAAGATATTGTTACAAATAAGAGAAAGATACCGGAGGCTGAAATTTCCACCATGCTTGCTAATTATACTTTTAAGGGTGGAATACCAAAGAAACTAGGAGATCCAGGAATACCAACTATACCATGCTCCATTAAAAGAAACTATGTTAAATTGCTTCACGTGATTTGGGAGCCGGTGTTAGTGTTATGCCTTTATATTTATATCGTAGACTTGATTTGAATAGGGACATTTACATTTGTGCCCTTAACTCAAACCCACTACTCAGATTTACCCCTAATTTCGAAGTGTGCTCAAATTTGCCCCTCTGCCATTAGATGCCATTATAGAAATGCCCCTCTGTGCCGTTTCCGTCCAGTCAAAGGCCTTTAACTGTCTGCGAGACGCTTTCTAGACATATTTGCCCTTATATGCACATGTCACTTACACGTGGGACCTACCCAGACTAAAATATGAAAAAAAAACTCACACACTCTTGCTCACTTACACGTGGGACCTACCCCATACTTAAACAAGGAAGAAAACTCTCTCTCTCTCTCACCCTTTCTCTAACTTACAGGTCGACCCAAACAGAAATAAAAAAAGTATTTTTTTCTCTCGCACAGCCCCTTTCTTCCATGACATGTGGGCCATGGGACCCACAGTGAGGGTCAAGATTGGTCCACGGAAGTCACGGCATGTCATGCCTGGCAGTGAGGGGTTGCGCTCGCTAGCTGCTCACCGTAGGTGACCGGACGACCGCGAGAGGAGGGCCTACGACGCGCGGTGAATCTGCCCGATGCACACCAAGCGCTCTGGGCACGGCGGCGGTAGGTGGTAATGCACGTGCACGACTGAACCACCTGAGGTCAGTCATGGCGGCTAGCTTCGGGCTTGGTGCACGGGCACAGAATCGAGCAGGGAAAGGGGCCATTTGGGGCGCGAGCTTACGACGACGACAACATGAATGTTGGGGGAATCTATGGTGGCTTGGGGCGGCCGAATGTAGGACATGAAGAGCGACGACCGTGGTGGAGGATGGCGTCCCAGGTGTCATCTACTGGTGGTGCCTACCTACTTCATCACATGGGGTTGACAAGAGCCTACTGGCAGGGCTCATGGACATTCTCCACTGTCTCGAGCTATCCTCCGGCCGTGGTGAGTATCAATGGCGCCCTTGGCGCAAGCGCTACGGCAAGAAGCAGATAAAGGGGGCGAGTGATGACCCACAAGTGTAGGGGATCTATTGTAGTCCTTTCAATAAGTAAGAGTGTCGAACCCAACGAGGAGCAGAAGGAAATGACAAGCGGTTTTCAGTAAGATTTTCTCTGGAAGCATAGAAATTGTCGGTAAGAGACAGTTTTGTGATAAGGTAATTTGTAACGGGTGATGACCCACAAGTATAGGGGATCTATCGTAGTCCTTTCGATAAGTAAGAGTGTCGAACCCAACGAGGAGCAGTAGGAAATGACAAGCGGTTTTCAGTAAGGTATTCTCTGCAAGCACTGAAATTGTAGGTAACAGATAGTTTTGCGATAAGATAATTTGTAACGAGAAACAAGCAATGAAAGTAAATAAAGTGCAGCAAGGTACTTTGTAGAAAAGGACAAGCCTGCACAATTTCTTATAATGAGAAAAGGCGCTCTCGAGGACACATGGGAATTATTGTCAAGCTAGTTTTCATCACGCTCATATGATTCGCGTTCGGTACTTTGATAGTTCGATATGTGGGTAGACCGGTGCTTGGGTACAGCCCTTACTTAGACAAGCATCCCACTTATGATTAACCTCTATTGCAAGCATCCGCAACTACAAAATAAGTATTAAGGTAAACCTAACCATAGCATGAAACATATGGATCCAAATCAGCTCCTTACGAAGCAACGCATAAACTAGGGTTTAAGCTTCTGTCACTCTAGGAACCCATCATCTACTTATTACTTCCCAATGCCTTCCTCTAGGCCCAAATAATGGTGAAGTGTCATGTAGTCGACGTGCACATAGCACCACTAGAGGAGAGACAACATACATCTCATCAAAATATCGAACGAATACCAAATTCACATGACTACTAATAGCAATACTTCACCCATGTCCTCAGGAACAAACGTAAATACTCACAAAGCATATTCATGTTCATAATCAGAGGGGTATTAATATGCATTAAGGATCTGAACATATGATCTTCCACCGAATAAACCAACTAGCATCAACTACAAGGAGTAATCAACACTACTAGCAACCCACAGGTACCAATTTGTGGTTTTGA
>LR880971.1:76948291-76962614 GCA_904067115.1 Aegilops sharonensis | reverse complement strand
GAAGAATACTTCACGCCCGGAAGCTTACCTGTGCAACCGCAAGTCATTATGGGCTCTGGCTTGGTTGACCTTAGTTGTGACTCTGGCTGGGACGGTACTAGCAGATGTAGAACTACGGTAGGATGGGTTGAGTACCGGACAGTGGTCAGAGGAACTCTTTGGAAGACCATGTTTCGGTCATCTTGTTCTCAAACACCCTGAAGTGCGAGAACGTAAAGAGAGGGATCGAATCTTGCGGGTAAAGTGTACAAACCTCTGCAGAGGGTTATAACATAATCGATTAGCCGTGTCCCCGGTTACGGACAATTTGAGCCTCTGGACTTGGATCTATTTCGGAACTCTCAACACCGGATTTGATAACTTAATTGTGGGCAACTTATGATGATTTTGGGCTATGAGACATCGGTTGGCGGAACCATGTCATGATAGAAAACTCCATAGTACAGACTTCACTTTTGCCTTTGATGTAGGTAAAATAAAACCAGCTTTTACGCAAAAAAAATTCAGATACAGAGCCACAAAGCCATATTGCATATAGTATAGTTTTATCATCTGTTCTTTTTATTGTGATCTTGCCGGTACATTCAATGTACTGACCTACACGGCTGCAACATATCATGTTGCAGATATTTCCTCGACGAGTAAGAATTACGATACAGGGTTACGGTCTACACTCAACCTGCCGATGGCGTTGATGGGACTCCACACCCATTTGATTGTTTCCGCTGAGTATTATGAGGTATATATCATTTTACGTTATTTATACATGTGATTGCACTTCGATATATACATTGATGTACTGTGTGTGCCAGCATACTGATCCAGGGATGGCACAGTAACACAGAGGCTTGACCGTCTGAGGTTGGGTCGCTACAGTACATGACCAGGTAGACATTTTTCAAGATCTTTATTAAACTGCTCCTTAAATTCTTCAAGTCTATTAGCTACTGCTTGAGTAATTGTACGTGTCGTATTTACCATATCAGAACCATATTTACTAGCTACGGGCACATCAATTAGATGAGCAATTTCTTCGGTTGAGTTTTTTACCTGAGCATCGGAAGGGCTCGGAACTACCTTTTTCACGACGCCGTTCCTCGTCTTCGCGTTTCCAGCCAACTTGAGCTTCAACCTCTCAACCTTTTCTTTCTCAAGATCTTCTTCAAGCTCGCGTCGAACATCTTCCGACAGATCGTCGAGTGTGACGGCGATGACGTTCTCCGGGTCGATGTCGCTCCCGTTCTTGGACTCGGTACTCATTGTGTAGCTCTTCTTCTTTTTCTCCCCAGCGGAGTCGCCAATTGTGTTGGCACGCGAAATCGCCGCGCAACACCAAGATATTTGTCGTACTTTCGTGACGATGAACGATTGTTTTCCGAGCAAAGCAACAAAGATCCTTCGCTTTCGTGGAGGAGAACCGGCCGCTTTTCAGCGCAAAACGGCAAAGATTACCAAACCCTAGGCCTGCTAGGGCTCGGCAGAGAAAAATGATAGATAAAAAGATGTATGTGGAAAGAGTAATGTTTGTATTGATAGATCGATTGCTTGGGGTTTTCCAATCGGCCGTGGCCTTATAAATAAGGTACGCTGGACTTTGCGTATACAAGGCAGGACTTGGTTCCGTAGCATGCCTTGCCGTACAGGAATACAACTCCAAAACTAAAACCGAACAGGACTTGATTCGGTTACCATGTAACATGCGTACAAAAAATATACTTTCCAATCTAAGTACGTAACAAATCCTAGGCCATATCCACGTACATGCAGTCTTGCATATATAAATAAAGTATTCCGGCCACGTCGCCATCACACTAAATATAGTGGCTAAGCATATGTATAAATACCTTGAGCCCACCAAGAAAATATTAAATATTTCGGCAACGTCGCAAATCAAACTGGATAATGGCCATCAGGACTAAGCATACTTCTTCATATACGTAGATATATATCACTTGCATGCATCACGCCCATGGTCCAGTATAGCATATGCTTCTTCTTAAGACTTGTATCTTCACCATCCATTAAATTTCCTGTGGCAATACTTCAACAATGCATTAACCGATCAGCTTGATAAATCATTGATTTAATTTGGCTCATCACATACTAAGTAGCCAAATTATACCATCAACACTGCCACAAGCACTTTACGAGAAATAGAGGTCAATCAAACTGATAGTGAAGCATTATAAATGGCATTGATGAAAGTACAGCTATAGAATCAACGGGAGATGCACGCAACTAGCTAGCTAGTAGTAGTTACTTTCGGGTATGTGTATCGCAGCTCCTTCGGCAGTCCCGGAACTTCTGCGATGAACTGTATCCAAACCCTGCAAGACAAAGAAAATAATTATTATTACTTGAGATATCAGGAAATGAACAAAAAGTTGACGATATGGTGCGGTAATGATCGATTAAAATTGCTTGTTGAGCAAATTAGTCATGTCCGCATAGGTTTCGGGATCTTTTCGTCTCGAGTCTAAGACATTTACTACTCCCCGCTCAAGCTTAATCTCCAGAAGAACATAGTGGAATCTGCGCACGCATGCATAACTCATCAATTACATTACTATAACCTCGCTCGAGTAATAAGGGAAACCGAATATGCACACGATAGTAACACTCACTGGAAGTTGTAAGGAAAGAGTATTAAATCTTTGTTTTGATTTTTGATCAACGATTGTAGCAAGTTGGCCTCGGCCTCTTCGGCGTGCTTTGTAACCTGAATTTCATCTATGATATTTGTGTTAATGAACCCAATATCATACATTCCTTGTTTTTTGCACTCGACGATCTTTAATCTGCATAATATAGTGAGGATAATTAATTATAAATACATGCAATGAAAGAGCCGATCTATATATAGAGACTTAATGACCGAAATAGTACTTACAGACAATAGCAAAAGACCGTTAATTTATCGGGGGCCTTTTGATTGAAGAACTCGAAGAACTCCTCAAATGGAACAGTCAACAGATCAGTTCCAACGAGGTCATGCTCCTCTTTAATATTCAGATACAAAGCATTCGTCCCCCCAGACTCTCTGCAGGTTTTCAGGTACCAATTACGGAATCTTCGCATCATAGTTGTTAGAGATTTTTCATCTTTGACGAGAGGCTTCCCGTACTCGTATCTGTGTTCGTCCACCTCCAAGAAATCAGGAAGTTGATCGTCAGACAGGTAATCTGCAAGATTGCCATAACCGGCCACCGTCCCCGGAGCATTAGCGACGATGTCGCCGCTAGACACATTGAGCGGGGGGCACGATTGCTTTGCTTGTTCGCCGAGCTGGGCAATTTTTTTCCCAGATGCTCGTTCTTTTAACCTTTTATCACTGACAGTACTTCCCGACCGCTCCGCTTCGAGATATGTCTGTTCACTAATGCGCTCATAGTTGGTTCTCGCCAGAGACTTTGGTGGTTTCCTCAGGACATCGATAGTGCACTTTTCTTTCACCAGATCTACCTTCTCCTCCGGAGGTGGATGTCTCTTTGCTTTCAACCCTTCAAAGAAGTCGTCCACTTCGGCCTGCACGATCTTCGCGTTTTCCTCCTTGGTCCTCTCGTACGGTAACTTCTCTAGAGGCTTGAGAGAAGGACCGTATTTGTATTGCCTCCCGCCTCTGCTGGCTGTACTGCTAGACGCCAGAGCAGACGGAGCGGCTGCGGAGCCTGTCTTCTTTCGTGCTTGCTTACGAGGCGGAGGAGAAGGACTACGACGCGCCGGAGCAGCCTGGGCGGCGGCGGGTCTCTTCCGCCCTTGCTGGCGAGGCGGAGAAGGAGGCGGAGTGCCACCACGCGCCGAAGAAGGAGGAGGCTGCTGGCTGCTCGGGCGCGCCGGCGCAGGCGGAGAAGGAGGCGGAGTGCCACCATGCGCCGGAGAAGGAGGAGGCTGCTGGCTGCTCGGGCGCGCCGGCACAGGAGGAGAAGGAGGCGGAGTGCCACCACGCGCCGGAGAAGGAGGCCCAGTGCCCTGATCGTCACTCGCCTGAGGAGGAGGCGGTGGAGGAGGCGGAGTGCCCTAACTCGCTAGAGGAGGAGGAGGAGGCGGAGGCGTCCAGTTCGGAAGGTTGATGAGCTCCTTCCGCCATAGGCATGGAGTCTTCAGAGCAGAACCCATCCTAGTCTCCCCTTCACTTGTAGGGTAGTCAAGCTGGAGGTCCTCAAATCCCTCTATTATTTCATCCACCATCACCCTAGCATATCCTTCTGGAATCGGCCGGTAGTGAAAAGTTGCGCTGTGTTCAGTAGGATAAACAAAGCCAACAGCCGCCTTGACCTTCAAATTCATCCATCGCTTCATAAGGTGGCAATTTTGAGCCTCCGTGATAGCATCCACGGGATAGCTGGCAGGAGCCATCAAGACATGCTCCGGCTGAAGCAGCTCGGTGGAAGCCACGCTGCTTCTCCGCTGATGGCGGGGTAGCTTTGGGGGAAGCTTCGGCAGGTCGTTTGTTGCGATCTGGTTCTCGTTCCTCTAGCCCCATTACCCTTTCGTGCAGCGCCTGTAGTTGGCTTTGCTCCAGTTTGTTCCTTCTCTCGTGGGCTTTGTAACCCCCTGCGTCCGGAAAACCAACCTTCCACGGAATGGAGCCTGGCGTGCCTCGTGTCCGTCCAGGGTGCTCAGGATTCCCGAGGGCCATTGTGAGCTCGTCCTTCTCCCTGTCTGGAACGAACGTCCCTTGCTGCGCTGCATCGATATACTGTCGAAGCCTTGTGACTGGTGTTTTCAGTTGCTCATACAGGGTCCAAGGTTCTGCCAGCCCCGAAAAACCAAGTCCGGCAATGGTCTGGCCATCTCATTGTCTCTGGTTCGATCCCTTTATCAAGCAGATCATTCTCAGCCTTGGACCACTTAGGCCGGGCTTTGAGGTAGCCACCTGACCCCGTGCGATGGTGAAACTTCTTCTTCACAGCATTTTGCTTGTTTATCGCCGACATCTTCTTACTCTTTTATGATGTCATGTAGGCCACAAATGCAGGCCAGTGATCTCTGATCTTCTCATATTTGCCGATGAATTCTGGTGTCTCTTGTTTGTCGACAAACTTTTTCAGCTCTTTCCTCCACCTCCTGAATAGGCCTGCCATCTTCTTAAGAGCACAAGACTTGATTAATTGCTCTTTAACTGGCTTCTCCGGATCCTCCTCTGGCAGTAGGGTGAAATTTGCCTTCAGCTCAGTCCAAATATCATCTTTCTGCATATCATTGACATAAGACACCTAAGGGTCTTCCTCCTTAGGCTTATACCATTGGTGGATGCTGATCGGGATCTTGTCCCTAACAAGAACCCCGCACTGAGCAGCAAATGCGTTCTTTGTCCGGATGGGTTCAATCGGTTCACCGTCGCGCGCTATTGCTGTGATCTCAAACTTTTCATCCGAGCTCAACTTTTTCTTCGGGCCTCGTCTCCTTACCGAAGTTGTGCTCGATTCGGGGGGCTAGAAAAAGGAAGAAAGACGAGAGTTAATTAATATGTGTACATATACCAAAACAATGAATGCATCAATTAACTAGTCAGCACGGGCTTAACTAATATATATATATACCTGGCCGAACTCGGTTCGGTCACCGGAGCAGTCAGCACGGTCTCCTTCTTGTACCTCCATTGGGTCACCGGAGCCATCATGAACATAGCCCTCTTCTTTTACCAGCATTAATGGACCGGAGCCATCATGAACATAGCCCTCTTCTTCACCCAGTCCTTCTTGACGCAACGACATCACTTACTTCTGCGATTATCTCCCCCAACATCGCTTCTGTTGCTTCGTCTCGGGAGTGCTCCATAGTTTCTGCAAATATTTACAACATGTCAATTATTATTCAAACATGGTACAGATGGATATATATTAATTAGTGGCAAACATAGAACTAGCTAGCTAATCACAATAAAGAATCATGTTAGTGGCCTCGACGCTGCTTCTCTAGGGTTTGGGGTGGCCTAGACAACGCTTCAATGGTTTGGGGTGGCCTCGACACAACACTTCAAGGGTTTGGGGTGGCCTCGACGACAACGCTCTTTTAACTTGGTAAATTTGGGTGGCCTCAAGAGGGTTTGTCGGGTAGGGGCCCAGCGGGAGGGGGTAGGAGACCAACATCGTTTTTTCTCTAGGGTTTGGGTGTCCTCGAGAGTTTTGGTCGAGCGAGAGGGCCAAGGGGGGTGTATATATCGACCGCCCCTCATGTCGAAGTTATCCGGGAGGGGGTATATATATCGACCGCCCCTCATGTTGAAGTTATCGGGAGGGGTATATCAACGACGACAGAGGAGAAGAGCGAAGAGAAAAAAGGAGAAAAAAAGAGGAGAAGAATTCTATTTTTTTCTTCTTCTCCTCTATTCCTTTCTTCTTATCCTCTTCTTTTTCTTCTTTTTGCCTCTTCTTATTTATTTCTGCTCTTCTTCCTCAACTCTTCTTCTCCTTTCTTCCTCTTCTTATTTTCCTTTTTCCTCTCCTTCTTTTTCTTCTTCTTCTTCCTTCTTCCTTCTTCTTCTTTTCTTCCTTTTCCTTATTTTACTTTTTCCTCTACACTAACCTAAAATGCACTAACGTAAAATCGATATCTACAAACAACCTAATAAAAAATTAATACATATATTAAAAAACATATATAAACAAAAAAATGCTATGAACATTATATTCATACATAGATAGCCACATCCATTCATCATATAGCTACCACATACATATATACATTATATACATGAAAAAATGCAATGAACAAAAAAATACACTTATGAAAAAAAATACTATGAACATGTACACATATATACACATACAAACACATATACACGAAAAAGTACAAAAAAATGCTATGAAAAATGCAGGGCAGGGGCGGCGCGCGGCGCCAGCGCATGGCAGGGGCGGCGGCGCGCGACGGCCACGCAGGGCAGGGGCGGCAGCGTGGCGGCCGCGCAGGGGCGCTGGATGGCAGGGGCGCGGGAGCATGTGCTCACAGGGGCGGCGGCGACGGTGAAGGCGAGCAGCCTGACGGCATCGGTGGCAGCGGCGACGGTGCATTGGTCCCGGTTCGTGGCACGAACCGGGACCAATGCCCCCTTTAGTCCCGGTTGGTGCCACCAACCGGGACCAAAGGCCTCTTTTTAGCAGCCCAAAGGGCGGGAAGCGACGGCCTTTGGTCCCGGTTGGTGGCACCAAGCGGGACTAAAGGTGGGGTATTGGTCCTGGTTGGTGCCACGAATCGGTTCCAATGCCCCCCTTTAGTCCCGGTTGGTGCCATCAACCGGAACCAAAGGCCCCTGTGCTGCCCGCGTCACGGTCAAAGTTTAGTCCCACCTCGCTAGTTGAGAGGGCTCGAGAGTGGTTTATAAGCGCTGCTGCGCCCACCCTCTCGAGCTCCTCTCAACTGCAGGTTTTCGGACCTAATCTCACACTATGCTGTTGTGGGCCTATTGGGCCTTCTGCGGGCCTGAATCCTGGCCCAGGTTGGGTTTCTAGTCGTATTCAGGCCGTGGTGGCCCAATAGGTGGCAGTTTTTTTAGTTTTTTTTAGTTTTTTTGTTTTGTTTTTTGCATTATTTATTTTCTTTTGTTTTTTGCTTTATTTTTTAATTCTTTTTGCTTTTAGTTTTAGAAAAATTATAAAATTTCTGTTAGTGCCATTAGTTTTCAAATTTGAATAGTTAAAATTTGAATTCTTTTAAATTTGTGTGAATCACAAGTTTATGATTAACTTTACTATAAAATGAACATAGATGCGCCTATAGAGAAAAAAGGTCCAGACGAACCGGAACCAATGGCCCACGTGGCTGCCATCTTGAGAGTGTTCTTGGTGAGAACATAGTTGACAAGGAGCGAATCGGGATTAATGGTATTATGAGGGCCGAACCATAAGACATTAAAGAATTTCAAATGAACTCTGAAAAAGTTGAAAGTTGGCATGGTATCATAATTTCACCCACATAGCATGTGCATGTACAAAACGGACAATGGTATCATACTCGTCTGTTACAAAGTTGGCATGGTATCATCATAATAGTTGCGGGAGAAAGTCTTCACTTTTTGTTCGCTTGTGTCATTTGCTTACTGTGACGTAACCATGGATAATCTTCATCGTTTATCAGGATGCTGGGGTCAGCCTTGACTTTAAAGGGAGGAATTTCATGAAACTTTTCATAATCTTCAGACATGTCTGTCTTGCCCTCCACTCCCACGATGTCCCTTTTTCCTGAAAGAACTATGTGGCGTTTTGGCTCATCGTACGATGTATTCGCTTCCTTATCTTTTCTTTTTCTCGGTCTGGTAGACACGTCCTTCACATAGATAACCTGTGCCACATCATTGGCTAGGACGAACGGTTCGTCAGTGTACCCAAGATTTTTCAGACCCGCTGTTGTCATTCTGTGTTGTGGGTCTACCTGTACCCCGCCTCCTGACAGATTGACCCATTTGCACTTAAACAAAGGAACCTTAAAATCATGTATGTAGTCAAGTTCCCATATGTCCACAATGTAACCATAATACGTGTCCTTTCCCCTCTCGGTTGTTGCATCAAAGTGGACACCGCTGTTTTGGTTGGTGCTCTTTTGATCTTGGTCAATCCTGTAAAATGTATTCCCATTTATCGTGTATCCTTTCCAAATCGTAACAGTCGAAGATGGTCCCGTGGACAACAAGTACAGCTCATCACAAACAGTGTTGTCACCTCTGACACGTGTTTCCAACCAACTGCTGAAAGTCCTGATGTGTTCACATGTAATCCAGTTGTCGCACTGCTCTCGACAATAGGGTCGGTTGGAATTTCTGGTTCAACAACCTCCTAGATAAATAAAATCTATGTCACGTTGGTCGGCATTTCATAAACAATAAATGAACCAATAGTTATTAAAAGATAATATATACCACATCCGAATCATAGACAGGACGAGGGCCGACGGGGGCGGATACCAAAACCATCGCACTATATAAGATGCAATAATAAAAGTAAGAAAATAATACAAGTATCTATCTAAACATACAAGTAAGAATATTTTTCCTTTCAGAAAGAAGATAAGAACAAGAGGCTCACCACGGTGGTGCCGGCGATGAGATCGGCGCGGGTGATCGACGGTGGTAAAGACGGGGACGGGGCGTGACGGACCACTAAACCTAGACAAATATTGAGGAAAATGGAGCTTGGAGGTCGAGCTTGGAGAGGAGAAAGCTTAAGTAGTGTAGCTCGGGCATTCCATCGAACACCTTGTGTGCATAGGACGTGATCTAGAGCACCACCAAGCCCTCTCCCCCTCGGCGGCCAGAAAAAACAGAGCAATGTGCTCTGCTCCTACGCGAGGGGGTATATATAGGCACCTCGTTGGTCCCGGTTGGTGGCATGAACCGGGACTTAAGGGCAGCCTTTGGTCCTGGGTCAGGCCACCAACCGGGACCAATGGTGGTGGGCCAGGAGCGAGGCCCATTGGTTCCGATTCGTCCCACCAACCGGGACCAAAAGGTCCAGGCGAACCGGGACCAATGGCCCAAGTGGCCCGGCCGGCCCCCGGGGCTCACGAACCGGGTCCAATGCCACCATTGGTCCCGGTTCTGGACTGAACCGGGACTAATGGGCTGACCCGGCCTGGACCATTTCCCCCTTTTATACTAGGGTAGGTTCAACTTTAATTTGCTCAGGAGGGGTATATGTTCTAGTATTACTCTTACGAACAACGGTTGAAGTTTTAGCATGATCCTTTATCCTGACAGGAAAAGGTGGTTTCTCAACATAAGTAGTAGGAACAATAGGATCATTATAAGTAATAGTCTTTCCTTCAACTGTAATAGGTGCAACTACTTTTACTTCAATGGGAGGATTATATTTAAACCACTTCTCCTTAGGGAGATCAACGTGAGCAGCAAAAGATTCACATAAAGAAGCTACTATCTCAGTGTAGTCCATATTTAGCGCTAAATCCACGAATAGCATCGGTATCCATAAAAGATTTAACACAATCAAACTTAGGTGTTATACCTGACTCCTTACCATCGTCGGAACCCCAATCTTCAGAGTTGCGTTTAATTCTTTCCAATAAGTCCGATCAAACTTAGGTGTTATACACAATCAAACTTAGGTGTTATACCTTGAATTCAGTAGTCTTCAGCATATAAGAACCAGCACAGGAAGTATCGAGCATGGTGCGATCATTGAGAGAAAGCCGAGCATAAGAATTTTGAATAATCATTTCTCTTGAGAGCTCATGATTGGGGCATGAATATAACATTGACATAAGCCTCCCCCAAGCATGAGCGATGCTTTCTCCTTCGCGAGGCCAGAAATTATATATGTAATTACGATCATGGTGAACAAGATGCATATGATAGAACCTCTGGTGAAATTCGAACTTCAGTCGTTTATAGTTCCGAGATCCCGTATCATCACATAGCCTATACCATGTCAATCCGTCTCCCTTCAAAGATAAAGGGAAAACCTTCCTCTTAACAACATCATCGGGAATACCTGCAAGCTTAAATAATCCACAAACTTCATCCACAAAGATAAGGTGTAAATCAGGATGCAATGTTCCATCTCCTGCAAAGGGATTAGCTAGCAGTTTCTCTATCATACCCGAAGGAATTTCAAAGTAAACATTTTCAGTAGGTTCAGTAGGTTGACGAGCAACTCCTTGCTCTTATGGTCGGGGCGAAGATACCCCGAACAAGACCCTCAAAGGATTAGTTTCCATAGTAACAAGTGACAGAAAATTTAAGCACACTATATAAATGTTTCCTTACCAAGTTCCACTCGCCAAAGGTGCTTCACTCCCCGGCAACGGTGCCAGAAAAGAGTCTTGATGACCCATAAGTATAGAGGTTCTATCATAGTCCTTTGTATAAGTAAGAGTGTCGAACCCAACAAGGAGCATAAGGAAATGACAAGCGGTTTTCAGTAAGGTATTCTCTGCAAACACTGAAATTGTCGGTAACAGATAGTTTTGCGATAAGATAATTTGTAATGAGTAACAAGCAATGAAAGTAAATAAAGTGCAGCAAGGTGGCCCAATCCTTTTTGTAGCAAAGCACAAGCCTAGAAAATTTCTTATAATGAGAAAAGCGCTCCCGAGGACACATGGGAATTATCGTCAAGCTAGTTTTCATCACGCTCATTTGATTCGTGTTCGGTACTTTGATAGTTTGATATGTGGGTAGACCGGTGCTTGGGTACTGCCCTTACTTGGACAAGCATCCCACTTATGATTAACCTCTATTGCAAGCATCTGCAACTACAAAATAAGTATTAAGGTAAACCTAACCATAGCATGAAACATATGGATCCAAATCAGCCCCTTACGAAGCAATGCATAAACTAGGGTTTAAGCTTCTGTCACTCTAGCAACCCATCATCTACTTATTACTTCACAATGCCTTCCTCTAGGCACAAATAATGGTGAAGTGTCATGTAGTCGACGTTCACATAACGCCACTAGAGGAGAGACAACATACATCTCATCAAAATATCAAACGAATACCAAATTCGCAGGACTACTAATAGCAAGACTTCACCCATGTTCTCAGGAACAAACGTAACAACTCACAAATCATATTCATGTTCATAATCAGAGGGGTATTAATATGCATTAAGGATCTGAACATATAATCTTCAACCGAATAAACCAACTAGCATCAACTACAAGGAGTAATCAACACTACTAGCAACCCACAGGTACCAATTTGTGGTTTTGATACAAGATCGGTTACAAGAGATGAACTAGGGTTTTGATAGGGGATGGTGCTGGTGAAGATGTTGATGGAGATTGACCCCCTCCCGATGAGAGGATCGTCGGTGATGATTTCCCCCTCCCGGGGGGAAGTTTCCCCGGCAGAACAGCTCCGTCGGAGCCCTAGATTGGTTCCGCCAAGGTTCTGCCACGTGGCGGCGGAGTTTCTTCCTGTGAGCTTGCCTATGATTTTTTTTTCAGGATAAGAGACTTCATATAGCAGAAGATGGGCACCGGAGGGCCACCAGGAGGCCCAGGATACAGGGGCGCGCCTAGTAGGGGGCGCCCCCCACCCTCCTGGCCAGGGTGTGGGCCACCCTCTGGTGCTTTCTTTGCTCATTAATTCCTATTAATTCCAAAAATGACTTTCGTGGAGTTTCCNCTAGGGTTTAAGCTTCTGTCACTCTAGCAACCCATCATCTACTTATTACTTCACAATGCCTTCCTCTAGGCACAAATAATGGTGAAGTGTCATGTAGTCGACGTTCACATAACGCCACTAGAGGAGAGACAACATACATCTCATCAAAATATCAAACGAATACCAAATTCGCAGGACTACTAATAGCAAGACTTCACCCATGTTCTCAGGAACAAACGTAACAACTCACAAATCATATTCATGTTCATAATCAGAGGGGTATTAATATGCATTAAGGATCTGAACATATAATCTTCAACCGAATAAACCAACTAGCATCAACTACAAGGAGTAATCAACACTACTAGCAACCCACAGGTACCAATTTGTGGTTTTGATACAAGATCGGTTACAAGAGATGAACTAGGGTTTTGATAGGGGATGGTGCTGGTGAAGATGTTGATGGAGATTGACCCCCTCCCGATGAGAGGATCGTCGGTGATGATTTCCCCCTCCCGGGGGGAAGTTTCCCCGGCAGAACAGCTCCGTCGGAGCCCTAGATTGGTTCCGCCAAGGTTCTGCCACGTGGCGGCGGAGTTTCTTCCTGTGAGCTTGCCTATGATTTTTTTTTCAGGATAAGAGACTTCATATAGCAGAAGATGGGCACCGGAGGGCCACCAGGAGGCCCAGGATACAGGGGCGCGCCTAGTAGGGGGCGCCCCCCACCCTCCTGGCCAGGGTGTGGGCCACCCTCTGGTGCTTTCTTTGCTCATTAATTCCTATTAATTCCAAAAATGACTTTCGTGGAGTTTCCGGACTTTTGGAGCTGTGCAGAATAGGTTTCCAATATTTGCTCCCCATTCAGCCAGAATCCCAGCTGCCGGCATTCTCCCTCTTCATGATAAACCTTGTAAAATAAGAGAGAATAGCCATAAGTATTTTGACATAATGTGTAATAATAGCCCATAATCCAATAAATATTGATATAAAAGCATGATGCAAAATGGACGTATCAACGGGTAACAAGCAATGAAAGTGAATAAGGTGCAGCAAGATGGACCAATCCTTTTTGTAGCAAAGGACAAGCCTGGACAAGTTCTTATATAGAGAAAAGTGCTCCCGAGGACACACGGGAATTATCATCAAGCTAGTTTTCATCACGCTCATATGATTCACGTTCGTTACTTTGATAATTTGATATGTGGGTGGACCGGTGCTTGGGTACTGCCCTTTCTTGGACAAGCATCCCACTTATGATTAACCCCTATTGCAAGCGTCTACAACTACAAAAGAAGTATTAAGCTAAACCTAACCATAGCACAAAACATATGGATCCAAATAAGCCCCTTACGGAGCAACACATAAACTAGGGTTTAAGCTTCTGTCACTCTAGCAACCCATCATCTACTTATTACTTCCCAATGCCTTCCTCTAGGCCCAAGTAATGGTGAAATGTCATGTAGTCAACATTCACATAACACCACTAGAGGAAAGACAACATACATCTCATCAAAATATCGAATGAATACCAAATTCACATGACTACTTATAGCAAGACTTCTCCCATGTCCTCGGGAACAAATGTAACTACTCACAAATCATATTCATGTTCATAATCAGAGGGGTACTAATACGCATTAAGGATCTGAACATATGATATTCCACCAAATAAACCAACTAGCATCAACTACAAGGAGTAATCAACACTACTAGTAACCCATAGGTACCAATCTGAGGTTTTAGGACAAAGATTGGATACAAAAGATGAACTAGGGTTTGAGAGGAGAGGGTGCTGGAGAATATGTTGATGGAGATTGACCCCCTCCCACTGAGAGGATCGATGGTGATGACGGTGGTGATGATTTCCCCCTCACGGAGGTATGTTTCCCCGGCAGAACAACTCCGCTGGAGCCCTAGATTGGTTCCGCCAAGGTCCACCTCGTGGCGGCGGAGTTTCGTCCCGTAAGCTGTTTTCTAATTATTTCCAGGGAAAAATACTTCATATAGCAGAAGATGGCCACCGGAGGGCTTCCAGGGGCCCACGAGGCAGGGGGGCGGGCCCCCCACCCTCGTGGATAGGGTGTGGGCCCCCTCTAGTACTTTCTTCGCCCAGTATTTTTTATTAATTCCAAAACAACTTTCGTGGAGTTTCAGGACTTTTGGAGTTGTGCAGAATAGGTCTCTAATATTTACTCCTTTTCCAGCCCAGAATCCCAGCTGCCGGCATTCTCCCTCTTCATGTAAACCTTGTAAAATAAGAGA
>LR880971.1:76927473-76937880 GCA_904067115.1 Aegilops sharonensis | reverse complement strand
TTGGTGATCAATAACTGGTTTGGCGTCTTCCTCCAATTTTATTTTGTGTTGACATATAGTGGGACTAATGCCCTTACGATCATCAAGAGTATATCCAATAGCAGCACGGTGCTTCTTCAGAGTTTTCAATAATCTCTCCTCTTCCTGCTCTGAAAGGTTAGCACTAATAATAATAGGATATTTTATTTTCATCAAAATAAGCATATTTAAGAGTATCAGGTAATGGTTTAAGCTCGAACACGGGATCACCCTTGGGTGGTGGAGGTCCCTGTTTAAAGAACACTTCATCTATTTCCCTTCTTTCATTCATGAACATATCATTTTCATGGTCTAGCAAATATTGTTCTAAAGTAACATTAGGAGGCACGGCAATAAAAGCAAGACCAATAATTTCATCCTTACTAGGCAATTCTTTATCATGGGGTTGTCTACGAAATTTAGCAAAATTAAACTCATGAGACATATCATCCAAACCAATCGTAACTATATCTTTTTCGCAATCTATCTTAGCATTAACAGTATTCAAGAAGGGTCCACCAAATATAATAGGACAAAAGCTATGTTGTGGGGAACCAAGAACAAGAAAATCAGTAGGATATTTAACTTTCCCACACAAGAATTCAACATCTCTAACAATCCCAAATGGTGAAATAGTATCTCTATTGGCAAGCTTAATTGCGACATTGATGTCTACTACGCAATCTTCTTCTTGTAGACGTTGTTGGGCCTCCAAGTGCAGAGGTTTGTAGGACAGTAGCAAATTTCCGTCAAGTGGATGACCTAAGGTTTATCAATCCGTGGGAGGCGTAGGATGAAGATGGTCTCTCTCAAGCAACCCTGCAACCATATAACAAAGAGTCTCTTTTGTCCCCAACACACCCAACACAATGGTAAATTGTACAGGTGCACTAGTTCGGCGAAGAGATGGTGATACAAGTGCAATATGGATAGTAGTTAAAGGTATTTGTAATCTGAAATCATAAAAACAGCAAGGTAACAAATGGTAAAAGTGAGCGTAAACGGTATTGCAATGGTAGGAAACAAGGCCTAAGGTTCATACTTTCACTAGTGCAAGTTCTCTCAACAATAATAACTTAACTGGATCATATAACTATCACTCAACATGCAACAAAGAGTCACTCCAAAGCCACTAATAGCGGAGAACAAACGAAGAGATTATGGTAGGGTACGAAACCACCTCAAGGTTATCCTTTTAGATCTATCTATTCAAGAGTCCGTAGTAAAATAACATAAAGCTATTCTTTCCGTTCGATCTATCATAGAGTTCATACTAGAATAACACCTTAAGACACAAATCAACCAAAACCCTAATGTCACCTAGATACTCCATTGTCACCTCAAGTATCCGTGGCCATGATTATACGATATGCATCACACAATCTCAGATTCATCTATTCAACCAACACAAAGTACTTCAAAGAGTGCCCCAAAGTTTCTACCAGAGAGTTAAGACAAAAACGTGTGCTAACCCCTATGCATAAGTTCACAAGGTCACTAAACCCGCAAGTTGATCACCAAAACATACATCAAGTGAATCACGTGAATACCCCATTGTCACCACAGATTAGCACGGCAAGACATACATCAAGTGTTCTCAAATCCTTAAAGACTCAATCCGATAAGATAACTTCAAAGGGGAAACTCCATCCATTACAAGAGAGTAGAAGGGGAGAAACATCATAAGATCCAACTACAATAGCAAAGCTCGCGATACATCAAGATCGTGCCAAATCAAGAACACGAGAGAGAGAGAGAGAGAGAGAGAGAGATCAAACACATAGCTACTAGTACATACCCTCAGCCCCGACGGTGAACTACTCCCTCCTCGTCATGGAGAGCGCCGGGATGATGAAGATGGCCACGGGTGAGGGATCCCCCCTATGGCAAGGTGCCGGAACAGGGTCCCGATTGGTTTTTTGTGGCTACAGAGGCTTGCGGCGGCGGAACTCCCGATCTAGGTTATTTTCTGGAGGTTTTAGTATTTATAGGAATTTTTGGCGCAGGTCTCACGTCAAGGGGGTTTCCGGGTTGTCCACGAGGCAGGGGGCGAGCCCTAGGGGAGTGGGCATGGCCCCCACCCTCGTGGGCAGCCCGGGACTCTTCTGGCCCAACTCTTGCACTCCAGGGGCTTCTTTTGGTCCATAAAAATTCATCAAAAATTGGCACATCAATTGGACTCCGTTTGGTATTCCTTTTCTGTAAAACTCAAAAACAAGGAAAAAATAGAAATTGGCACTGGGCTCTAGGTTAATAGGTTAGTCCCAAAAATCATATAAAATAGCATATAAATGCATATAAAACATCCTAGATGGATAATATAATAGCATGAATACTTCATAAATTACAGATACGTGCCCATATCACATAAGGGAAATTTGTATTGCACTAGCACTAGCACCCATATCACATAAGCCATGATAACAATGATCTCCTATTTTAACAGAAATAATAGGCATGCCTACAACAGGTCTCTGTTTATTTTTAGCATCGGGTCTAGCAATTCTGGCAGCTTCACCACATAAGTAAATAACATGCCCATCAATATTATCAGCCAAGAGATCTTCAACCATAGCAATACTAGGTTCAACTTTAACTTCCTCAGGTGGTTTAGGTGTTTTAGTATTACTCTTACGATCCACAGTTGAAGCTTTAGCATGATCTTTTATCCTAACAGGGAAAGGTGGTTTCTCAATATAACTAGTAGGAACAATAGGATCATTATAAGTGATAATCTTTTCCTCAACTTTAATAGGTGCAACTGCTTTTACTTCAGTTGGAGGATTATATTTAAACCACTTCTCGTTAGGGAGGTCAACATGAGTAGAAAATGATTCACAGAAAGAAGCTACTATCTCAGAGTCAAGTCCATATTTAGTGCTAAATTCATGGAGGACATTGATATCCATAAAAGATTTAACACAATCAAACTTAGGTGTTATACTTGACTCCTTACCTTCGTCGAGATCCCAATCTTCAGAGTTGCGTTTAATTCTTTCCAATAAATCCCATTTGAATTCAATAGTCTTCGTCATAAAAGACCCAGCACAAGAAGTATCGAGCATGGAGCGATTGTTGAGAGAAAGCCGAGCATAAAGATTTTGAATAATCATTTCTCTTGAGAGCTCATGATTGGGGCATGAATATAACATTGACTTAAGCCTCCCCCAAGCTTGAGAGATGCTTTGTCCTTCGCGAGGCAAAAAATTATACATATAACTAGGATCACGATGAACAAGATGCATAGGATGAAACTTCTGATGAAATTTCAATTTCAATCGTTTGTAGTTCCATGATCCCATATCATCACATAGCCTGAACCATGTCAATGCATCTCCCTTCGAAGATAAAGGGAAGACCTTCTTCTTGACAACATCATCGGGCATACCTGCAAGCTTAAATAATCCACGAACTTCATCCACATAGACTAGGTGCAAATCGGGATGCAATGTTCCATCTTCTATAAAAGGATTAGCTAGCAGTTTCTCTATCATACCCGAAGGAATTTCCAAGTAAACATTTTCAGTAGGTTCAGTAGGTTGAGGAGCAAATCTTTTCTCTACTGGTCGGGGTGAAGATAGCTCGAACAAGCCCCTCGAAGGATTATGTTCCATAGTAACAAGTGACAGTAAATTTTAGCATACTATATAAATTTTTCCTTACCAAGTTCCACTTACCAAAAGCGTTGCGCTCCCCGGCAACGGCGCCAGAAAAGAGTCTTGATGACCCACAAGTGTAGGGGAACTATCGTAGTCCTTTCGATAAGTAAGAGTGTCGAACCCAACAAGGAGCAGAAGGAACTGACAAGCGGTTTTCAGTAAGGTTTTCTCTGCAAGCACTGAAATTGTCGGTAACAGACAGTTTTGTGATAAGGTAATTTGTAACAGGTAACAAGCAATGAAAGTAAATAAGGTTCATCAAGATTGCCCAATCCTTTTTGTAGCAAAGGACAAGCTTGGACAAGTTCTTATATAGAGAAAAGCGCTCCCGAGGACACATGGGAATTATCGTCAAGCTAGTTTTAATCACGCTCATATGATTCACATTCGTTACTTTGATAATTTGATATGTGGGTGGACCAGTGCTTGGGTACTGCCCTTTCCTGGACAAGCATTCCACTTATGATTAACCCCTATTGCAAGCATCCGCAACTACAAAAGAAGTACTAAGGTAAACCTAACCATAGCATGAAACAGTTGGATCCAAATCAGCCCCTTACGAAGCAACGCATAAACTAGGGTTTAAGCTTCTGTCACTCTAGCAACCCATCATCTACTTATTACTTCCCAATGCCTTCCTCTAGGCCCAAATAATGGTGAAGTGTCATGTAGTCAATGTTCACATAACACCACTAGAGGAAATACAACATACATCTCATCAAAATATCAAATGAATACCAAATTCACATGACTACTTATAGCAGGACTTCTCCCATGTCATCAGGAACAAACGTAACTACTCACAAATCATATTCATGTTCATAATCAGAGGGGCATTAATATGCATTATGGACCTGAACATATGATCTTCCACCGAATAAACCAACTACCATCATCTACAAGGAGTAATCAACACTACTAGTAACCCACATGTACCAATCTGAGGTTTTAGGACAAAGATTGGATACAAGATATGAACCAGGGTTTTAGAGGAGATGGTGCTGGTGAAGATGTTGATATAGATTGACCCCCACCTACTGAGAGGATCGATGGTGATGATTTTCCCCTCCCGGAGGGATGTTTCCCCGGCAGAACAGCTCCGTCGGAGTCCTAGATTGGTTCCGCCAAGGTTCCGCCTCATGGCGGCGGAGTTTCGTCCCGTAAGCTTTTTTCTATTTTTTTCCAGGGTAAAAGACTTCATATAGCAGAAGATGGGCACCGGAGGGCTGCCAGGGGGGCCACGAGGCAGGGGGCGCACCCAGGGGGGTAGGGCGCGCCCCCCACTCTCGTGGACAGGGTATGGGCCCCCTCTGGTACTTTCTTCGCCCAGTATTTTTTATTAATTCCAAAAACAACTTTCATGGAGTTTTAGGACTTTTGGAGTTGTGAAGAATAGGTCTCTAATATTTGCTCCTTTTCCATCCCAGAATCCCAGCTGCCGGCATTCTCCCTTTTCATGTAAACCTTGTAAAATAAGAGAGAATAGGCATAAGTATTGTGATATAACGTGTAACAACATCCCATAATGCAATAAATATTGATATAAAATCATGATGCAAAATGGACGTATCAGCGAGCAAGAAGACCGTTGTGGCTCGCGAGGCCACTGTGCTGGCTGCAACTGTTGTTGTATCCCCCTTTGTGGTCCTCGCCTGCAGGAGCGCTGCCCCTCGCCGGCGATGGCCATTATCGGCCGAGTTGGGCACAGGTCAGGGAGAGAGAGAGGATGTGAGAGAGAAATGATTTTTTTTTATTTTCATTATTTTGATTGGGTCCACTTGTAAGTGATAGAGTGGGGNAACCAACTACCATCATCTACAAGGAGTAATCAACACTACTAGTAACCCACATGTACCAATCTGAGGTTTTAGGACAAAGATTGGATACAAGATATGAACCAGGGTTTTAGAGGAGATGGTGCTGGTGAAGATGTTGATATAGATTGACCCCCACCTACTGAGAGGATCGATGGTGATGATTTTCCCCTCCCGGAGGGATGTTTCCCCGGCAGAACAGCTCCGTCGGAGTCCTAGATTGGTTCCGCCAAGGTTCCGCCTCATGGCGGCGGAGTTTCGTCCCGTAAGCTTTTTTCTATTTTTTTCCAGGGTAAAAGACTTCATATAGCAGAAGATGGGCACCGGAGGGCTGCCAGGGGGGCCACGAGGCAGGGGGCGCACCCAGGGGGGTAGGGCGCGCCCCCCACTCTCGTGGACAGGGTATGGGCCCCCTCTGGTACTTTCTTCGCCCAGTATTTTTTATTAATTCCAAAAACAACTTTCATGGAGTTTTAGGACTTTTGGAGTTGTGAAGAATAGGTCTCTAATATTTGCTCCTTTTCCATCCCAGAATCCCAGCTGCCGGCATTCTCCCTTTTCATGTAAACCTTGTAAAATAAGAGAGAATAGGCATAAGTATTGTGATATAACGTGTAACAACATCCCATAATGCAATAAATATTGATATAAAATCATGATGCAAAATGGACGTATCAGCGAGCAAGAAGACCGTTGTGGCTCGCGAGGCCACTGTGCTGGCTGCAACTGTTGTTGTATCCCCCTTTGTGGTCCTCGCCTGCAGGAGCGCTGCCCCTCGCCGGCGATGGCCATTATCGGCCGAGTTGGGCACAGGTCAGGGAGAGAGAGAGGATGTGAGAGAGAAATGATTTTTTTTTATTTTCATTATTTTGATTGGGTCCACTTGTAAGTGATAGAGTGGGGTAAGAGAGAGTATTTTCTGTTTATTCTTTTTTCTAGTTTAGCCCCACATGTAAGTGTGTGAGAGAGAGGGTGAGAGAAAGAGTTTTTTCATTTATTTTTTAGAGTGGGTCCCACCTGTAAGTGACACGTGGAGTAAGGGGCAAAATGTCCAGATAGCGGTTAAAGCCCTTTGAATAGACGGTAACAGCACGGAAGGGCATTTCTATAAGTGCACCTAACGGCAGAGGGGCAAATTTGAGCATGCTTTGAAATTAGGGGCAAATCTGAGTAGTGGGTTCGAGTTAGGGGTACAAACGTAAATGAACCATTTGAATAAGTTGACACCTATTGAAATCTCATTGAAAATGGCTGATAAATCAATTGTTGTACCCCCATCGGTATTTGTTAGGTTGTGCCTGTTGTGGTTGCAAATGTTACTATTTTAACGGACTTTGTTATTCCTGGTATTCCCGAGGATGACAGTCTGTCGATCATCCTTGGTAGAACCTTTTTGAATATTGTAGGAGCTGTTATTAATTGCAACAAGGGCAATGTCACTTTTCATGTTAATTGTAATGAGAATACGGTACACTTTCCAAAAAAACAACCTCAAGTGAATAGCATCAATTCTATTGGAAATTTTTCAACTATTACTATTGAAGGTTTTGAATTCCCTCTTCCTACTATCAAAAAGAAATACGATATTCTTATTGTTGGGGACGTGCATATCCCCATTGAGGTAACCTATTGTTATTCAAAAATTCTCCCGTTTCATGTCATTTGGAAGAAGTTTATTAATAAGACTTGGTCAACCTTGTTAATGGATTCCTTTTGATGGGCATGAGATGGATGAATTTAGAAAGCACAACTTTCTGTACCCACTTTTTACTTTCTATTATTTAGATTAAATAAAGCAAAATTAGTATTATTTGTATGTTTTCTGAATTTTCCGTGCAATAAAAAAATGTCCCGAAAATAGAAGTTCTCCAAATGCCCTGAAAATTTAGTGTGATTTTTTATAGAATATTTGAGAATTTCTGGCACTGAGAATGCATCAGGTGGCTGCACTAGTGCACCATAAGGGTGGAGGGCGTGCCCTACCCCCTGGGCGCACCCCCTGCCTTCTGGGTCCCACGTGGGTCCCCCTCACTTATTCCAGCACCCATCCACTATGCCTTCCTCCAGAAAAAATCATCCCATTGCTCAAACCCATGTTCTAGCTCATCTTGCTGCCATTTCGATCTCCTTCTGCAAAGATCCATTTGCAAAACTGTTTTGGTGGATTGTTCTTCGGTATGTGACTCCTCCAATGGTCCAATTAGTTTTTGTTCTAGTGCTTTATATATTGCAATTTTTGCTGCTGTGGTGACCTTGTTCTTGATCTTGCATGTCAAATTTATATGGTCCAAAGTAGTCATGATGCATGATATAGCTTCTAGACACTTGAGGGAGTAGATGCTATCAATTTTGTTGAGTTTGGTTCACTTTTATTTTGAGTCACTAAAAATTTCAGAAATTTTCAAAGGAAGAAAATGATGAGGAGATTTCTAAGAGGCCCTTCAAGTTGGGTTCTAAAGAAAATGAAAATGAAGAGAATAAGAAGCCCAAGTACAACCTTCCTCGCACCGCGGAGGTTCGGCTATGTGAATGGCCAAGTGATGCATTCTTGGAGGCGGCCGGAATTTAGTCTTGGAGGTGGCCGGAATTTATGATGATTTCTATTATTTGGCGGAGAATGCAGGCATCACCGACTTCCTCAATGATAAGTGTGATCAATACCTCCTACTCACTAATACCTTCATCCAAAATTTTCACTTTCATGCTAGGAAATCACCACCCATGGTAGAGTTTCATTTATATGATGAGCATAAGGAGATGACGCTCTATGATTTTTGTGAGGTATACAAATTACCTTTTGGGGGAGGCGTGGATGAACCATATCCTAGAGATGTGGAAGATTTTATTGATGAAGTTATCATAGGGGAAAGGAGAAAGGTGTCGGAAGCGAGAGTGGCTAGTTTACATTTTCCTGTTTTGCGTTATTACTCATTATTTGTTGGGAGATGTTTAATTGGTCGCGGGGAGAGTGTAGGCCTTAGTGCTCCTGACCTTGCTATTTTGCTCCATGCTTTACTTCATGGTAGAACTTTTAGTTTGGGCACTATGATTGCTAGACGGTTGAGTTTAAACCATTCGACGGGTCCTATCTTGAGAGGTATCTAAGCCCCCCGCCTTGCTAAACGCTTTGAGATACCCATTAGGCACGATGAGAAAGGAGAGATGGAACTACCCACTTTATATTTAGACTATAACACTAGGATAGCACATGATTTTATTAGGGATGATGAGGATAAGAGACTCATTTATAATATGGTATTCAGCCAAAAGACTTGTCAGATTATTACCTTGCCTGCACCTTCTTTGTTTGATATTCATTCAGGCAGGTATCTCATCATGCCCGATGACATTTATGCATACTGGGAGCGGACGTGATCCCCTGTTCCTGAGCCATAGCCATCACCTGATCCGTATCAGGAGTCTGTTTATCAGTGGGAGCCATAGGAGCTCGCTAACCAGTGGAACCCTCAGGATCCTCCTCAGTAGACAGGAGAGGGCTATTTTGATCCATGGGCATACACCAACTTAGGCCAAAAGCCTAAGCTTGGGGGAGTACGTATTTCTCACCGACATTATATTCATGTTCACACACTCATTCAGTTGTCGGTGTTCATAATTTTTCATTGTATCATCCATGCTAGTTTATTTTCTTTTTCTTCCCTTCTTCTTGTGTGTTTGAAAAACTTTGAGAAAATCCAAAAAAATTAGTTGTAATTTATTTTTAGGTTTCCTTTCCATGTTTAGTAGTAGTAGTATTAAAAGAAAACCCCAAAAGATTTCCCGTTCTTGTTTTATTTGTTGGGAGCTTCCCCATGTAGAAGTTTTTCTCGTTCTTGTTTAACTTTCTTAGAAAAACAAAAACTCAAAAACATTTTAGTGTGTTTCTTTTAATTTATGTTTCCTTTCTTTGGGTCGAGAGGAGAAGACCACGATGAAAATGTTGAGTGGCTCTCATATGCATTATTGTTGATCTAACCGAGAGCCCATATTACCTTGCCTTCTCCTCTGAATAAATGTTTGCAGATTCCAGCTTAGTCCAGTGCACGTGCACTCTTATTATTATCCACACCATTCGGACGTGCAAGTGAAAGGCAATAATGACGATATATGATGAAATGATTGAGATGAGGAAAATCTGGTATGAACTCGACCTATCTTGTTTTTGTAAATATGATTAGTTCATCGTTCTTGATTCAGCCTATTATGAATGAAACATGTTTGCAATGACAATTAGATATTATAGTTCTCATGCCATGCTTAATTAGCTAGGAGTTTATAATGGTTTATCTTGCGTACGAACATGCTTTTAAAATGATTGTGATGTGGTATGATAGGATGGTATCCTCCTTTGAATGATTTAAGTGGCTTGACTTGGCACGTGTTCATGCATGTTGTTGAAACAAAATTAACATAGCCTTCACGATATTTATGTTCATGGTGATTTATACTCATGCTTTCACTCAATGTTGTTTAATCTCAATGCATGTTTATGACTGTTGTCGCTCTCTAGTTGGTCGCTCCTCAATCTTTTGCTAGCCTTCACTTGTACTAAGTGGGAATACTGATTGTGCATCCAGTTCCATAAACCCAAAGTTGGTCCATATGAGTCCACCATACTGTCGTGACCGGTTCTCCGGGTAAAAATTCTCGGAAAATGGCCCTTGTGCTCACCAGCCCCAGGATAACTGTTAGTTGATGAGGCACCAACTTTATACAGAAATTCCAAGAAAAATACAAAATATGCAGTACAAGACCATTCTGGCCTGTGAGTACAATAAATTGTTTCTAGCGGTTGACGGCGGAAGCGGGTTGTGAATCATCATCGCCTATGGGACTCCATTTCCCACGGGAACAGCTGACCAGGCTAACTCCTATCTTCGCGGGGCTGCTATCACCGTTGCTTAGGTTCCGGAACT
>LR880971.1:76893919-76907888 GCA_904067115.1 Aegilops sharonensis | reverse complement strand
TTTGGGCTATGAGACATCGGTTGGCGGAACCATGTCATGATAGAAAACTCCATAGTACAGACTTCATTTATTCCTTTGATGTAGGGAAAATAAAACCAGCTTTTACGCAAACCAAACTCAGATACAGAGCCACAAAGCCATACTGCATATAGTATAGTTTATCATCTGTTTTCTCTTATTGTGATCTTGCCGGTACATTCAATGTACTGACCTACACGGCTGCAACGTATCATGTTGCAGATATTTCCTCGACGAGTAAGAGTTACGATACAGGGTTATGGTCTACACTCAACCTGCCGATGGCGTTGATGGGACTCCACACCCGACTATTTGTTTCCGCTGTGACTTATGAGGTATATATCATTTTACGTTAATTATACATGTGATTGCACTTTGATATATACATTGATGTACTGTGTGTGCCAGCATACTGATCCAGGGATGGCACAGCAACACAGAGGCTTGACCGTCTGAGGTCGGGTCGCTACAGTCACCCTAGGTTATAACTGTTGCATGATGAGTGTCATCCGACATAATTATCCAGCATTGATCCATTGCCTACGAGTTTGTTACATATTGATCTTTGCTAAGTTACTTTTTTGTTGCCACTGTTCAATTGCCACAAACTGCTACTGACACTTTTGTCGTTGTTACTGTTACTTCCATATTTCTTTGCTACTAAATACTTTGCTGCAGATATTAAGTCTTTGAGGTGTGGTTGAATTGACAACTCAGCTTCTATACTCGAGAACATTTTTTGGCTCCCCTTGTGTCGAATCAATAAATTTGGGTTGAATACTCTATCCTCGAAAACTGTTGCGATCCCCTATACTTGTGGGTTATCAGCCCCCATAGTATTGACTTGGGGGCCAGAGTGGATGTTACCTCCTCCAGCCCGCCATGATCTGGCGGAGGAGTAGCGGGATCTGGGGTCCCACTGGTAGATGGCAGCCCATTCAAGGAGTCGCTGAGGAAGACCTTTGGCGAGCTGTGTAAAAAGACGGCCATGTACGTTCGCTATAGCTGAAAGGACTTGCTAAAAATATGAAGTATAAAAATGATGACGTACCCTCGAGGTGTTAGTTTCTTCCTCCCCATGGCACGGGGTTCATCCTTTGACTCGTCGAAGAGCTCGACCTTCTCCGATGTCTTGCCGGTGGCCCCAATCGAGGTCCTCCTCGACCTGTTCTGGCCCTTGGGCCGCATTCTAGCTATGGCGTCCTCCGATGTCGCCCTCTTCCCATTGAGGGGAAAGTTCTCCTTCTCCTGGTCCTCCCCCATGTTGCCTTCATGGGTGGTAGAGGTGTTGGTTTCCTCGCACCGGGTGACCGATGTCTCCCGGTTTTGAAGACCAGTCCTGCCCTTCTGGGACATCGTCCCCTTGGGTACCATCACGTGCGGCTCCTCTACTAGAAGCTTCGTGAACAGAGGGTCCCTCGGCTCCTCTGGCAATGGAGCCGGCACTACACTTTCTGCATCTTGGCCGACCATTTCTGCAAACATTGAACGGGCCGATTCATCAAAATCTGTCTCATCATGCGGAAGAAAAAAATGTAAACATGTGTTCTAGAACACTTACCGGTGCGGCTTCATAGCCAACCTCGAAGCCGAGGTCTTCTCCCTCCTTGGGGATCTTGTGCCTGGCCAACTTGAGGAGCCGCGTCCACATGTCGCCAAGGTGGTATGGAAGAACTGGAGAACGGGCCATGCATCTCTGGATGTGTGCTGCCACACCGGCTTGGCCCGAAGTTGGAGAGGGAGAATGCGGTGATTGAGCATGACGTTGACCACATCGGGGAGCTGGAGGTCCTTGTTTGTAGACCTCCACATGATCTTCTTGATCAACATCTCCACCTCATATGCGTTCCCCCAGGCGACGCCCTTCTCCCTCCAGGACTTCAGCTTCTTTGGGTGTCCGACCGAAAAGCCGGGGACCTCGGTCTAGCCAGCGGCGAGCAGGCTAGTGATATAAAACCACTCGCACTGCCATTTCTCGACCATCTCGATGAAGGTGCCCTTGAACCAGTAAACATTTTGGTTCTTGCTGACCATGGCCCCTCCACACTCCGCCAGGTCAGAGCCGCTGGACTTCAGTTTGACCACGAAGATCTTCAACAATAGGCCGAAGTGCGGCTCACAGCAGAGGAAGGCCTTGCAGACCGTGATGAAGGAGGCGAGGTGGAGGATGGAGTTCGAGGCCATGTGATGGAGGTCGAACCCGTGGTAGAACATCATCGCGCACATGAATAGGTGTAGTCGGAACCCGAGGCCTCAGATGAGGTAGGGGATGAAGACTACCCGCTCCCCTGCGTTGGGAGCGGGAACTTGCTGGTCGGCGCCAGGGGCGCGGGCCTCGATGTTGGCGGAGAGGTATCCTGCACCGTGCAGCTCCAGGATGGTGCCGTCCGTCATGATAGAACCACTGCAATGCCCTTTGAGGGTATCGACCATGGCTGGATGTGGAGTTTGGACTCGCTGAGGAAGTGGAGTGCAAGATGGGATCTGGGCGCTGGAGCTACACGAAGCGGCACACGAGGGGAAATGAGAGCATGGTTGCTTACGTTGTTCTCTTCTTGCTCTTGTAGGTTGTTGAAAGGCCAAGAGTCATCCTTGTTGCGCTAATAAAAACGCCACTCCCGTAAAAGATGTTGTTATGCATATGGGAGGAAACAAAATCTTGATGATATACCTGAGAAAACGGGCATGATCTCCACCACGATGGGACGTGCCAGTAAAAAGGCCGCCTCGAGCCACGATTTGGTAGAAGCAGTAATTGACAGACTTGTTGTGGGGTGCGCCGCTTTCATAAAGTTGTCAAACTAGGTGGAACTGTTCATACCTAGGTGGTCGGCCTTCTAGGCTAAGTTACCCTGTCTCTTCGGGAAGGATATGAGCTCCGTTATGTCTTGTTTGGCATCACTCTATTAAAAGAATGGCCTGGGAATCTTGAAATCATGAAAGGGAACTTGTCTGTCAAGCAAGGACTTTGGATCCAAGGTTGTCCTCATCAAGGTAATCTTCCTCGGCATAGAAGACCAGTTCAGGGGCTACTGACGATGTCCTGGACTAGGGGGTACTAACCTAGTCGGCCCATGCTCCCTGGATTGGGCTAGTGGGCCCTTATTCTTATCAAGGTGGACTCCGGAGGCTGCATGATGGGGCGTGATCAAGACTGCATATGCCGAAGACTTGTTGTATACTCCAAGACATCTCCTACAACCTCCACACCCAAATACCGACCTTGTAACCCTAGATACCCTATCTGACATGTATATAAACCAAGGGTTTAGCCGTAGAAGGGGAATCAACACAATATCATTCACCTAGTTTTAGAGTTAGACCACATCTTATGATCTCGAGGTAGGTCAACTCTGTACTTGTTCCATCCATATTAATGTAAAGAAGAGCAGGACATAGGGTTTTACCTCATCTAGAGGGCTCGAACTTGGGTAAAACATCGTCTCCCTATTCCTATTACCATCTGTCCGAGATCTACAAGACCCCATACCCCAAGGTCTGCCGGTTTTCACACCGATGGGTAGGCAACACCATCTTAGGATTCCTTGATTTGACTACTCTTTGTAGGACTGGTGTTTTTCTATTCTAGCAAATCAAACAAAAAATTCCTCTACACCCGGTGTCTTTGGTCTTTGGTCATTGAGAAATTCCTCTTGCACGGGCTTGACACTTTCGTTTGGCCCTTTTCGGTGGAGGAGTGGTGGGCAAGCACATGCGCCGATGGCATGCCGAACCGCCAAGCCAAGGCCTCCCTCACCATGCCCGTCTCATGGACAATTTTGAACGAGCGTAATGCAAGAGTGTTCAAACATAAGAATGCTCCACCGCCAATTTTGCTCTCCTCCGTCGCCACTGAGGCCAACCATTGGGTCGTCGCCGGTGCAAAGAAGTTAGGGTCTTTTATTTCACGCGAGTAATCCGCATGCCGTGTTTTGGGTGTCTTGTAACAAGCTCTTTTATATCTTGATTAATGGATGAGGCAAAGCTTTTGCCTTTGTTTCAAAAAAAAACATGTATTCTCATAAATCTATGATTTGCACAAGCACACTCGTATCCTATTCCGACATTTTCAAGATCCAAAGATTAGCTTAACATGTGTGATTGTAGTTTTCACATGTCTTTGTGGAATCTCGAGGTAGTTACCTCACTTGTCCCTGACAAACCAGGTTATAGACTACACAATTTGGTCACTTGTACCGAGGAATGCTAGCCAATAACCATGCAGATCGGGGTCCCAAGGCACACTACAAAACATGTAGTCGTTGGGTCTTTTAATCAGGTACGGATGGTTGGTCGAGCTGGCAATGTTTGAAATAATCGGCGTCGGACACTGAGCCATTGAATCGGCCAACAAAACTTTTTTACGAGCCTATATTAGTCGACATACTTGTTATGCAGTCACGTGCCGTTGAATTTGTATTCAAGAGCATTTGGCCATGCTATGATTTTTGTGTGGCCTAAGCTATATATCACAACTTTTCGTAAAAAAGAAACTACTTGTCGAATTATTGGTCAAACATAACTTCGAGATATGTGCGTGCCTTGTAAATTTTGGAACGTAGGAAGTGCTAGGATTGAGGGAGACCTGCACCGGCACAAGGACAAAGAAACAGCCGTGTGTAACAGCGCTTTGTCGTCAAGAGTCTTAACATCGAACTTAGTACTAATTAAACCGCTATCTGCCTTAACATCGCTGGCAAAGCTCTGCGAATCGTAAATTCTGTAGCACTTTTGGCGGCATGTCACACATATGGGAGAGATGCCACATTGCGGATGGTCATGATGGGATGCGGCTCCACAAACTCGTTTTGCTCGTGATACCCCTCCTAAATCTTTGTCCAATAGGTTTTTTTTTTTTTTTTGCTCGGTGCCCCATATTGGATCCATCGTTGTGGCCGACCAAGCTTTGACCAACAAGATGTCCTCAAATCTTAAGAATGACGGACCTTTTGACTTTGGCATCTTGGTCTTCTTCTTCTTCTTGTTTGGATTGGGATCGGATGTTGTCCCAACTTCAAATGCGGTGGTGGCTTCCACATACTTCATTTCGGTCGGATCTTCATTGTCATTGATCATGTTCGACAAGAACGCCTCCTACATGATTATGATTTGCATGCAATTATCATGTATGAAATGAACTAGTGGTCTATGCAAAAATCTGATCGGACACGAGCAAAGAAAACGCACCGACTCTTATTTGGTTATTCTGTCGAACATGTGGAGGGTAGCTAGGCACTGTCGGTGCCCGTGCTCATCCGCGCCCGAACAAACTACGGCCAGTCACATACGTCGACCGTCGGCATCTAAATGGGCAGAAAGCTCTCTGGAATGGCCCAGCCAGCCGTCGAATCATCCTCTGAACCAATGGGCTCGGACGGCGTGATCCGCGTCGGCGCTCGGAGGGAAGGGGTGCGGGGATCCGGGCGCGGCTGAGGAGGTAGCTGCTCCACCATGTCCGAACCTCCCTATGGTGTCGCCGCCTCCTCCCTCTCTCACTGCCGACGTCGCCGCAACTTCCGGGTGACATCCTCCGCCTTGCAAGTCGCAGCCGATGAATTGACCCCGTCGACGGACTAGGCGGACTGCATCTCCATTGTTGTGGTGGATCGGGACCGGTGGTGATGATTGGGAGCAAGGGTGGAGGAACGCGAGGGTCCGGGTGTGGGAAAGGTGTGAGGGCGACAGGAGGAGGAGGAAGGGTTTGGTGGATTTGTTGCAATTTGGGGTGGGGTCGGATATGAGGAGTGTCGGTCAGCCCAGACGTTTGCTGCCCGTTTAAGGAGCCGGTCAGGGTCCCAAAAACGTGACCGGACAGTGACCGTGCGGCCTGCCCGGGCGTATGACGCAGGTTTAAGGCGCCCGGCTGTGGATGCTCTAAGTACACAAATCCAACCACTAGTAGAAAACAAGGCTTTGGTTCAGGCCGGGCCAGCCCATTAGTCCCAGTTCAGCCGAGAACAAGGACCCATGGAGGCATTTGTCCCGGTTCGTGAGGGCAAGGGGCCTGCCGGGCCTCGTGGGGGCATTGGTCCCGATTCGTCTGGCCCCTTTGGTCCCGATTGGTCGGACGAACCGGAACCAATGGGCCTCGCTCCTGGCCCACCACCATTGGTCCCGGTTGGTGGCTTGAACCGGGACCAAAGGGTGTCCTTTAGTCCCGGTTCCAGCCACGAACCGGGACCAATGTGATGCCTATATATACCCCCTCGCCGGCGAGCAAAGCACTCCACACTGCTCTGGTTTTTCTGGCCGGCGAGGGGAGAGCTTTGTGGTGCTCTAGCTCACCTCCTATGCACATGAGTTGTTTGATGAAATGCCCGAGCCACACTACTAGCTTTCTCATCTCCAAGCTTGACCTCCAAGCTCCATTTTCCTCAATATTTTTCTAGGTTTAGCGGTCCGTCACGTCTCATCCCCGTCTTCACCGCTGTCGATCGCCCGCGCCGATCTCGTCGTCGGCACCACCGTGGTGAGCCTCTTGTTCTTATCTTCTTTCTGAAAGGAAAAATTCTTACTTGTATGTTTAGATAGATACTTGTATAATTTTCTTACTTTTATTATTGCTTCTTATTATATAGTGTGATGGTTTTGGTATCCGCCCCCGTCGGCCCTCATCCTGTCTATGATTCGGATGTGGTATATATTATCTTTTGTAACTATTTGGTTCATTTATTGTTTATGACAATTATGCCGACCAAAGTGACATATATTTTATTTATCTAGGAGGTATGTGAACCGGAAATTCCAACCGACCCTATTGTCGAGAGGTTAAATTTAGTTGAAGAAGAAAACAATTACTTGAATGAAAAAATAAAAAAAGTGAGGAGGAGAAGATGATATTGGAGTTGCATGTTGCGGATGTCGTCGATGATCACAAGATCAAGATGGATGCAATGCGCTTGAAGATTAGAAAGATTAGAAAATATGCCATTCATACTGAGGCTTGGTATCATTATGCCGTTGGATCAATTGTTACCTTGGTTGCGATTACGATCGCATTTGTTTTCGCATTGAAATGTTTTACATAGTTTCAACGTATGGTTAAATTAGATGCTCTGGAGAGCTATATGTTGTTCAATGAGAACTATGTATGTACTTTCATTTTAATGCGATGATGAACTTCTATTAATTTGGTCACTTAATTATCTATTCATGATGTTCTGTAATGGTTTTGACACACTTAATTATATATAATGCACGCAAATGAACTGGCAATGGATGTACGGTGACAGACACAGCTCCGAATACATTAAGGGCGTGCATAATTTTATCAAAGTGGCTGAGGCAAACAAAAAGAATGGTTTTATGTGTTATCCATGCCCTATATGTGAAAATATGAAGGGTGTGGAGTTTCGGTGCTCGGGCGCAGCTGTGCCCGAAATCCCGCTCGTTGGTTGTCGTCTGGGGATTCCCGTAATGTCGTCTGACAAGTCTGCAGCGATGCGTTAGTAATTCGGTATACGGCATGGCAGCGTATGGTACAGTGCCTGGGCGCGGGCCCAAACCATAGGTGTGGGCGAACGTCCCGTGTGCTTATAATTCTGGTCCGTTGACCAGATAGTTTACCTGTAGGCTGAGTCGTGGAGCATGGGTTTGACTCAGGATCGCGTGTCTCGACGGCGTGTTTGACGAGATTTTACTCCGCGTATAAGTTTTGATCAAAGTCAAACTAGACAAAGTTTGACCAGATTTATATTAAAAAAATATGAACATCTACACTACTTAAACTATATAATATGAAAATACATTTCATGGTGCATCTGAAAATGTTGATTTCATATCATGAATGTTGATATTTTTTAATATAAAGTTAGTCAAACTATGCAAAGCTTGACTTTGACCAAACCTTATATGCAGACTAAAATAAAACGGAGGGAGTACGATACTAGCAAACGGTGGTGCTGACTGCGAAATGGGCCCAACTCAGTCGGTCAGTGTGAATGCCCTAGTAGGATTAGCTCCACCAGATAAGCAAAGAGGGGCTGGCAGGCCAACGAATAGCTGAGATAAAGCACCATATGAGGGTTTGAGCAGGCGAACACGGTTCTGCAGTATTTGTAGGCGCGAAGGACACAAGAGGACAATCTGCCCCGACCGGGGAGATGCCGCGAAGAAACGGCGCAGACCAGGGAAGTGCAAACAATGTGGCATGAAAGGACATCGTCGGAACAAGTGCACGTGACCACTTGGTGGGGTGCAGAATCAAAATTGTTAAACTAATTACTTTTAAATTCTGTACTTGCAGTATGAGGATTTTCCGGATTTTCCGGTGTATTTCAGTGAGATGTGTTAGAGTTGTGTCGAATATTGTGTACAAGGTAGGTTACAGTTGGACTAGGAGTTGTATTGTGTTTACAAAGGATGTGGAGTCGTGTCCTAATAGGACACTTGTATCCTAGGCCTCTCATATATAGAGGGGGTAGACACACGATGTAACCTATGCCAACATAATAGCACATGCGCGCAAGGGGGAGCCGGCGGCGTGTGCCGGCGCCCGGGTGGCTGGTGTGCGGTATTGTGACGGTGTCACGGGGAGGAGCGCTCGTAGTCAAGCCCCGGGGATGTAGCCATATCGGTGAACCTCGTTAACAAATCTCGGTGTCGTGCCTTGTGTGATTGCTTGGTTCTCGGATGATCAACGGTATGCCTCGAATTTATTCTAACAAGTGGTATCATGAGCTAGGTTGTCCGAAGGCTGTGGATTGTTGATCTGGAGGAAGAATCGAGTTGAGATGCAGCCGGCTACAATGTGGTTCTCGGGCAGTAGGCAGGACGTGCGGCGATCGATCAGCTAATCGATCGGGCGAGCGTCTGACGGCGCACGCGAGTTGCGGTTGGACTCAGATCGGGAGACTCGATCTGTTCTTGTGGAGGCGTAACGCATACTGCATGGCAGGAGTTCGGCTCGGTTTTTGTGAGCGGCGCGAGGTACGCAGCTGGCCAAGCCAGGCTTGGAGCGTGGAGGGCCGGCGATGCTGGCCTATGCACTGGAGGCTGCTCAGGCGCTAGCGCATCCGCGGAGGTGCCATGGACTCAAGGCAGAGGCAGGAACGCGTACAACGCTGAAGCCACATACAGGAGACAGGAGATTTGTTTTGTGAAAAAAAGAGGACCGAGTCCTCAAGTGGGCACGGCGAGAGGCAGATCACATCTAGCGCAAAAAGTCTAACATGATACGACAGTCCATTGGAGAGCATCGTGGCAAAGCAACAACATCATCGGGAGTTGAGCTAGAGCTACTACACGTGAAGATCAAAAGTGTTCTTTGGTTGGAATTTGCTATTAGTGCACGAGGGTGTACCACGTCAGGTTTTGCTTGTGTACTTGGGCATCACGTGAGGAAATCTCGGATAGTTTTTCGCAGGGTCAGCCGTATAAAGAACTGTGGCGCCAACGGGTACCAGGTTTGAGGTGGAGAAGTTCATGGAACTGAAAACCTTGGGTTATGGCAGACACGGATGAAAGATTTGTTGGCACAACGGGGATGCTTGATGGTGTTGCGGGAAGTCATGTTAGCTAAGATGGAATTATCAAGTGATGGATGGAGATTCGCAGAAGATGATTTGGGAGCCTTGAGTGTGTCGTACAGCCGGAATAGTTCGGCTGGGTCGGACTTAGGCAGTCTGACGGATCAACGTGAGTCGGTTGGTACAGAAGACGGTGGTGGGATCGGCGACGACGACATAGGAGCGTGATGCCGATGGTGACCGACTTCTGGGCGTGGAAACACGTGTCGCATGCCCCGAGGGCTTGTGTGGCTTCGACAAGACTATGGCGCGGGATTGATTCAAGGTGGTGTATACACGGAGCTTGAAGTCAATGAGGCGCAGGGGTGGACTGATCATCTACCATGGAGTCATGTTGAAGGTGGAGCTGGATTGAAGGGCTACGGCGTAAGTGCACAGAGAGTCGAAGCCTATTCAGCAGCCGGAAAAAGCGAGGGACACACAGTTCGGACTGGAGCCCAGTGGTCTGATGGAAGCGTGAAACTCGTCATCGGTCGGTGATGATCGATGGTACTCTGCAGTGGGGGTTGAGTGGTGTGGGTTCGCGGCCCTTGAGACTCGACCGGGACAGCGGAGGCTCGACGCGGTAATAGCGGCGAGGCGTGCGGTACGCACGGTGCATGGAGACGGACCAGGGCTCTGGTGGTCATACATGTGGTGAGAAAATTGCGAATTTGACTTGGGATGACTACAAGCAATGGTGAAATTCCTTCATGTTCCAGACAGGCGGTCAAGAAAGAGCGGTGATGTTGAGTTCAGGTAACTCTTATGTGTGATACCCAATATATGAGTTGTTCACTTTCACGCAGGTCAGTGATCGGTGTGTGATGGCGTTGACGGATACTCTGGAAGTTGGTAGCACGGACTAGAGTAACAAGGAACTTAATTTTGCTCGAGTTTGATCGTGTTCAAGAAAAGAAAGGAACTACAAGTTGCAGGTGGAGTCATATGGAGTCTTTGGAGTAGCAGCGGTTCTCATGGGATAAGCTCAAGTCCAATGTACATGGAAGTTTGACACATTGACGAATTCAAGGTGGTGGAGAATATTCGCCAAGGTGGAGTTTGTTAGAGTTGTGTCGAATATTGTGTACAAGGTAGGTTACAGTTGGACTAGGAGTTGTATTGTGTTTACATAGGATGTGGAGTCGTGTCCTAATTGGACACTTGTATCCTAAGCCTCTCATATATAGAGGGGGTAGACACACGATGTAACCTATGCCAACATAATAGCACAGGCGTGCAAGGGGGAGCCGGTGGCGTGTGCCGGCGCCCGGGTGGCCGTGTGCGGTATTGTGACGGTGTCATGGGGAGGAGCGCCCGTAGTCAAGCCCCGGGGATGTAGCCATATCGGTGAACCTCGTCAACAAATCTCGGTGTCGTGCCTTGTGTGATTGCTTGGTTCTCGGATGATCAACGGTATGCCTCGAATTTATTCTAACAAGATGTGCTCCAACGCTTGTTCCTCCAGTTCTAGACATGCAACTAACTTGTGTAAAGGAGAAGAACTTGGTTCGGCTTTGTTGAATATCTGTGGTGGATGCACATTTTACGTTGCTGTGTGTGTTCTGATCAGGATTGCAATGCTATTTCTTTTCTGCTCACCATGCGTGTCTGGGACTGATGCGTTGTGTGTGTTTATGCTCCAAGGTATTCAAAATTTGAATCATCTATTTGAGTAAATGAAGAATCATGAGGGGTTTAGGGGTGTCCTCCAACGCCCGCCCCACCCCCACGAAGACATGGCGAGCAGATCATTCCTTAGCAGGCAGCAGGCAAGGTTTGAAAAACCTGCACGGTGACCTGTGTTGAATGGCGCCTACACCTGCAGGCGGGACGACGGGGAGGTCTGCCGGCGGTGGCGAGGGAGCATGTAAGGAAGCACAGGTACAAGGTGTGGTTAAGTTTTTGTTTTGCTTGGTAACCTCTGCATGATTCTTCGGCGTTTGTATCTTCTGCAGCTGCCTGAAGCAATTAGGACGATGGCGTCAACTGCATGGAGCTGCACCGACCTGGGTGATGGAGCTGCGGATGATGTCGGCGAGGTGAGTAGGGGAACAACCTGTTTGTTAGTACTACGTAGCTTGGAGTGTAGGTAAGCACGTGGTGACGTGACGTGGACCAGTTACGACCAAGACGGCTGCTAACAAGTTTGAGACGGTTCAGCCAGGCACGGGAAAGAGAACTGAGCCGTGCGGAACCAGGTGTTCCGCTCGATCGGGCCGGCTGCCATCGCAATTAATGGAGTCACGTGCACCCCACATTTACGTAGAAATACAGCCAATATACCCTGCAGTATTACATCGGGTGGCACAAATCCCCATGATATCGGACGATGATGAGTGCGGGAGCAGCTGAGCCTGAGCTCAGTAACCAATTTTCGGAATATGAAGTCTTACTCTGACTCGAAAACCCTTCACATCCACCTGCTTTATAAGGGTTTCATGCCACACTATAATGTTTGGACCAAGCACGGAGAAATAGGGGTTATGATGGAAGATAGCAAAGAAGAAGAGGACGATGACAACTATGTGCCCCTTGAATATGGTGATGCTGCAACGGGGGAAGCTGTTGAAGATCAAGAGGAACCAGACGATGTGTCCGACGATGATCTCCGTCTGGTCATTGTTGATGCAAGGAGACAGTGCAAAAGTCAAAAGGAGAAGCTGAAGTTCGATCGCATGTTAGAGGATCACAAAAAAGTTTTGTACCCCAATTGCGAAGATTGCAACACAAAGCTCGGCACCGTACTGGAATTGTTGCAGTGGAAGGCAGAGAATGGTGTGCCTGACAAAGGATTTGAGAAGCTACTGAAAATATTAAAGAAGAAGCTTCCAAAGGATAACGAATTGCCCGATAGTACGTATGCAGCAAAGAAGGTTGTATGCCCTCTAGGATTGGAGGTGCAGAAGATACATGCATGCTCTAATGACTGCATCATGTACCGCGGTGCGTACGAGGATTTGAACACATACCCGGTATGTGGTGCATTGCGGTATAAGATCAGACGAGATGACCCTGGTGATGTTGACGGCGAGCGCCCAGAAAGAGGGTTCCTGCCAAGGTGATGTGGTATGCTCCTATAATACCGTGGTTGAAACGCTTGTTCGGAAACAAAGAGCATACCAAGTTGATGCGATGGCACAGGGAGGACCGTAAGAAAGATGGGAAGTTGAGAGCACCCGCTGACGGGTCGAAGTGGAGAAAAATCGAGAGAAAGTACTGGGAGGAGTTTGCAGGTGACGCAAGGAACGTATGGTTTGTTTTAAGAGCGGATGGCATTAATCCTTTCGGGAAGCAGAGCAGCAATCACAGCACCTAGCCCGTGACTCTATGTATCTATAACCTTCCTCCTTGGCTATGCTTGAAGCGGAAGTTCATTACGATGCCAGTTCTCATCCAAGGCCCAAAGCAACCCGGCAACGACATTGATGTGTACCTAAGTCCATTAGTTGTGGATTGGAAACGGTGGACGTGTGTGGGATGAGCACAAACATGAGGAATTTGACCTGGATGCGTTGTTGTTTGTCACCATCAATGATTGGCCTGCTCTTAGTAACCTTTCAAGATAGACAAACAAAGGATACCACACATGCATGCACTGTTTAGATGACATCGAAAGTATATACCTGGACAAATGTAGGAAGGATGTGTACCTGGGGCATCGTCGATTCCTTCCGACAAACCATCAATATCGAAAGAAAGGCAAGCATTTCAAAGGCGAGCAAGATCACCGGAAGAAGCCCGCCATGCGTACCGGTGATCACCTACTTGCTATGGTCAATGATTTAAAAGTAATCTTCGGAAAGGGTCCTGGCGGACTATCTGTTCCGAATGACGCTGAGGGACGTGCACCGATGTGGAAGAAGAAATCTATATTTTGGGACCTACCCTACTGGAAAGACCTAGAGGTCCGCTCTTCAATCGACGTGATGCACGTGACGAAGAAACTTTGCGTGAACCTGCTAGGATTCTTGGGCATGTATGGGAAGACAAAAGATACACCGGAGGCACAGGAGGACCTGCAACATTTGAACAAAAAAGATGACATGCCTCCAAAGCAGTATGAAGGTCCTGCTAGCTACGCTCTTAGAGAAGGAAATCTTCTTTGAATGCCTGCTCAGTATGAAGGTCCCGTCTGGCTACTCGTCGAATATAAAGGGAATAATAAATATGGCAGAGAAAAAGTTCCAGAACCTTAAGTCTCATGACTGCCACGTGATTATGACGCAACTGCTTTCGGTTGCATTGAGGGGGCTTCTACCGAAAAACCTTCGATTAGCCATTGTGAAGCTATGTTCATTCCTCAATGCAATCTCTCAGAAGGTGATCGATCCAGAAATCCTACCAAGGTTAAGGAGTGATGTGGCGCAATGTCTTGTCAGTTTTGAGCTGGTATTCCCACCATCCTTCTTCAATATCATGACGCACGTCCTAGTTCATCTAGT
>LR880971.1:76880152-76893532 GCA_904067115.1 Aegilops sharonensis | reverse complement strand
CATGCCTCCAAAGCAGTATGAAGGTCCTGCTAGCTACGCTCTTAGAGAAGGAAATCTTCTTTGAATGCCTGCTCAGTATGAAGGTCCCGTCTGGCTACTCGTCGAATATAAAGGGAATAATAAATATGGCAGAGAAAAAGTTCCAGAACCTTAAGTCTCATGACTGCCACGTGATTATGACGCAACTGCTTTCGGTTGCATTGAGGGGGCTTCTACCGAAAAACCTTCGATTAGCCATTGTGAAGCTATGTTCATTCCTCAATGCAATCTCTCAGAAGGTGATCGATCCAGAAATCCTACCAAGGTTAAGGAGTGATGTGGCGCAATGTCTTGTCAGTTTTGAGCTGGTATTCCCACCATCCTTCTTCAATATCATGACGCACGTCCTAGTTCATCTAGTCGACGAGATTGTCGTTCTGGGCCCCGTATTTCTACACAATATGTTCCCCTTTGAGAGGTTCATGGGAGTCCTAAAGAAATATGTCTGTAACCGTGCTAGGCCAGAAGGAAGCATCTCCATGGGCCATCAAACAGAGGATGTCATTGGGTTTTGTGTTGACTTCATTCCTGACCTTAAGAAGATAGGTCTCCCTCAATCACGGTATGAGGGGAGACTGGGTGGAAAAGGCACGCTAGGAGGGGACTCAATAATATGTAGGGACGGGCATTCTTGGTCTCAAGCACACTACACGGTTCTACAGAATTCTATCTTGGTGACCCTATATGTCGATGAACACAAGAACATTCTGTGCTCCAAACACCCAGACCAGTGTGACGATTGGATTACATGTGAACACATCAGGAGTTTTCGCAGTTGGTTCCAAACACGTCTCAGGGGTGACAACACTGTTTCTGATGACTTGTACTCGTTAGCGAGGGAACCATCTTCGACTGTAATGATTTACAAAGGGTACGAGATAAATGGGAATACATTTTACACGATCGCCCAAGATCAAAAGAGCACCAACCAAAACAGTGGTGTCCGCTTTGATGCGGCAACCAAGAGGGGAAAGGACACATATTATGGTTACATAGTGGACATATGGGAACTTGACTATGGACATGATATTAAGGTCCCTTTGTTTAAGTGCAAATAGGTCAATCTGTCAGGAGGCGGGGTACAGGTAGACCCACAGTACAGAATGACAACAATGGATCTGAACAATCTATGGTACACAGACGAATCATTCGTCCTAGCCAATGATGTGGCGCAGGTTTTCTATGTGAAGGACATGTCAACCAAACCGAGAAAAAGAAAAGATAAGGAAGCGGATACATCATACGATGAGCCAAAGCACCACATACTTCTTTCGGGAAAAAGAGACATCGTGGGATTGGAGGGCAAGACAGACATGTCTGAATATTATGAAAAGTTTCATGAAATTCCTCCCTACAAAGTCAAGTCTGACCCAAGCACCCTGTTAAACAATGAAGATTATCCATGGTTACGGAGCAATAAGCAAAGGACACAAGCAAATAAAAAGTGAAGACTTTCTATCCACAACTATTATGATGATGCTTTTGATCTAGAATATCACTGTAGTTACATGTGAACAAATGAAATCCCTTTGTAACAGATAAGTTTTCGTCCGACACCCTGATACTTCCAAAGAGATTGTCTGTTTTGTACACGAAGTGCATTCAGTTTTTGTCGTAACCCTCTCAACTTTTTAGCACATGCTATGTGGGTGAAATGATGATACCATGCCAATTTTCAACCTTTTCAGAGTTCATTTGTAGTGCTTTTCAATTTAAGGGTCATTTAGCTGAAAGAATGAACTAATAACAAAAAAATGAGCTAATAGCAAAAATAATGAACTAAAAATAATCAATTAAAATATTTTGTTATGATCAACTAAAACAAAACTATAATATCCTTCAATAGCAAAAGACTCAACTAAAAAGCTTTTATAAAACTCCAATAGCAAAAGGAATCAACTCAAAAAACTTTTATAAACCTCTAGTATTATTGAAACTAAAATTATATAAAATTTATGCAACCAAAATTATCAAAGTATTTTCTGTTCAAAACATTGAAGCAAAAAGAATTTTCATAAAGAAATTTTTTTGTTAGAAACTTTAATTGCAAAAGGAATTATCATAAAAAAAAATTTATTAGAAACTAAAATAATAAAATCTATTTTTGAATATAATGATGAAACACAGTAATATTAAATAGCAGGAAAAAGAATCACTCAAAAATCTATCTTTATAGTAAAGTTATTCAAAAACTAGTGATTCACACAAATTTTAAAAAATTCAAATTTAAACTATTCGAATTGGAAAACAAATGGCATTAATAGAAATTTTATAATTTTTATTACCTAAAAGCAAAAGGAATTTAGAAAATAAAGCAAAAAACAATAGAAAATAAATAATGCAAAAAACAAAACAAAAAACTAGAAAAATTTTAAAAAATGCCACTTACTGGGCCACCACGGCCTAAATACGACTAGAAAGCCAACTAGTTGTGACAGGATTCAGGCCCGCAGAAGGCCCACAGGCATAGCAGTGTCAGTTTATTCCCATAGGCCTACAGTTCAGAGGAGTTCGAGAGGGAAGAGGCAGCGGAGCTTATAAACAGGTGCGGGGCACTCTCAACTAGCGAGGTGGGACTAAACTCCCACCATCATGCCGCTCTGCAAGGCCATTGGTCCCGGTTGGTGGCACCAACCGGGACTAAAGGGGGGCATTGGTCCCGGTTGGTGCCACGAATCGGAACCAATGCCCCCCTTTAGTCCTAGTTGGTGCCACCAACCGGGACCAAAGGTCTCTTTTCACACCAACCGAGACTAAAGGGGGCATTGGTTCCGGTTGGTGCCACCAACCGGAACCAACGATCTTGGTATATAAGCAACACTAACTAGAATTTTCAGTTTTCATCTCATTTCCCCCCGACGACGCCGACAGGCTGCCCCCTGCCGTTGCCATCGTCCCCGCACCGCCCCTGCCCCGACGTTGTCGCCCCGCGCCCGTCATCGCCGTCGTCTGCCCCCGCCGCCGCCCCTGCTCCGACACCGTCGCCCTGCCTCGTCATCGCGCGCCGTCCTCGTTGTGAGCACCGCTGGCCGTTTTTTGTATGCTTTTTTGTTGTTGTATGTATTGATGTATTTTGATGTATGATTTATTTTTTGTTCATATGATGTATGTTTTCTTTCATATATATAAATGATGTCTGTTGTTTGTTAGGTTAGTATAGATTTTAGGTTAGTGGAGAGGAAAAAGAAAATTAAGGAAAAAGAAGAAAAGAGGAAGAAGGAAGAAGGAAGAAGAAGAAAAAGAAGGAGAGGAAAAAGGAAAATAAGAAGAGGAATAAGGAGAAGAGGATGGGAAGAAGAGGAGTGGAAGAAGAGGAGAAAAAATAAGAAGAGGAAGAATAAGAAAGAAAAAAGAGGAGAAGAAAAAATAGAAAAAAAATTCTATTTTTTCTTCTTCTCCTCTATTCCTTCTTATTCTCCTTTTTTTTCTTTTTTTCTTCTATTTTTTCTTCTTCTTCTTCTTCTCCTCTATTTTTTCTTCTTCCTCCTCTTCTTATCTTTTATTGGGAATGAGGGTGTCGGAAACTAGGGTACGGGGTCGAGGGTCGCCGAGGGGTCGAGTGTCGAGGGTCGTCGAGGGTCGAGGGTCGTCGAGGGGTCGAGTGTCGAGGGCCGTCGAGGGTCGTCGAGCGTCGAGGGTCGAGGGTCGTCAAGGGTCGAGGGTCATCGAGGGGTCAAGGGTCATCGAGGGGTCGAGGGTTGTCGAGGGTCGAGGGTCGTAAATGAAGGGGATATTCGCAAATGATGAAGCAATGGTTTTCTTGAGATCAGGAAAAATATGGACCATTTTCTGCACATCCAGAATGGCACCATCTTGTTAAATCCCTTAAAGGTCAAGAGAATCCGAGCGGTCGAGGATCGGAACTAACTAGGGTAGGGGGTCAAGGGTCACCGAGGGGATGAGGGTCGAGGGTCGTCGAGGGGTCGAGGGTCGAGGGTCTCCGTTTAACAACAATGCCCCCATTATGGATGTGCACAAGTTGATCCATTTTTTCTGATCTCATCCATGGCTACATCATTTGCTGGAAGTAACAGGCGTATGACGCTACGAAACTCTTAAAAGTTATTTTGGAATGGAGTTCCGGATAGGATGATTCACTACTAGGGAAAAGCCTAGCAGCAGCGCGGGTTTTAGGCCTATCAGTAGCGCGTGATGGTGCGGTACTGGTACGGCGCTACAGCTAAACGTTAGCAGTAGCGTGCCTTGACCCACGCTACTGCTATATCGACTTAGTAGTATAGCGCTTTTCCAGAGGCGCGCTACTGGTAATTAGTAGTAGCGCTTCTCCCTTCCCGCGCTACTACTATTATTTCGTATTTTATTTCTTTTTTATTTCATGTTGTATCCATACACCTTTACACAAGTTTTAATACAACAGGAATTTAGAGATCGTTTTTACATCATAATGAGTTATTACATCACGGGGTGAAAGAATCGTGGACTAGTTTCAAGTGGATGTCCATCCACTTGAAACTAATCCGCGGTTCTTTCACCCAATGATATAATAAATATCATCATCATCATATCATTAACAACTTATCATCATAATACATCAGTGTCATATAACACCTCCTTAAGATCATCGTTTTCATCAATGAGACATCACATAGCAAATTGGTCACTAGTCGTAATCACAACTACTCCCCATCATCAACTCTAACACATTGTACCACATAATAAACATATTGTACCTCATAGGACCTACTACATTCTCTTAGGACCTACTACATTCTCTAAGGTAAAATAGCAAAAAACAAGATAGCCCCTGACTCTCCATTATGGAGAATGGAGATTATCCTAACTCCAATTCTTGCCTTTCGCTTAATGTTACTTACAAGAACCTCCTTACGAATGTCCAAACATTTTTTCCATTCTTTGATTAGCATGTGTTCACCGGTTTTAGAAATCCGATATGCACAGGTGAGATCCGTAGGTCGACCTGGCTGTAGGTTCAGAACTGCAAGGCGACCATTCTGATACATCAGATGAGGCACACAATCCATCAGGATTTTTTGTTGAAAAACATAGTAATAACTTCGTAGTTAGCAATGATGTACTTGTTTTAGAAGTATGCAAAAGATGCAAGGATGTTGTAATAGTAAAAAAAATCTTATCAGGGTATCTCCATAGAAGTTACCATGGTTCAATACGTGCACTAGTGGCACGTATTCACCATAATTTGGAGGAGTTCGATAATAGGTATTGTAATTCTCAAGAAAACTACAAAATGCGATCAGATGATTTTTTTCCCTTATAAGTTAATTCGGAGCCATCGGTGTAGTGGGTTTTGTCTACCATCTTCTGCACATTCTTTGAAGAATCAAAATAAGCTGTCAATGGAAATAAGCTGTCAACTATTTTGAAATAAACAATACAAATTAGTTAATAACTATGTTTGAGAAACTCACATAGCGGTAGAATCAGAAGCGTATCAACAAGGACCCAAATGTCCATATTGTGTTGCTCGATGTCAGGAACACCAAGATCCATGGTGACAATCATACCCTCATAAAAACCATACATTTTGCAAAGTGTTTCCCAATTTTGGCAACCAAAATGGGTTACGCTCTGAAAATTGTACAGATTTACTTCAAAATCCATATCATGATGGGTCCTTAGGTGTATTTTCTTTATTTCAAAATTTTCATGGTCTTCAAAACCCATCCTCTCCAAGACATAGCGTCTTGCATGGCATGGGATTAGCTAGTCAAATTGTAAAAGATGAAAATTAGACGTTGAAATAGTTGAAGTCATGCTTAATTACAAAAAAAGACTTGTCGTCATTGCATACCATTTCAACATCGAAGGGCTCCTCGAGCTTAATGCTGAAGCGCCGATCTTCGTCCAGCTGAAGGAACCTGTCGCATAGACCTCGATCGTCGTGGCACTAGCTGCACTCCCCCGGGAGACTTTCATCGTCCGAGTACGACATTTCCTATGTTCATAATTCAAAGATTAAAGTTGTACAATTAAATATATGTACTAAAAAACCTAAATTAGATCATTATTTTTCGAGAAAATCCAGCCCACTCGATATTTCCTACATATTCTAGCACAAGTCATGCCAGAATTCATGGAAAAATCCGGCATGACCTTTGCTAAAAAAAGGACATATCGAGCGCCTGAAATTTGCCGAACGGAAATTAATCAACACTCAACACTCCGGCAAAACATAGGCCACTCGGAGGTGTAACCTGAACATGACCGGCCACTTGGGCAACCACATATCCTATTTGAGCAACACAAGATATACATGGAGATTTGGCTGGTCTCACCTCGAGGTCGGAGGGGGTCGGTGACGGGGACGACGGCGGGAATGATGGAGGGGCTCCTTGATTTATGCAAAAGCAAAAACCCTATAAGTTATCACTAATACATCCCAAATAATTGCTTAAACTAAAAAAATAACAACAAATATGACATGTTCAACTAGTTCTATTAATTCAACTAGTTCTTACTAAATATAAACTTACTATAAATAGAAAAAAACTAGTTCTTTCTAAAAATAAAGTAGTTCCACTAGTTATATTAATTATCTTAATAAAAATACATTAGTTCTATTAATTCAACTAGTTCAACTAGTTTATTAATTTACTTACTAAACTAGTTCAACTAAAACTAAACTAGTTCAACTAGTTTATTAATTTACTTACTAATTATTTTAAACACTTAATAAAAACAATAAAAAAAACTACATCATACAATAGTAAAAAACATCTACTATTAACCATACTGCCCTAGTTAACTAGTACCATCACTACTACTAATTAACATCTACTACTACTAAAAATCATTATCTATGAACCCTAAATTAACATCTACTACTACTAAAAAACATCTAGTACTAACTAAGAAGAGAGAAAGGGAGTGGGGGGCTTACATAGAGGGGAGAGACGATGGCGGAGAGGTGCTCGGCGACGGAGAGGTAGGGGCGGCGAGGGAGGGCTCGGGATTGGGAGGCGGCGGTGCTGGGCGGGCTCAGGCGGTGGCGGTGAGGTCGAGGGCAGTGGGAGGAGGGCTGCCGGTAGAGGAGGGAGGAGAGGCGGCAGCAAGCGGGGAGAGGAGGACGCGGTGGCGGACGGACGAAAGCGGCGGCGGCGACGCACGACGACGGTTATCGGTGCGGGCGAGAGTGACTGAGAGGGGGAGAGTGAGTGAGAGAGACGGTCGGCCGCGCGTGTGGGGATAAGGTAGGGTTAGTAGTAGCGCGTGTGACAAAACGCGCTACAGCTAATCAAAATAGCAGTAGCACTTTGCAGGGTTGCGCGCTACTGCTAAGTTGGACTAGCAGTAGTGCTTTGCAACTAAAATCGCTACTGCTAAGTGTAAGTATGCAAAAATACGTCAATGCAAAAATACATTGCCATCAATGATCTTTTTGTGTACAATCTGAATTGTCAATATGAGTCCTCTCCGGTATATTGCGGCCACAAATTCTATACATAGAGTTCAGTGAAGACCAACTGGTTGTGATAGTTTCAGAAGTAACATATTTAAAGTGGTAAACACCCTGTTCGCGGAGCGAGGTGGGACTAAACTTGTGGGCCGAACTTAGCAATAGCGATTTTTGCAGAAGTGCGTTGCTGCTAACATCTATAGCAGTAGCACGGTTCAATATAGGGTGCTACTGCTATAACTAGCTGGACGGCGAGGTCATGGCAATTAGAGCAGTAGCGCTGTTTAGAGCGCACGCGCTACTGCTATTTTCTTTTCAGCAGCGCGTTTTGCTCGCACGCGCTGCTCCTAAATAGTAGTAGATTCATATTTTGAGGAGCGCTGCTGGTAAGATTATGTGTATAAGGTTTTCCCTAGTAGTGATTCGCTTTTGGTACGGATTTCAGTAAATGCCTTCCAAATAGCGATATTCAGAAGGCTCTTGCTGAACTTCATACCAAAAAGCAAATTATCCTATCCAGGACTCCGTTCCAAAACAATTTTGGAGAGCTTCGTACCGTTATGCGCTTGTTAATTTCGGCAAATGATGAAGCAATGTTTTTCTTGAGATCAGGAAAAATATGGACCATTTTCTGCACATCTAGAATGGCGCCATCTAGTTAAATCCCTTAAAGGTTAAGAGAATCCGAGCGATTGAGGATCGGAACTAGCTAGGGTAGGGGGTCAAGGGTCACCGAGGGGATAAGGGTCGAGGGTCGTCGAGGGGTCGAGGGTTGAGGATCGCCTAGGGGTCGACAGGGGGACGTCGATTAACCCCCCTCGCTCGACCAACTCTTGAGGACACCCAAACCATAGAAAAAAACATTGTCGATCTCGTACCCCCTCCTTCCCCTACCCGAGAAACTCTCTCGAGATTTATAAGAGATTTATCAAGAATTCCCCCGTTATGAATGTGCATAATTAAGTTGATCCCTATTTTTTCCTGATTTCATCTACCATTCTATATGTGCACATTCTCTTGTGTCAAAGTATTGAATCCTTTGACACTAGACAACGTGACATATAGAAGGGTAGATGAGATCAGGAAAAAATAGGGACCATTTTTTCTGCACATCCAGAATGGCGCCATCTTGTTAAATCCCTTAAAGGTTAAGAGAATCCGAGCGGTCGAGGATCGGAACTAGCTAGGGTAGGGGTTCAAGGGTCGTCGAGGGGATGAGGGTCGAGGGTCATCGTCAAGGGATCGAGGGTCGAGGATCGCCGAGGGGTCTATGTTTGCCACTATTAATATATCCATCTCTCATGTTTGTATATTAATTGTCATGTTGTAATATTTGCAGAAACTATGGATCAACAAAGAGACTTCGAACAAGAAGAGATATTGGGGGACATAATCCACGACGGAGGTGATGTCTTGTCGTTTCTCAACGACCTCGAAGGTCTGGAAGGAGAGGAAGTAGGCTACGGTGATAAAACAATGGAGGAGGAAAGTCATGATCATTATGGTGACTCCGGCGACCGTGATGACGGCTCCGGTGACCGAACGGAGTTGGGATCAGCTGTTGGAAATTCCGGTGAGGTATATATATATTAATTAAGCCTGTGTTGACTAGCTAATTAATGCATTAATTGTTTTGGTATGTACATTTCTTCTTTTATAGCCCTTCGGATCGAGCAAAACTTCGGTAACGAGACGAGGCCCAAAGAAAAAGTTGCGCCTGGATGAAAGGTTCATGATCACAGAAATTGCGCGCGATGGCCAACCGATTCAACCCCTCTGAACCAAGGAAGCATTTTCTGCTCACTGCGGGGTTCTTGTTAGGGACATGATCCCGATCAGCATCCACCAATGGTATAATCCTAAAAAGGAAGACCCTCAAGTTTCTTTTGTCGAAGATAGACGGAAAGATGATCTTTGGACCGCGCTCAAGGAAAATTTCACCCTACTGGCGGAGGAGGATCCAGAGAAGCCAGTTATAGAGCCATTGATCAAGGCTCGTGCTCTCAAGAAGATGGCAGGTCTATTCAGGAGGTGGAAGAATGAGTTGAAATCAATGCATGTCAACAAAATCAATACTCCAGAATTCACCGGCCGATTTGAGAAGATAAGAGATCACTAGCCCGCATTCATGGCCCACAAGACATCGGAGAAGAGTAAGAAGATGTCAGCGATTAACAAGATAAATGTTGCAAAGAAGGAGCATCACCATCTCACGGGGTCAGGTGGCTACCTCAAAGCCCGGCCGTTGTGGGACAAGGCTGAGAAGGACCTGATTGCTAAAGGGGTCGAACCAGAGACATTGCATAGGCCAGACCGTTCAAGGACTTGGTTCTTTGGAGTTGGGGGAACTTTGGACCCTGAAACAAGGAAGTGTTGTTGCACGAAAGAGCAACTTGCAACACCCATCAGGAAGCTTCAGCAAGCAATCAAGGAAGCACAGGAAGGGACGTTCGTTCCCGACAGAGAGAACGATGAGCTCACAAAGGCCCTCAGGAATCCTGAGCACCATGGACGAACACGAGGCACGCCAGGCTCCGTTGTGTGGAAGGTTGGGTTTCCCAATGCAGGCGGTTACAAAACCCAAGAGAGGAGGATGAAAGTGGAGCAGAGAAAATTGCAGCAGCTTCAGGCAAGGGTACGAAAGCTAGAGGAACGACAAGCTGTTGAGAACCAGCGAGATCCTGTCCAAGCTACCCCAGAAGCTATGCTGCCATCTCAGCGGAGAAGCAGCATGGCTTCCACCGAGCTCGTTCAGCAGCCTGACTTCAGGGGTCCTAGCTACCCCGTGGATTTTATCACGGATTCACACCAGTGCCACCTTATGATGCAATGGCTTCAGCTCAAAGTCAATGTGGCTATCGGCTCTGTGTTCCCTCCTTCACCCGAAGCAACTTTTCACTGCCTTCCGATTTGTAACACCCCGAGGATCAGGCTACACTAAACCACCATGATGATGCTAAGCTACTGTGAATTTCAATGATAATCATGTTGGGATAATATCTCATTTCAAATTCCTCTCTGAAAACAATTCAAAGTCACAATGCAAAATGAGTTTGCTCGAAACTTGCTAGAAAAATGTCCGTCATTTGACAAATATTCCATAACATTTATTTGTTAAGGAACACAACATCCCTCTTGTGCAAAGATGAGCTTTGGCAATTATAACCACATCATTTAAGCATTTTTTTAAATGCTATCCTCTTTATGAAAAATTCAAATGAACTCCAAAATTGCACAAACTTTTTGTGGCACTGCAGAATATTTCATAGTATTTTTGTGGCCAAGCTCCATTTTTATGCAAGGTCATTTGGTGGCTTGACTTATTGCAAAACTGTTGCTGTAAAATAAAACAGAAAGAGAAAATACAAAGAATTTTAAAAGAAAAATAAAAGAGGCCCCCCCCCCCTCGCGCTAGGCCTCAGCCCAGCTGGCCATCCAACCGGGCCGGCCCACCGAACCCGCCATAACCCCCACCGGGACCCAACCCTATCCCCCCCCCCCCCCGTCCCCTACCCCTCCCCCCCGACCCCCCCCCCCCCGCGTTTGCCCTCAACGACGCCCACCATCCACCCGGGCCGCCCCCCCTAACCCTCCCTACCCCCCCCCGTGCCCTACCCCTATCCCCCACGACCCCCCCCCCCCCGCGTTTGCCCTCAACGACGCCCACCATCCACCCGGGCCGCCCCCCCTAACCCTCCCTACCCCCCCCCGTGCCCTACCCCTATCCCCCACGACCCCCCCCCCCCCGCGTTTGCCCTCAACGACGCCCACCATCCACCCGGGCCGCCCCCCCTAACCCTCCCTACCCCCCCCCGTGCCCTACCCCTATCCCCCACGACCCCCCCCCCCCCGCGTTTGCCCTCAACGACGCCCACCATCCACCCGGGCCGCCCCCCCTAACCCTCCCTACCCCCCCCCGTGCCCTACCCCTATCCCCCACGACCCCCCCCCCCCCGCGTTTGCCCTCAACGACGCCCACCATCCACCCGGGCCGCCCCCCCTAACCCTCCCTACCCCCCCCCGTGCCCTACCCCTATCCCCCACGACCCCCCCCCCCCCGCGTTTGCCCTCAACGACGCCCACCATCCACCCGGGCCGCCCCCCCTAACCCTCCCTACCCCCCCCCGTGCCCTACCCCTATCCCCCACGACCCCCCCCCCCCCGCGTTTGCCCTCAACGACGCCCACCATCCACCCGGGCCGCCCCCCCTAACCCTCCCTACCCCCCCCCGTGCCCTACCCCTATCCCCCACGACCCCCCCCCCCCCGCGTTTGCCCTCAACGACGCCCACCATCCACCCGGGCCGCCCCCCCTAACCCTCCCTACCCCCCCCCGTGCCCTACCCCTATCCCCCACGACCCCCCCCCCCCCGCGTTTGCCCTCAACGACGCCCACCATCCACCCGGGCCGCCCCCCCTAACCCTCCCTACCCCCCCCCGTGCCCTACCCCTATCCCCCACGACCCCCCCCCCCCCGCCGCCCCCGCCCCCCCCCCCTGCCGCCTGGACACCGCCGCCCCAAGTCGCCGCCACCCGGCGCCCGCGGCCTCGACACCGCCGCCCGTCGCTCGCTACCTTGTCTCCCCGAGCTCACTCTAGCACATCTACAGGGCCTTGTGAGCCCTCTTCCCCTTCCCCTCCCTCTCCCATCACCGGATCCGGCCTCGCATCCGCGCGCGCGCCCGCGCCCCCGACCACGTCGCTGTAGCCGCCGTCCCTGGGCTCGTCTAGCTCCCGCTCCGGCCGCCGTCGTGGCCGACGCCCCTGGTGGCCTCGGTCGCGGGCGCCTGCCCGTTGACCCGCCCCGCTCCAGCTGCCTAGCACCTCCGCGGCCCCTGCTTCTTGTCCCCGGCGGCCTCCGGCTGCCAGTGGCTTCCGCCGCTGCCGGCGCCGTTCGGGGCACCAGCCGGCCTCGCCCCTCCGCGTGCTGGGCGCCTGGGTGCGCCCCGCCCCAGCGCCCGTAGCCCGTCGCCCGCTAAGGCCATAGGGCCTTTGACAGCGGGGCCCCACAACCCCTTTTCCTTTAAAAAAAGGAGAGAATGGTTTTAAAAAAAACTAATATAATTAACTAATTAAATTAGTTAATCATGTTTTAGTAACTGTTTAAGTTTAATTAAAATGCTAATTAACTGATGTGAGTATGATAGGGGGCCCCACCCCCTGTTGACCAGTCAAACGTTGACTGGTCAACTGGGACCCCCCCGGACCCACATGTCACCCTCTGGTACAGTTATGTGTACACAGATCTGGGTGCACCTAGCATTTACTCATTATTTTTCGAATTAAATTAAATTACAGAATATCTTTAAATCTTTGGTTAATCATAGAAATTAATCCTGTTATGCACTTGCTTACTATGTATTTACTGTTTCTTCCCCCTCTTCTCTCCGGTAGACCCTGAGGCCGCTGATGCCCCGGTGATCGACTACGTCACCGACGACTCCTCCTTGCCAGAGCAACCAGGCAAGCCCCCCCTTTGATCATCCCGATATCGCCCATTCCATTCTCTCATGCTTGCATTAGATTTTGCTACTGTTATTGATTGCTCCTATTCTGATGCATAGCCTATTTTTGTACCTGTTGTCGTACCTTACCTGCTTATCCTAAACTGCTTAGTATAGGTTGGTTAGAGATCCATCAGTGACCCCCACTTTGTCCCGACTGCCCCGCTGGATTATCAGAAGACCCGATCAACGGGATCGAAGACCAGGCCCCGACACCGCACATCACTTCCCCTTAGTTGCTCGACACTACTGGGTTACTATCGTGTACCGAGGGTGAGACCTCTACATCACTTCTGATATTAACCCTGTAGTATAGCTATCCGGTCGTGGTCATCGAGGGTGATTTCCTCTTTAACCACTTCCGATACGAGTCTGTCGTGCAACCCCTCAAGTGTGAACCTCGAGGGTGAATCCTCTTACGTTCACCTTGATGACTACATCG
>LR880971.1:76826807-76868347 GCA_904067115.1 Aegilops sharonensis | reverse complement strand
TGCTAGAGATTAAGCTTGAGTAGGGACTAGTAGCCGTCATAGACTCGAAATGAAAAAATCCCGAGGAGTATGCGACCATGACTGAAATGCTCGAGAAGTAAGTTCAATCGATCATTATCGCACCATATCGGCAACTTTATTCATTTCCTGATATCAAGTAATTGGTTTCTTTGTCTGGCAGGATTTGAAAAAAGTTCACCGCACAAGCTCGGGACTGCCGGCGGAGCTGTGATTTAACCACCCGAAAGTAAGTACTACTAGCTAGTTCCGCGCATCTCCCATTGATTCTAGCTAATTTCATCAATACCATTTAGCATGCTTGCTTATCAGTTTGATTGACCTCTATTTCTTGTAAAGTGGTTGTGGCAGGAACCCGGGAATGGTTTCTGTGGATACTACATTTGCGAGTTCATCCGCCACACGACCTGTGAGCGGGGCTACTCTAAAAAACAATATGAAGTGCGCACGCAATAATATTCACAATATTATTTTATTACCATCATTTGTGTTGAGTTTCATTCATATACATGTGTTGACCCCCTTCTTCAAATTAGATGTTTCAGATGCAGGATGAACTCTTACCACAAGATCGCATATGAGAAATTCAAGAGGAATTGGCGAGATTCTTTCTTTACCATGTCATCGACAAAGACGGAGAATACCATGTGGAAGTTGAGTTCAGATGTTATGGGATTGTAAGAGATCTTATATTTTGTATATATGTAGACAGTAGCGTCGGATAGATATACGAAAACTTGTTGTTTGACCAATCTCTCGGAGAAGGAGAGGTCGATCACTTCTCTCTGTATATGTTCATAATGATCTTCTGTAATTAATGGTTTCCTTCATTTGCTTACTAGCTAGCTAGCGCGTCGACCAAGCACGGAGATAAGAGAGGACACTTCTCTCTATTAGCTAGCTACCATAATATATGAAACCCCTAAATTAACCCTACAAAACCCCAAAAACCCCAACCCCCAGGAAAAAAACAAAAACCCCAGCCCCTGAACTGTTGACGCGTGGAACCTTTTGTTATCGGTTGGTGGCACCAACCGGTACAAAAGACCCTCTTGCCTGGGCAAGCCGCAGCGGGCACGTGGAGCCCCATCTGTCTCGGTTCGTCGATGAACCGGGACTAAAGGTATTGGGTTTTAGTACCGATACTTTAGTCCCGGTTCGGCAACCGGGACAAATGTGCCTTATAAACCGGGACAAATGAGCCTTTTTCTACTAGTGAACCCGCACCAGATGAAACGCACATCAAGTGAGCAGTAAGCGCTGGATGGATTATAACCCTGTGGATCCAGGGACAATATTATCAATGATGTTTGCATAGTTTTTAGATTGTTTTCATATGAATGCACATATGTATATAAAGGATTTGTACATGCATTCCAATCCAATTCTCGTATTAGCAGGTAATGAAGCTGCTGACGAGGGAGGAAATGTCCGTTGAAAATAAAGCGAACCAGTGGGGCTCAATTCATGCATGGTTCCAGATAATCTGCTTGGTTGCAAAAAAATAGTTAGAAATGCGTATGAATATATATCCTAGAGTTGTAGGGTATTGTTTTCTTTCTATTTCTTTGTTTTTAGAATCCAGTAAACCAAAGAAGCCCTGAATAGAAAACTCGTAGCATTGGTCCTGCGGTTAGGTTTAAACTAAAATTAGTGTGCACCCTTTGTCTTGGATTCCAGAGCACTTTGTCGAGACGCCAAATAACTAAAATAGGTTCACCTCGACTGCTGTGTAATAGTTAAGCTTTGTTGCTTTCGTTATCCGTGTAATTTAATCCAATCGTATCACCTAAATAGTTGGGGGGCTGGCCTGCCTGGATCCATCTTTACCCAAGGTCCTAGCGAGTTGCGTATTCGATAGCATCAACCACACAGGCTGACGAGCGCCAGTGTTTCCGCTGCAGGTCTTCTCCGGGTTAGTGCTCTGGCCATTGTCCTTCTTTGAGTCTACTACTACTACTACTACGTTAGGAAGCGGCAGCTTAAATCCTTCCTTATTAATTTGATCATTTCTGTTTGCTTGCAAATCTGGCCTTATTATTCGATGCATCAATCACCATATCTCGAGCGCCAGTGTTTCTGCTGCAGGTCTTCTCCGGGTTAGTGCTTTGCCCATTGTCCTTCTTTGAGTCTAGTACTACTAGGTTAGGAAGCGGCAGCTTAAATCCTTGCTTATTAATTTGATAATTTATGTTTCCTTGCAAATCTAGCCTTATTCGATACATCAATCACCATATCTCTCCTGTTTATATGCCATAATAATAACTAGAAATGGTGCCGATTATATGCCATAATAATAATAATCACTAACTATTCCTGACTCATAATGTATTTTGGATCTGATTTGTGCAAGCTTGGTTGGTCTATTGTAGAGGTCAAAAAGCATAAGAGCAGCTAAGTTCTTCATCTTTCCCTAATCTATACCTACTATTAAAGAAAATGGGTATTCTTAGTTTGGTTTGGTTCAATCCTTCTCATTGATTTTTCTTTGGTATGAGTGCACGGTAAAGTTTCGTATGGTTCACTGGTACACACGGTAAGCCGTACGGTTCGCTCGTTGTAAGCCGTTAGGCCAGGTACTTGTACAATGGGCCTTCTATGGGTTTTCATAGACACCGTGGAAAATAATTAGGTCAATATAAATCAACATTGTGGGAATTAAACACGACTTCAATAGGATATTAAATGGATGTGGATAATTAAAAAAGGATTGTGGGTAAACCATTGGAATAATTAAAAGAACGATTGTGGGCTTAATAAATAGAATATTCAAATAGATGGGGATAATTAAAGGAAGGATCCATAGGTGTCATTGTGTTGGGGCTACTAAATTAGAAAAAAAGGATTTTATTCCTGACTAAAACAGGTGAGGACGTCATGTTAATTAAAGGAAGGATTATGATGTCAAGAAAATTTAGAGGAAGGATTATACTTAAACGGAATTAGTGGGAGATTATGCCTGCAAAGAAAATTTGGACGCGCATAAATTGCATCCTATTTTTTATGTCCATTTTGTAAAAGGATGCTGCATTGCATGTTCTTTATAGTGAATACGGTGCTATGAGACATTATGCGTGCACAAAACATCAATTTTTCCCGTTGCAACATACGGACATATGTACTAGTCTTTTCTTTTAATAATAAAGTATGGATTGACTCAGTGGATTCACCGTTACAATACGCTTTCTTCCTGTGAATTTATTTTTTTAGTTTGAATTTAAAACATATATGTGAGGTGGTACTAATTTGGGGAACCACGTTGCAAAATTTTCGTACATGACGTCCAAACGAGATTAGGCAGAAAATAAACGTCTTTACATGGGATCGAACTCACAGTATTGCACGTCGAGGCCCAAAGCTGCAACCAACACAGCTAAAGCATAAGGATACAAAACAAAATGTTTGTTTCTTTATAAATTAGTACCACCTTGCTGCTTTACAAGCCGTTCTACTGATTTATATATGTTTCCAATTCAATATCAATAAGCATTCTGGAGAATTAATTAGTAATAATTGGCCCTGTTTGTGAGGAAAACGCCTTTGGGAATAAGGAAACAAAGGTGGCTGACATATATGGCTTAGATTTCATGAGATGTGCGCTGTGTGATCAGCGGGCATAATATGGAAAGAGAATTTCGAAAAACAAAAAGGAGAGGATAATGACCATATAATACCAGGGTTGTGATCCTTGGGCATAAAAGGAAGGTGAGCTCCTAAAACAAGAAAGAAGGAAGGAGATAATAATATGTTGCAAAGGAATTATAATATGAGGGCATGATCAGTATAGAAAGAAAGAAAGAAAGGTGTATGATATTACACAAAGCAAATTACCCAGACATGGCATGCAATTAACGCAAAGTTGATGAGATTTTAAAATTGCTTCAATTTACAAATAATGCCTTTAAAAATTGAAAATTAGGGGGCCCTTTAGGGTCAGAATTGTTGTACCAAAAGTACTGTATGTGTAAAAAACTAGGGACTGTTTGTTCAAATGCGAAGGAATTATTATTCATTATTTCTAATGCTTAGTGAGATATTTTTTTCACGACAGCTTACAAATAATACCTTTAAGATTTAAAAATTAGGGGGCCTTTTAAGATCAGAATCATCGTATAAAAATCATATGAAAAGCATTGAATGTAGCATTCATCTTAATGTACAATTGGGAAAAGACTTCCTCGCGTGCGAGCGTTGCAATGCTCCGCAACGCATCTGGGGACGAAGCCACGTAAATCTCTCCTCACCCTAATTAATTTCTCTCCCCGGTGAATTCAAGGGTGGGCCCCACACTAACTAATCACCCTCTAATTCAACTGTGGGACCCACACTAACTAATCTCACCCACCTGAATTCGCGTCAATTGGCCACGCCCGTACAATTGATATGAAGTATTATTAGACCTTGGTGCGCGCCTTCCTGCCGTTGCCGGGCGGCATCATTGAGATGTTCTTGGGACATGTTGTCGGATATTTCGGTAAATATGTCACTATATCTCACGTTGCAACGCACGGGCATCTTTGTTACTATATATAAAGTACGCATTGACTCCATGGGTTCACCGTCATAATACGCTTCTTCCCGTAAATTTACGCTTTCAGTTTTTTCACCTATATTATTTTTTACATCCGAGGTGGTACTATTTTACCTACGTACTCCCTCCGTCCGTGAATAACTGTACATCTAGCTTTTGTCTTAAGTCAAAGTTTTAAAACTTTGACCAATTTTATAGGAAAATGTAGCAGCATTTATGGCACTAAATTAGTACCACTGGATTCGTTTTGAAATGAACTTTCATAATATATCAATTTGATATCATATATGTTACTACTCTTTTCTATAAAGTTGGTCAAAATTCTAAATCTTTGACTTAGAACAAAAACTAGATGTACGCTTATTTGTGGACGGAGGGAGTATACTACATATATACATCCGGGAGTACACGCAGACACCCTTAATGCCCGACCCAGTTACAAGTTGATTGCTTCTTACTCCCTGATTTTCGTCCTTACTATTGTAATTTTCGTCCGTCCGTACGGTAGTTTTCATGCATCGTTTCGAAAATTCAACCCTTGCTGTCCCAAACAAGCCTCAACCGGCTAGCATGGGCCTTAGCCAAATTTGGCAAATAATAGAATAGACACGTGCAGGATAATTCCACCTCGCTCCCTCACAATTAAATTAACCAATTTAAATACTGATGTGAATTGAAATCAATAAACTGGCTGGGGTCAATAGGGAAGGGTGGGCAAAGAAAATTAAACCGAGGAACAAAATGATCCTGATTTGAAATCTCGAAAGAAGGAAGATGATGGATGAATGATTCTCGAAAGAAGAAAGGTGAGCAGCGGGTTGGCGTGCAGCGACGGGATGGGAACGGCGTTCATGGCCGGTCCTGTGGGGGTCTCAGAGGGAAATTTAAACGGGAGGAAGATAAAGTAAAACAGAAAGGGCGCGAAGTGGTGCTCCCCGGCAGAGCTCCAGCGAGGTTGCTGGTGGGGGGATGTAGAAGAGGGGGCGCAGCGGTGGGTGGGCGGAGCCAGCAGAGGCGGCACGTCCCGATGAATTCTTTTTTCAGTGGAACGTCCCGAGGGGTGGGAGCTCGTGGTTGGGGATTTATTTGGGCTGTGGAACCGTGATCAACCGACGTGTTAGCTAGTAGCGTACACGCGTGTAAGCAGCCGGTAGCGGACACATACTTTTTCTTTGCGGGGATCTATACACATACATTGAAAAGGGTACAGATAGGTTTTCTATATTTTGTGCTAAAGACAGGTACAGTAGATTTTATTTATTGCATACAGAATTCATATATGTACATGCATTCAAGTTCTACACGTTCATGCTACTGAATTAGTGGTTTCTAATTTTTTATCTTGAAATCTGCTTATATAATTTTAAAAAGTGTCTGCATGCTTTAAAAAATGGTTGTGTAATTTAAATGTGTTTCTGCTTTCTGTAAAAAAGGATGCCATTTTTAAAAAGTGCACTTGCATTTTATAATGTTTGTATTGTTTTAAAAAAAGAGTTTATGTAATTAAATATTGTTCATATTTTCAAGCGTGTTCATGTAATTCTGAAAGTGTTTGCATGTTAAAAATTGTTTGTAATTTAAAATTTTTTTTGTGATTTAAAAAAATGTTCATGTGTTTAAAAAAAGAATGTTCATACATTCCGAAGAAAATAAATTAAAAGCGAGTTGGATTATAAGGGACGGTGTATGGAATAGGTGCATGGTGTAGCTCGTGTAGGGCGACCCTTAGATCCGGCTGGACAAGATTAGTTTTAAAAGTTGTAAATATTCCTTTACATTTGCATAGTTCAGTGATAAGTTTGTTCAACGGTGGCCAAGAAAAAAGGGATTTTTTTTTTCCTTACCCACACATGGACCCTAAATTCCTGATTGATTTTTCTTTACGAAACGCTAATTGGAGCTGCCGAATGACATGTGTTAATTTGTTTCTTGATCCATCTGGTGCGAGATTAATGCTTAGTGCCTTTTTACGTGTTTCTTTTGACATTGAATGTGATATGCATATGTTGGCCATGGTATTTGCTCACATACCAAAGCACCTGTAATGATTAGAATCCATTCAATGAAAGAAGATTTTAAATAATGCATGTGAATGAGGGATGTCATCATTCAATATATACCGACTGCCGCAAGTCTATGTCGCGCTCGGTGAGAAAATTTTCAATTACTCAAACCAATATACTAATCTAGATACTATCAACAATCTAGACATTGTTCCTCATCTGATTATGTGGTTGGCCATAGACCGAGGTATGTGCCATATGTGATGTGAACCAGAAGTTGTCAACTCTGCCATCACCTTGATGAGGTCATCAGAATGCCGTTCCTAAGTAGAAGTTTTGTGTCATTTTTTAATCATTTTGGTAGCATCATTTTTGCAAGTTTAGAGCAGCGAGCGTTCAAAGCTTCATCTTCCACCTTTTTCTCACCTATCATCTCATGCAAACCGTATTGCATTGTTAATATATTTTTTCTACACTTTCGTTACAACGCACGGGTATTTATGCTAGTAATAATAAAGCACTGATTGACTCCGTCGGGTCACCGTCGCGTCCTTTTTAACACAAAGGTCCATGTGGTTTTAGGAATCAACCCGCACTCCAGATTTGCTTCTGCTCGTCCGTTTCTTCGTAAGCTGCGTTCGATTTTTTTTACTTCAGTCGCTCGGATGGGCCTGGTTGGGCCTGGCGGCGCACGGACCAGAGGGAAGAACAGAGGGCCAAATCCTATTTGGTGCCCGTTGCAACTACCACCGCGCCACCAAGCTTGATGTGATAACATACATCTTTTCTACTCTTTCTTCTTTCGCCTTTTCTTTTTCCCTTTTTTTTTAAATTCGAGAAAATTTCTTTCTTCACTTTTTTCCGGAAAAAAAGGATGAAATTTTTGTTTACAAATTCAATAAACTTTTTTCATAATCGATGAACTTTTTTCAAATCTGGCGAACTTTTTTTCAACTTCGATGAACTTTTTTCCAAATACGATAAACTTTTTTTCAAATCCGATGAACTTTGCTTCAAAATCGATGAACTTTTTTTCATATTCGATGAATTTTTTTAAAATTTGATGAACTTTTTCCGTATTTGACGATTTTTTTTCAAAATTGATGAACTTTTTTGCAAATTCGATGAAATTTTTCCTAAGAACCAGAGTATGTACTGTAGAAAACCGGTTGGTTTTTTCCTAAGAGAAATCATGATATAATGTAGCAACTTTGGGAAAGAGAAAAAAAACAAGCGATCGAGCGTGCTGCGTGAACCAGCGATCGAGCCATCGAGTGGGCGGCTAGCGAGCGGGAGCCAGCGTGCGTTACTGGGCCAAGCCCATGCAACATGCAAGCGATGCAGCGGGCGCTGGGTTCGCTAGCGGCCGCTGGCGAGGAGCTCTCGAACAGAGGGGGGTCAGAGAGAGAGAAGAGAAGGCGCGGGAGGCTGGGCGCCAGATCCTATTCGGCGCCTTCACCGCCGGATACAGGCAAACTGGCCAACTGGCGCACACCTCCGTCTCCGCCTTGGGCCGGCCCACTTTCATTCTTTATCTCTATTGTAGAAACGTTCAAAAAAGATGTGCCGAAGGAGTGTCGAACTAGAGATCTCCAAGAAACCAACATACCTCACTAACCAATAGTGCCACGTTACTGCTAGGGACAAATATAGGTAGGTAACTCTTTGTTGTTAGTTAAAAATCGCAGTGGTTTCACTGTTTCTTTTTTTCGGTTTTTGTTTTGGGCGGTTTTTCTTCTGTTTTTCTCTTTCTCTTTATTTTTTTTCATTTCTTCTTTAAAGTTCGTTAACCTTTTTAAAAAATCATGAACTTTTCTTAAATCCGTGAACTATTTTTCAAATTTGTGAACTTTTTTCAAAACACATGGACTATTTCTTCAAAATCGTGAGCTTTTTTCAAATCGATGAACTTCTCCTCAAAAGGAATGAACTTTTTTCGAACTCAATTAACTTTTTTCCAAAATCGGTGAACTTTTTTGAAAATCACTGAACTTTTTTCAAAATCGATGAACTTTTTTCAGAATCGATGAACTATTTTTCGAAACTGATGAACTTTTCTCATAATCGATGAACTTTTTTTCAGAATCGATGAACTTTTTTCGAAATCAATGAGCTTTTTTCAAAATTGATGACCTTTTTTTCAAATTTGTAATTTTTTTTAATTTGATGAACTTTTTTTTCATAAAAATCAACTTTTCCAAAAGAAATTCAGAAATCTAAGTGATACTGTGTAATAAATAGCACGGCTGCGATGGTTCTTAAAGTGTTCGCATTGTAATCAATCAGTAGTGTTCTGAAGGTTGAGTGGTTAGCTGAATAGCGTTGTAACGTGGTCGCGTGAGTTCGAGTCCTGGTACATGCGAGGCAGGGGGCGTCCATGGCTGCGTGCAGCAGAGCCAGCGGCTCGGGCGAGCTGCGGGAGGGCGCTAGGAGAGGCGGGGCAGCGCTGGCGGGACTAGCAGAGGCAGCTCTCGAGGGGAACGAGGGAGAGTGGGATCGAGAAGGTGGAAGAGGGGATTGGATTAGGGTTAAGGAAGGTTTAGGTGGGCCACTGGTGGGCCGATTGCAGAGCAGACCGAGCTGCTAGGCTGCGCTGCTGCTCTTCTTCTTCTTATTTTTTTTTACAAAAAAAAGAATATGAGATAAAGAGGGTTAGGGGATGAATATGTGCAAGGGATAAATTTTCTTTCCTTGAAATATGTGTGACCCAAGAAAATTGGTTGTCGGCATAATTTGGAAATTAGATTCCAAATCATCTGAATTTAATTAAAATGGGTTTGAAATAGGTCTAGGTTTTAGAAGTGTCAAAAATTTATGGAAATTTTGGTGGACCTTGGATAAATGCAACAAGAATCAGCGGCAATGTTTGGAGAGCGAACTTCAAGTAGAAGATGGCATAGGATTTGGAGAAGGTTTAGAATGAAAAAAAAAGGCACTTAAATAAAAAAATAGAATGGGGGCTCAGATTAAATTCTGAAGATCTTTATTGTTTTTAAAAAGGTGTGGAATATTTAATGGCACGATAACATGATGTAATGCAAAAATAACATAGGGCAAACAATATAACAATTATATTACGCAAGCAATCTAGGGAACCAGTCTAGATTCATGAAATCACTTTTACGGGCACCTGTATAAATAGAAAAAGACACCTAAAATCTTGAACCACGTGATTTTTTTCCCGTTACAACGCACGGGCTCTTTTGCTAGTTAAGCCTACTAGCAGAGTGGCCCGCTCGATGCCCAGGATAGAATTTATAAAGTTTAATAATGAGAACATACTATTTGCTTTATCTAATGAAAAAGTTGGAACCATATGTCATGATATTTACAAATATAAGACTTATGTGAAAAGAGTTTTGTCTAAGATATTTTTGGTTATTTATTTATATATAAGTATATCTATTATCCATTTGTTATTTACGTTCTAATTATGCATGGCATACTAATTGTATTCTTTGTGATCAATCGCGTTGTATTTTTTTTATGCATGCCATACTAATGTCTTAGTATGTCTATTGTTTTATAATTTTAAAATATAGTGCATATTAACTTTTCCTATCTCAAACTATGCAAAAATACTCCAAGTCTTTATGAAAAGATATCAACATCTACAATATACAATGAATATAATATTAAATTAAATTTTTATGTGGATTTACTGATATTTATTTGGTATTTGTAAATATTGATCATTTTTTCTATATTCTTAGTAAAAGTTTGCAAAGTTGTATTTTAGCCATGAGGATAGTTTGCAAAGTCGCTCTTAGGACAAAACATATATGCTCTATATTTTTGTATGGAGGTCTTTGCTTGTATATGTGGAAAGGTCAAGCACGACATCACTTTTTTACTACTGATGTATTGTGATGATTCTGGCAGCTCATACAGAAAGACAACTAACTTGTCAACTCAAACAATATAAGGGTAGAGTAATGGATAAGCTCTTCGTGGGTGGTGAGAATTTATAGATAAATGTATTGCGTTATTTACCCCCATGCTAGTAATTTTCTTAAGATTTCCAATTGATATGTCAATGATAGAAGAAAGTTGAGAAGCCTTACGCCGGTGGAAGATTTACATGAGTATGCAAGATAGGAGCATGAGGCTAGATGTATGGAGGACATATATTTTCTCGGGTGAACAATTCATCTAAGTAAGTGGTTTACCGATAACACTAACCTTTTGGGACATTAGATCATCGTCTATGATTCCTTGGGAGAGAAACAATATGTACTCAACAACACAAAAGATACATCAATCTTGATCCCATTGCTGACAATTGTATCAAGTTCAATGTATGATCTTGTTAATTTCACCACCCATATTCACACAGCTTTTGTAAAACCTCACCCAGATTATATGTAGAAACCCACTGTAGCAAGATTATAGCTCGCTATAGTCCGTTTTTCCCTTGATTTCCTAAAGGGCACTGCATTTATCTAGATGACCTCATCAGCAAGATATCAACCCATTTGCTACATAAAGCAGCCAAATAACTCAAGTGGTACAACCTTTTTCTTGTTTCACAATTTTCTGAGCACTTCCAAGGTAGTTGACAAAAAGTATTTGGTTACTATACTTTGTCACGCTCAAGAGAAAAATCATCATGTACCATCTAGGACTTTGGCAACTTGTGGACAAATGGGAGCATATTTTTAACCGTTCCCATGAAAAGTAAAATAAAATCCAAGAAAGAAAGAACTTGTAGGATTTTATTAGTAATGTCAACTAAGGGCATGAATAACGTTAAAAAGCTTTTATATTTATAGGAAAATGGTTGTGTACTTATTTTTGAATGGGTCTTACTTCTTAAATTTTGAGTTGTTCAGAAAAACGGACTTAAATGAAGTAGGTATTTTAGAGAAAATAACAAAAAAATGTGAGTGAATGTGTCTACATGAAAGTAAACAACCAGGTATCGGCAAAAATATTGTATAATATACACATTCTTATTTGTCAACCTCGGCGCTCATCCATTGTGAATTGGCACCCATTCAAATTTAAGGAAAATTTGTGGTGAGGAAAAAAGGATAATGGAAGTAAAATTCACCTTCCCGACTCCAACACAAGAAGTGAAACCTGCAACTTCAATTTAAATAAACATACATTTTTCTTGTTTAGATCCTTGCAGAATCAGAAAGTAAACAATAAATTTTGATTCCTTTATTGACTCGAATCATTGCGGAATCATTTTCGCCCCGAGTGAATAGTAGTAATATTTTCTACCTTTCTTGACTCAAATAATGTTGGAATCTTTTTCGTCCTGCAATCCATGTTTTGCTCTGCGTACAAAATTGCAATCTCATTTGAAAGCAAAGTACCAATGGCTGATTTTTTTTAGTTAACAGGCGATCGAGAATAATATAGAAAAATAGCACAGACCAAGCTATCTACATATATAAACATTATGAATCTAATCTGAAGACACCTCTTGGTAGTTCTTCGATACACCACCCCATCTACCTAGTCAGTGAAGCTATAGAGATTAGACGCTATTCTGCAAACTTACTCATGCTGTCATGCGTCAATGAACTACCAAAGAAACAAATCCTAGATCTATTGCGAGAGGGACCATCCAGTTCAGGGTGCAATTGGATGCGCTGCAGGTAGGGTTTTAGTTACCGGATCATTATGTGGACTAATGCGACGGATGACGATGCATTAATTCCGGACACGTGGGTGCCACAGAGCCATATAGCTTTTGGGGCATCTTGAAGGTCACGACTCACGTCGGTTTCGCTGTTTTGCAGTAATTTCATATGTAGCATCGAATCTAATGGTAAGAAGTGCTCCGATATGTCCAACTCGAGCCCGTTGTACCTGAAACCACTGGAGCCGGCGTCATTAACAACGGATGAGGAGCATGAGCTACTGTTGGCCGTCATTGTGAACTGTGCGCCGAGTATGACATCCTGCTTGTAGTCGACACAGTGTACACATCAGTGCAGCCACTTATCGACTAAATCACCTTCGTCATATCTATGCTAGGGTAAAACTGGGATGGCCCATCGTACATGACATAGTACAGGCATACCTAGGCAACGTGCGCGGCCAGCTATAGGCCATGCTGCATCCATGTATCCACTGCAGCTATCTCCACTGCAATATTCGCCCAGAACCAAAACAGCCTGTTGCGTCATTCAATAGTTATAAAGTCCACATCATACTCCTCCTTGGCTACGTTGCTACTCCCAACTCCCGAGTTACACTCCCTACCGGTAGCTCTCCGCTGCCTGGAAGACCATCATGGTGGTCCCAAACTCGGGCAGATCTAGAACGATAGTGCTCAAGGTGCTCCCTGGCTTCTCCCTGAACACCAAGGTTCAGAACTAAGTTGGTGCTCGAGATCATCTCATTGCAAGCCACCCATTTTGGTGACAAAAACGACAACAAAAGCTCACTTCTCGTCATGGATTACTGCTAGCTGAGGCTTTGTACAGGAGCACATACTCGATCTCCTGGTCGGTCTTTGCAAAGAGCTAGTTCCGGTGACCTGAACATGCACATCCACAACAGTTCTGAGCTCCTTGATGATTGAATAATCAATAAACTTCGTTTTTTTTGCTTTGTATGTGCACCAGCCAGCGGCTGGACTGTTCTGTAGCAGAATCCAGTCAGTTATACTTCGTCATCACATATCATCAGAAGTAGTTGGCCATGGGGCTGTACCAAACTGAAACTACCAACAGCATAATCAATAATGTCATAAACCAACAATTGAAGACAGATTGGAGTAGTAATTAATACTTACATATGGAGGTGCAGGCATACAAAATAGGTCAACACAGAGATATGTGTCCTTGCATCTTGCCATACATATGAGTGCTAAGCTATGATCAATACGCATCTTTTCTTATGTTGAGGTTGAGTGAATATCCTGTGTGTAAAACCTATTGAAGAGTTGAAGACAAATCAATCCATCAATCAGCGACATAACAATCTAGTGATTTTGCATGCTGGTATATATACTATACAAACATAGATCGGTTTCTTTTCTTGGATTTCTAGTAGGCAGTAGTTGGGGGCAGTTCTATGAATCTCGACAAAGCTGAGTGAGCAGAGTTCCGGACTGTCTTCGAGGAGAGATTGGGGTCAGTTCTATGAATCTCGAGTGCTTTTGTAAAAAAAAATCTTACCAGTGCAAAGATCTGGGCCTGTGCATGTGCAGTGCAACACAGTGACCATGTTTCTCGAGATTGGATGAATCTCATGGAGATGGGACGTTGCAGATTCCTTCCCGTTGCATCCCTGGATCAAATCCCATACATATCAAGGGAGGATGAATATCATGCAGATGGGACGTTGCAGAATGCTTCCCGGTCATTTCCCAGTCAGATCCCATACATGTAAGGAAGGACCAAGGGCATGCAGATAGGACATGTTCCAGATGCAGCAGGCAGAATTGAAGACTATCCACGTAACCTCAAGAAGAAAGAGATTTGCTTTTTTAGTGCAAACAGATTTGTTATGTTTTTTTGTGTTAGGGAGAGAGAGGCTTTTTTATAATGGTCTACGTGGGTAAATTTTTAACTTTTAATGTGAATAATTTTTTCTTTAGATCTAATGGTTCTTATTTATTGATTTTCTAAATCAATGGTCATATGTTTCTGATTATTTTGGGCTTTTCTAAACTATTTTTCTTTTTTTCTGGTGAAGCTGTTAAGTACTTTTTATATATAATAGATTCTATGGATGTATTTAAATCAATAATTTCTTGTGCAGCAGTTTCTTTTCTTGTACCCGGAGAAGCAATAAATGGACTTTGCAAGTGTGGAGCCAAGTGGTCTGTCCTTCCATTTATTAGAAGAAATTACAAATGGTTTCTCTGAGGAGCGATTAATTGGTAGCGGTGGGTATGGAAAAGTTTACATGGTACGACTGAAGGCACATATTTTGCTAACAATCAACTTGCATACTCGATCTTGTGTTGCGCCCGATTCTATAGAAGAAAGTATAAAAAAAACCCATTTTCTGCTTGACACATGTTACACATATCACTACAAACAGAAAATTAAACCATATGTTTGATGTTTAACAGGGAGTGCTTCAAGATGGGAAAAGGATTGCTGTGAAGCTGCTTCATCCTATGCGAGGATTTGAGGATAATGAGACACAATTTAAGAATGAGTTGGACAACCTTGTGAAGCTCCAACACCAAAATATTGTGAAGTTAGTTGGCTACTGCTATGATATTCAGAAACAATACATAGAGTACAATGGCAGATATATTTTTGCTGAAACCATACGTAGGGCACTCTGCTTCGAATATATGCGTAAAGGGAGCCTTGAGAACTATCTTCTTGGTATGATGGTGCTCTACTCGCCCCCTTAGTTATCATGTTAAGGAATCTTTCCTAAAATTTATGTTTTGATTTCACTCTTTGCTTTTGTTTATACAGATGATGAATGTAGTGGGCATGATTGGCACACACGTTATGCAATAATTAAGGGGATTTGTAACGGTTTGAGATATCTTCACGAGGAATTGGAATCTCCTATTTATCATTTGGATCTAAAACCAGCTAATGTACTGCTGGATGAGAACATGGAGCCCAAAATCGCTGATTTTGGATTGTCAAGAATCTTCGGAGAAGAACACACACAAATCACAAATACTACTATAGGAACATTGTAAGCTTAATTCTTCATGTCAAGTGTAGTTTTTTTTCAGCTGGCAGGAAAATCTATTTGCGTCAGACACATAGTATCATATATATCACTGCATCAGTAACACATATATATCATGTGCCGTGCAGTGGGTACTTACCTCCGGAATACATAGAGAGGAGTGTGATCTCAAATAAGTTTGATATATTCAGCTTGGGTGTTGTAATTATAAAGATAATGACAGGACCTATGGGCTACTCCAAAAGTGCAGAAATGCCTTCCCATCAGTTCACAGAGCTTGTAAGGAAAATTGTTGCGTTTATGAAGAATTCAAGATCAATTATTTTACATATTTCACAAATATCTGTTTGATTTCTCAAGTATACTATCATTTTTCATGTTCTTAATTGGCAGGTACATGCAAAATGGAGAAGTAGGCTACAAGCATCATCAGTGTATGCGATGGAGTCCTATTCCGAACAAGTGAAGACATGCATCGAGTTAGCTTTAAGGTGTGTGGAGGCTGATCGACACAGAAGGCCAAGTATAGGGTCTATTGTCAATATGCTGATTGAGACTGAGGCTATTATTCAGTTTCATTGTGCATTGAGAATTGACCCAACGTCATCCATGGACCAGGTGCCATCACAGAGGGCATACTGTCGCTTTCACTATACTTTCTGTTTCTTCTTTACTTTTCCTACCGAACTAAGTCTATTTTTAGCATATATCCCACTGAATCCTGCCTAACAATATTTTCTTCTAGGAGAAATTATAAAGATAAATTAATTTGAACAGGTTTAGTTATATGGGTGAACATATGCAGCATTGATAATACGTTGGAATAAATTCATTCTCTGAACAATTTGAAACAAAATTTAAGTTTTCTAACAGACCTCGGTAGGTATGTGGCTTGCTTATGCTCAGAGAATTTCGAAATAATGGATCTATTCAGAAAATTATGTTTCAACACTGCATTATCTCGAACATACAGAAGGAAGAAGTCTGGACATTTCTCAGCAAAAATTAAAACGAGACACAATATTTCTGCAAGAATGGTAAATGTAATACTCAAACTAATGATTTCAACATTTGGAAAGGAAACACATTAAGAATGCATCATCAAATTATCATGAAAAATCCTTTTGATAAGATAAATCAATGTTCATAACTGGAAGGATAAAATAAAGCTTATAATTTATCTCTCTTTTTCTTTCACATGATATACATTTTTGGTTGATTTTGGTACAATGCTTGATCATCTAGCAACTTAAGGTAAAAAATGTGCTAGAAATTTTTATGACTATTAATTATGTGGGATGCAACGAACGAACAAATAGGCCTCCAAATACATTTTTCCTGTGTAACAGCGGTATTAATTTTGTCTTTTTGTTTTAGTACCACGTGTTATTTTAATTTGTGGTTTCCTCTTGCCTGTAGATGAGCCCTGGCACGTCCCCTGAGAGTGAGCTACTAGAAGCATCTCAAAGAAAGGAGACTGAGTTTCTGGATGTCTATCCCAGCCAGCTCCACTTCCCTTTCGAGCCAAACAAGTGGATCTCATGCCCACTGCGCATAACTAACAACACAGATGATCACTTTGTCGCCTTTAGGTGTCTCCCGGAAACCCCAGAGTGTTACTTGGATGGACTTTCCTCCCTCCATGGCATTCTGCCACCAAGGTCCACTTGCACCTACGTCGTAACAATGGACATGCAGAAAAAGGCACCCGAGAATATGGACATGCTTGCCGTGATCCTAGAAAGCTGCATAGTGCAAGAGGGCATGACGTCATGGGATGTGGACGACTATCTTTTTTTGTCAGTCAGAGAAGAAAGTGGAAGTAAGGTGAATGAGGTAACACTAATGGCTGTTTTTGACCCAGCAGGCGAGATGATGAACTCTGAGGTTAGTTATCTTGCAAATAATGGCATTCCAAATTGCACTTGATCATATATAGGATTTGGTGTGATATTTCTTCCTTATTTTAATATTTTGTCTTTTTCATGGCATATGCTATTACTCGGCAGCCGATCTGGCCGCAAATTAAGGTGAAATTTTTATTTTCTCTTATGTACGTACATCTTTGCTTATTTTCTTTTAATGGTTTTATCAACCATGGTTATTTCAGATTATGTACTGCAGGGATAGTTTGGGGCTAGTGGTGTCAATGGATGTGCACCCAACGGAGCCGTGGTGAGTTGATGCTCCTAGCTATTGTTTGATGTCAGCACCAAATGACTTGCACACATATTTACTGGATTATTTTTATTTGCTGTATATACCACTCCCTCCGTCCCTAAAATTCGAACTAGCAAAAGGACATATATTTAGGAACGGAGGGAGTATGTGCCTTGTTTGGATCCTGACTAGAAGCAAATTTGATTTTTTTAAACTAGTCTTAAAATCTCAATATAACCTCGTTTCGTTGGTTGAGAATATATAAAACTATCATAAGAAAAATGCTTTTGGTTCTCTCTCTCTCTCTCTCTCTCTCTCTCTCTCTCTCTCTCTCAGCTTGGAATAGACAAGAGCAAAAATGTAATAATTATTTCTCTAATGTGTTCACAATAGTTTGAGTACATCCTTTATATAGATCGAATATGTTTCTCTGGTGTGCTTTCCAAATAGATTCTGTACGCCCTTTATATAGGACATGTCTTAAAAATAAATGATTAAAACAACTAACAAGATTTCAGTAAGAACCACATTATTCCGATAAAGTCTGGTTGGGTGTTAGTAGACAGTCTCGGTAAATGTTCATCAAATTAGAATAATAACATAAATTAATACTTACTAGCATGACGCACGTGCATTGCTACCGAACCATTGGCTTAGAAGGTGGTCAAATAACGACATTGTCCTTTTTCCGTTGCATGATATACAATTAGTAAAGATAGCAAAAATACGGTGAGAGGCATGTAGCATCAGAGAATTTTAAATGGCCATAGTAGATCGGGAAGAGAACTAAAATCAAGATCGACTTTGAGTTGAAGTTGCCCTTTTGTGTTTGTTATTCCTGGCTTCCGCAAAAGAGTTAGTCTCACATGAAAGTAGTGTATTTATTTATTTATGATAGATCGCATATGAGGAAAGTACATTTGTTTATATGTCTCTTGGAAGATTGCTAGTTCCACATGTGGGATGCATCTATTTGTTTATTTGAAAAGGATGTTGGACCCACATGTGAACTCACCACCAACTCCAATCTTTATAAGTAGGACATGATACTATGAAAATATTATGTTAACAAAACTAAAACATTGTTTAATAGTGGATGTCCTTGCAATCTGACAGGATGCTCCAACAATTTAAGTAGTAGTGGATGGCCTCAGGGTATTCAAAGTTATTTGAATCTAATATGACACACAAAATATCACCATGGCCATCAATTCTAATAATATTACTAATATGTTGATGTTGTTTCGTGAACCTTGAATAATTTAATTAAAAAACAAATATGCCAGACTAGTCTTATTGAAGATTGACAAGATGATTTTATTCTTCTGGTGGAAATATAGGGGGCATTCATCTCAAGTGTTAGACAAAATGTTGGGATTACACAACAAGTAATGATGGTTATAATGAAGTTGGTGTATCACTGAGTTCGTGTGGGTGGTGTACGCTTAATTAATTCATCTCCAAAAAAGGACTTGTAAGAAACACAGTGTCCTGCCTCAATAACCTGACATACCTATCTGACCTAGACAAGTAACATAAAAAATATCATTAGATCAAAACATTAGCACTTTGCGCTTACACCATCATTCCCCAATTAACATGCTTTTCTCCGACAACCATGATTTGCCGCTTATAATGTGTCACCAGCTCTAGAGTCAGCCCTAACCGGTTCAACTGGGATACATCATACCATTTACTAGTCCTTGGAACATCAGGATACGTGAGTCCTTATACCAAGATGAATGCACAAACACTGCAATAAGATACGACTATCAAGAATAGAACGTAATCTTAATCCCAATATAATACTTCAATTTGCTACGTGTCAGCTTCTACTAACCATGTCCACCTTGATTATCCAACTGAAACATGCTCACTACAACAAAAAACATAATAATGTAAAAAAAAAAAAAAAAACAGAGACCAAACCAAACATAAAATTTAATGAAGGACCAATTCAGCGTTATTATGGAAATGAGTGGTTACAAGGATGTAGTCTAGTGTAGACTAAGTATTGGTTACACACGTTATAACTATGATAACTGAAAAGTATCATTGTTGATCCTAAATAAAAAGATGCTATTTTAGTCAAGCAAGTAGTATAAATGAAAAATCAATTTGGCCAAAACAATGCTTACATTAAATGGTATCTTAGCAAAACATCACTGAAATCCAATTTATTGAAGCATTGAGACACATAAAAGAATCTCATGATCTAAACAGCCGGAGAAAGGGGAAAACTGCATTACCATACTATATTCCCGTTTTCCAAGTTTTGGTTTCATCTAGACATACATTCACTAGGAAAACTCGTTGGTTTTGTTCAATAATTAAATGTTTGATGATATAATGTCCTTTAACATAGAGTGTACTTTAAGTGCTGTAATATACCCAATTCAAATACAATACATGGGTAGATGACTGTAATTCAAATAATGGTTAAGGAGTACTGAAGATTTGCCAGTGTTTAATATTTTGCTACTTTTGAGTATTCTCTTTTCTCACAGGATTTTGGCAGGTCATCACGATGGGTATGTCTCTGTTTGGAACTATCAAACCCAGGTATGTAGTTGCGATCCCTCTTGTAGAAATTACAGGGGGTGGTGGGTCTCCATTTAGAATGCAGGCCACAGTGATAAATATTTTAGCATCACGTTAAATGTAGTGAAAGGGATATCAATTGAACTGATTAATTTTTTTTCATTTTTGACCAGTCAAAAGTGACTGCGTTGAGAATTGCAAATGGGAAACAAGGTCATGCACCATTGATTCGTTCAATTAAATTCATCGCGCGACAGCAATGCTTTGTGGGAGGTGATGGCAACGGATACATCCATGTGCGAAGATGTATGACAATGGATGCGCTCAAGAAATTCAAAGCTCACACAGCTTGGATCAAATCACTAGCGGTTCACCCAAGTCTCCCATTTGTGCTGTCAGCCTCTGATGACCACCTGATCAAGCTTTGGAACTGGGAAACTGGCTGGGCATGCATTCGGACATTCAAAGGACACACGGGCGATCCGGAGAATATCATGTTTAACCCCCACAATGCTAAAACTTTTGCCAGTGTTGCGTTGGACAGCACAGTAAAGGTTGTTTTGTCCTGTTCTTTTAGTACTACATTTATTATCTAAAAATATTATTTTAAAAAAATGGCCCTGGCTTAATAGGATCCTAATTCTTGAATTTTACAGATCTGGAGCATTTCTTCTCCCATTCCCATTGCCACGTTGGACTGTAATGGGGATGAACAGCTCTGTGTAGATTTTTTTTTCCCGGGCGGTGACCGACAGTATATAGTTACAGGATCAAGGACTGGGACAGCACGCGTATATTATCTTCTATTTTATATTATTCAACAATACTACCATATGCACTATTACTACTGTCATCCCCTACAAATTATATTAATCTACTGGCTGTATTTTGCTTTTTTATTAGATCTGGGATTTAGAGACAGAGACATGTATTCGAGAACTCAAAGGACTCCAAGACCATTGCGGCTGCAATGTTGGTGTGGTTGATAGCCTTCGGGACTCTCCGATTTTGATTACAGCTTTACCGGACTTCGCTATTTCTTTGTGCGACACTACTACCTATAGGTAATGCTTCTGATTTTGCACATACAATATCAATGGATTCTTTTTCATTTGAAAAATGGGGCTCGGGCAACCTTTGAGCAGCCTGCTTTTAGTAAATACCTCATCTCCGTATTCTGCCCTACCATACCACCTCCGTCACTGTCACCTTCCACCACAGATGCAAATGTGTCATGACCAACAGTGCGTCCCCTAGCATGAAGGGCAGCAAAGGAGGCGTCAGCGACTCGGCGAGTACTTCCTATATACAACAGTTGTTGCCTATAAACCTCTCTTTTTCGAAAAAAATCGAAACACATCGAAATGGTACCAGCCGTACTTAATAATAAAAGGATTTAGCAGAAATATGTAAAATTGTCCCTCCTAAAAAAATTATTCCAGAATAAATGGGCAATAGTTAGGAGAGGTGCGCCAGCGGCGAGCAGAAGCAAGGTTATTAGATACCGAAGAAAAGCCCGGCCAGAACCACACGTGCAAGTTTCCCTGCATGTGGCTCGTCCGTGATAACTATAGAGCATCTCCAACCGCGCCCTCAACACGGTCTTCCCGTGCGATTTTTTGTGCCGATGCTAAAAAAAGGCCCAGTCGCGTCCCAGAAACCCGTTTTTCACCGGCTTGGGCCGAAATCAGCGCTGGCGGACCCAAGCCGAACCCGGCACGCTGGGGGCCGTCCCGGGGCGCTGGGGCGAGAGGTTTTGGCGCGAAAGAGCCACGGGCCCGCCGAGTCAGCGAGACGGCCGCTTCGTCGCCCTCATCGCCTCGGTTCCCGCGGGAATCAATGCCAAGGCTGATGCACTGCCGCCGCCGGTCAGCCTTACCATTGATTCATCATCACGGGCGGCGCGTCACGGGGCGGCGCAGCGACGCCTTCCTTCCCGCCACGCGTACACGCGGGCGCGGCTATGTAAGCCGGTGGCCTCCCTCGCCTTTGGCCACACCAGCCCTAGCCCATCGACCGCCGCCGAGCTCTCCCTCTCCCGTGCGCAGCCGCCGACGTTTGTTCCCACCCTCTCCCTCACTCCCAAGCCCGATGGCCACGTGTTTCCCCGGCAACGCGGTGGTGGCCAACGGCTTCGGTCGCCGCTCGCTTCACGAGTGAGAGGCGTGGCTCCTGTACGAGGCGAACATCCCAGCGCCACCGGACATGCGCGCTTGGCCAACGGGGTGGAGACTTAGCAACGGGGGAGTGCCCACTCCCCCGGTGCCCGACGTCGAGGCGCGCCCCGCCTACTTCGCCGCCGAGATCGACCGCATGCGAGAATCCCTCACAGAGGAGCAGCTCGCCCTCCCCCCGTACGCTGCCGACAACCACGCGGCGTGGGCGGCGTACTTCCAGTGCCGCCAGGAGTAGAGGCTGGCGTCCACCAACGGGGCGCCGGTGGTGGGTGGCGTCAAGAACAGCGTGGGGCACCGCGTGTGGTGGGGCGCCCTCGGCCGCACGCTCAACGGCGTGCTGTCGTACCTCGAGGGCGGCAACGAACCGTCGCTGGCAATACCCTGCCACGACGAACCGGCGGGGCGGACAATGGATGCCCAGGAGGTTCGGTTCCTCCTCGACTTCCTCCTCGCACTCGTCCTCCCGTTCTTCTTCCCACTCCTCCGGCTCGCCGGCGTTGCTCGGCATCAAGGCCGAGCCCGCAGCGGAAACGCCGCTCGGCCGGCGCACTTGCAGTGCCGGCACCGTCATAAACGAGGGCGGCCGGCGCGCCTCCTCGTCGGCTCATCCGCGCTTCGTCAAAGCAAAGACGGAGCCGGGGCTCGCGGCATTGAAAACGGAGCCGGGGCGCCCCGCCACGATGACATGGAGCTCGACGACGTGGATCTCGACGAGGAGGCGGCCCTGAAATGGGCGCGCGACGACTATCTCAAGATGGAGATGGAGCGCCAGCGCGCCGCCCTGCAGCGCTACGAACAGCGCCGCCGGGGCCGTGACGAAGGAGGCGTCGTCATCCTCGACGACAGCGACGACGACGACGCACCGCCACCACCACCGGTCTGCCATGGCGACGCCGGGCAGGGGGCCAGCAGGGGCGGCCGCGTCAAGGAGGAGAAGTCCGATGGCGACGACGGTGAGGATGGCGGCGACGGCGGCGACTACGCCGCGTTCAACGACTTCTTCACCCCTTAGTTTCGGCCTTTGTTTTAGATAATTTGCTATGTAAATTGTCGAACATGTCTAATATTGCCAAGTTTGCCAAATTTTAGCCGAGTTTAGCCGAATTTTGCCGAATGTTATTTTTAACTTAGACGGCGTCGGGGGCGGTCCTGGGATCGGCGACTGGGAACCTACTCGCCCCCAGGTCGATCTTTTGCGCCGGCTCGTCTTCAGGAGGCGATTTTACACGCCCCCTGGGGGCCAACGGCTAGAGATGCTCTAACTTGTGACAACCATCGATGAGTTGTCTAGCTATGGTTGGTAGAGAGATAATAGAATATTTGTGCACCGTTGTGCGGTGGGGAGGGGTATCGTGTAATATTGACCTAAAGAACGAAATGTGAGCTTCTCTTCCTCTAATATCATTCCTCCTCTACCTACTCCAGTGTTCGTATTTCCCATCCCTCCCCTATCCAGCTCAAAATCAGTAGATAGCTGATATGGAGCTCCCAGGGTACCTGCAAGCTCACGAAGCAGGCGCTCAAGATGGCGGCCATGGATGAGCAACTCTGCCCCGCTGGTCAAGTTCGTCACGGCAGCAGCACAACCAATGACAAGTTTTTTTTGCTGGAACCAATGACTACAAGTTGCAGGTGATCCAAGCCTCTCTCGAGCTCTAGTCGCCGACAGTGACGAACATTTGGCAATAAGTTAGGTGAATCGTACTCCATCCGGCTCTGCATCGACTTCGGCAATGACGGGGTCACGGTGGTGCATACCACGTCGACCACCCTCAACAATGACCTGGCGGACCATGGGCCAATTCCCCACGACAAGAGCGGTGGTACCGAAGGGCATGCACACAGGGTAGCCACCACCCAATTATCCTCCTTCCCCTTTATATACAGTATAGACGGGCGGAATAGGGCTTCGCGGACGCCTATATGCGAATTGGGCCTATAGCCCAATACGGGAGTGCCTAGAACTCATCTAGATGAGATATAATTTGGTCTCATTCAACTGAAAAACAATAACAGATACAACCCACGTCAGCACACACGCATCTTATAGCATCATATTCAATGGCTATAAAAGGTGAATGAGACCAAACTATATCTCATCTAGATGAGTTCTAGCAAAACTGTTTTTAATATGGAAATGATTCTAATGTACTTTCCATATATGTCCATTCCCACCTAAATACGTCCATATTTGCAAGGAATAATTAAAACTAGGAGATTTGGGCATATCTGCAAAAAATAGTGATCAGTAGCCAGGTTGAAGTGATAATCGCGTAGTTATCTAACAATATTGAATTAAACAAGGGAAAATATGAGTATAAAATCTACTCATCACGTGCTGAAATATGGGCAGTCTCTTGACAGCCGTGACATCGTTCTAAGGTGGGAATTCTTCCAACCAATCTGCTAGTGCATTTTCGTCCCAGGGTGGAGCGCCGGCCGATGCTATTATCCAATGATTTTTCTTCAAGATGTTGATTGACACCACTTCATATCAACATTGAATCCTCTTGTCCTGGTCTATATTGGTCGGGCTAAGCAAAGTAGAACTTGGGTCTTTATCTTGTTGAAGGCATTGTCTACTTGTTGTTTTGGAGGTCTTTATTGGCTGATCTTGGGAACAAGGATGAAAATTTTGTCCAGATCGTCTCCAGACGTGCTTAGATGCGCTAAGATGTTGAACCCTTCGTATAAGTGTTGTTGCGGAAGATGTCAACTTAGTCATATGTGTTTATTTAATATCTTGGAATGCTTCAGCGTGGTTGCCTTTATTTTGTACTCTTCTTAATAAGACATGAAAATTGTCTTGTGTGTCATAATAATGCCGAAGTAGGTGGTTTAACTTCCTTCTTGAGGTATTTTTTGTTGCTGTCAGGGTACTAGCATGATGCCACCATTCAGTAACACCCTTCGACACTGAGCCACCACCACCCTTAGATATTGAGGCTTTTCTCCGCATGCTGGTTCCGAGTACAGCTGCATAATTTTCCTTTGTTGCTCAGCTTCAGCTAGAATCCTTCGTTCTCACAACCATCATAGGCGTGCTGTCAGGGTGCTCACAACCATCATAGGCGTGCTTACCGACAGCAATCATGACATTGGCATATACTCACTTTATTAAAAAACATTAGTCTTCATAATTTTGCAGGCATGAGAACAAGGTTGACTTTATGCTCAGCAGGGTTCGTGGTGGCTTTGCATACATTAAGGGCATGAAAAGGTAAAATAAATCCCATTACTCTTGTGTATTTCCTGCCCCTATCCATTTTCCTGTGTGCAACTTTTATATTTTTAAACATTAGGTAGAATACTACTAGAATATATCACTGGAGAATAGAGAAGTGAAAATAAACATGTACATTGGTTCGTAGAGCTCAACAATAAGAAAAGCCTCATAACATCAACTATAGGGTAAGAAAACAACTCTGAAATCAACCTCATACAACACAGAGAAAAGTGACATATAGCAATTCTGATCAGAATAAGGAGAACTTGACCTTGGCGTTAAGGATTATGAACTCAAATGAGGCCCTTCTCTGTATAAACCTGATCCTTCAGTTTCTTGAATCAGCTTCCATGAAGACATTGTATGTTTAATGTCAGTAATGAAGATACTCATCTATCTATATTTGTTTGGTGAAACTTCATGAAAAATACAATGGATTCTCTGAAAGCCCAAACGTGCCAACATCCAAGCATACCCAGCTCTCGAAAAACAGTTTTTTTCACCCACATCTGATTCTCTTGCAACCATGAACAGTCCTAGGGCACGTTCACCCAAAATGCCCTAAGACTCTTAAGTTTCTATAACCTGTTTATGGCATGGTTTGAAATTACTTTCATATGGTCTATGAACATCTATATTTTTACTTGTCTTGTACGACAATCTGGTAATAATAAAATGAAGTGGTTGTTTATTTTTAAGAACATTTTAATACATCGATCGTGTGTTGCAATTCAGCAAACATGAGAGTTTATATGCCCTACACACGTTTCCATTGTGCTCTATTGTACTACATATATTTTGGAATTATTTTGAAGTTCCAATCTTCTCACTAGATTATTATATGTCTATAGTGTCGTGATCGGATTTGATGACGGAATAGCAATCATGGAAATCAATTAACTGATGTTCTGCAAAGAGGCTGCTGCTAGCAAGGAAGACAATAGGGCAATACAGGTTTGTATCTTGAATAGCAAGGACGGGGTGTTTAAGTGTTGCCAACCACCAACGGAAAATTGTTGGAGGGCCAGCTGGAGGAGTTGGCCAAGCCTAGCTCATGCGAGCGAGTGTCTTTGTTCGCTCAGGGCAAAGATGCCTAGCTCGAGGAGTGATATTCGACTGAGAGGAAAAGAAACAGATCGTTATCCACTTAACAGTGGCAATTGTGGGTAACTTTAGGTAACGAGTGTCGTCACAGCTGTATAAGTTGGGGTGGAGTAGCTTTGAGTTTTACACTACCAAGAAGTTGTTATTTTCCTATTTTAGCTGTGAATAAACTCGGTTTGGTTGGCTTTCAGCTTTACTGCAGCACATGGCTACAAAAGCTGAACCAAATGGATCCTTAGTTGCACGCTGGTCAATAGAACCTCCTCTATACTAGTGCTTTCACCTCCCTTCATCTCATCTGCTTGAGCTCTCGTCTATATGTTGTTTTTCTGGTCCCGAAGCCATGGGGAAGAACAAAAATCATCCAAGATTTCGTCCTCAACATATGATTACAAAAAGGCCGGCGACGGAGCCATGATTTCCGACATGGGTATGTGGAGTGAATTCCTTTTTGCAACACATCAATATAATATCTTTGTGGTAACAGCATATCTAATGCTTAAGTTATGTTGCAATGCAAGGAGGGAAATCACAACTGAAAAAAAAAATTGTGAATTGTTGCTCAAATTCAACTGGGCACTGCATCCATCATCCATAGCATCGCTTCGGAAATATGTGGGAAAGCAAGTACGGTGGAAACATAAAAACCACGTCAAGACTGAGGAAATATGGTCTTTCCAAAAAATATGTTGCCTGTGCGGATACAGAAGAACTACCTACAGTGCAGGCCCATTAGGACGAGCGCCCACCTAAAATAATCTGCGGTAGAATGTCGCGGACTCGCAAAGAGCAGTCCTCCGACAGGGCCGGCCCATGCGGGAGCTGCGGGCGGTGTAAAAAAACAAAACAAACTAAGCAACAGTTGGGATTCCGACCAATTCTGATAAACACGAACATGTTTTTTAGAAGTATGAACAATTTTTGAATTTCTGATCAAAATTTAAAACAGGAACTTGTTTAAAATTGTGAACAAATCTTGAAAAATGGGAACATATTCTACAATCCTGAAATTTTTTGGGCAATCACAAAAAATTATTTAAAAAATGTGCATAATTTGTGAATTTGTATATCTATTTTGGAAGACATTAAAAAAAATCATGTTCGTAAAAAATCTTGAAAAACGGAACTTCTTAAAAATTTCAAATGTTTTTTCACAATCATGAACATGTTTTTAAAAAATGTGATTATTATTTGAATTTGTGAACAAAATTGTGGATGTGAATGTTTTTTCGAAATTTGTCAACAAATTTTGAATATGTGAACATTTCTAAAAAAATCAAACATGTTCTGTGAATCTCAAACAAAATATTCAAAAATCAGAATTTATTTTGAAGTTCCAAAGTTTTTTTAAAAATTAGCATACACTTTTCAAAATTGTGAAGATAATTTGAAAATAGGAAGAACTTTTTGAATTTAGAACAATATTTGAAATTTCTAAAAAAGTTTCTGAAAATTTTAAAATAAACTTGAAATCAGAAAAAAAGGAAATGAAAACGGAACAAAAGAAAAAGGAAACATGAAAAGAAAGAAAAGCTAAAATCGGGAGAAAAACTGTCCAAACCGGAACGGACGAACTGGACAAATGGACCGGCCCAGTGGCTTCGGTAGTGCGATTTCCAAAGGACAGGGACTGAATCCTCTGTACAGGATGGCGGGCAGCACTACTTCAGGCAAAGATTCTAAAAAAAAAACTACTTCAAGCAAAACTAGGCACTCAGTTCATTTTAAGTAGTAGGGTGTGCTCTACTTGAGGCAAAACTAGCAACTTATTCCCCTCCTTTTTCTCCTTTTTTTAAACCAGGTTTTATTATGTTCTATTCTATTTTTTTGTTTTCTTTGATCTTTCCTTTATCTTTGTTTTTTATTTATTCTTTGCATTTTTAACACGTGAAATTTTTGAAAATTAAAACAATTGTGAATTTTCCCAGGAATTTGTGCATCTTTTTGAATTATCAAAATCGATGAACTTTTTTAAAATCCGTGAACGCTTGGGCCAGCCCAACAGGCAATTGACGGGACCGATGTTGTTGCCTAATAGGGCCAAGGCCTAATATTTTCAATTTTTTTCGTTAATTTATTTATATCCTTTTTGAACATGTTTTTTTAGAACCTTTTCAAAAATTTGAAATCATGTTTGAAATACTGAAAAAAATTCTTGTTTTCAAATATTCTTTACACTATAAAGAAGTTCTAGAATTTCGTAGAGTGTTCTTTGTTCGCAAATTTAAGAAATTCTCGCGTTTCTGAAAGGGTTGATCGTTTTCAAAAAGGTACATGGATTGAAATTTTTGTTCAAAACTTTCATCAATTGTTGTGAATTTCTTAACAATTTTGGAAAAAAGTGGCAAGTTTGTAAAATTTATATACGCAACTTGAAATTCCAAAAATTATTGAAAAGGTTTAAAAAATTATTAGGACATTAGAAAATATTCATGTTGATTTATAATGATGAAAATTACAAATAACAGAAGCATTCAAATAAGAAAAAACTATATGCTTACTCATGCACCCGTCTAGCATAGTCCGGCACACTCCTCTCAACTGGTGTTTTTTTGACGATGCATAAATGACCCCAACTTCTTGCAATAGCCTGGCATAGACATATGAGGTAAGCATGTCAGATTTGAACTACTTCCGACACCATTTGCATGTTGCGACATGTCCGACCATTAATCATCCGTTTTTTAGCAAGAAAACTTCAGAGAATTCAAAACTTGTCAGAAACATAAAACAACTTGGCATGGTGCCTTGAATTTGTCCCACAAGAATATGAAGGAAATAGGGGCCGTTTCAAGGATGTCGAGAAACAACATGTACTGAGAGAAAGCCTTCTGGATTACCGGAACACACTCCATTGAACAAAGTCATATGTGAATATCCTTCAAATGACCCCAACTTTTCCAATAAGGTGGGCATGGCCCATGGTAGAAACCCGTGTCATGTTTGAACGATTTCCGACACTGTATGCAAGTTGCGACATGTCCGTCCATTTATCGGCTTTTTTTTACCAAGAAAACTCCAAAATATGCAAACTTGTCAAAAAAAAACTTGGCATTGTGCCTTAAATTGGCCATAGAAGGCCATGTAAAAAATTAGGGCCATCTCAAGGATGTCAAGAAACAATGTGCTCTCAGACAGAGCTTCTAGCCTACCCGAACACCTTCCATTGAACATGATCTATATTTGTTCATCCTTCAAATGACTCCTGCTTCTGCAAGCAGATGGACATGCCAATGGTAGGCATACATATCAGTTGTTAACGATTTTCAACACCGTAGGCGAGTTGCGACACGTTCGGCCATTTATTGGCCTTTTTTAACCGAGGAAACTTCAGAAAAAGCATAACTTGTCAAACACCCAAATAACTTCGCATGGCTCCTTGATTTTTGTCATACAAGGCCATGTAAAATATTTGGGGTCATTTCAAGTATGTCCTTCAAATGACCCTAATTGTTGCCAGCAGGTAGGCATGCCCATGATAGACATCTATGCCGGGTTTGAAGGAAAAATATTCAAAATCATAATTTAAACAGGTATTTAAAACTTTTGTTTTCTTTTAACAAAACTAATAAGTACCAAGAGATAAAATTGAAAACAGCAAATGCTTTTTTTGAAAGCATTTCATAATACTTTAAGGAAAAAAAATTAAAATCAAAATTTAAAACAGTTACTTGAAATGTTGTGTTGGAATTCCAAAGAATATTTCAAAATTTTCAACCGGTTTCAAAAAGAATAATAAAGTTTCAAAAAGGAGAAAAATGAATTAGCAAAAAATAAGAAAAAATAGAAAATAAAATAAAACTTAGGCCTTGGCCAAACTAGGCGACGACATCACTCCTGTTGGGTTGTCCTGAGCACTCAGGAATATGAAAAAAGTTCATCGATTTAAAAAATGCTATTGATTTCAAAATTTGTTCACAAATTCAGAAAATGTTACTTTCAAAAAATTTGTTTGGAATTCATAAAATGTTTCTCTTTCAAATGTTTTCTACACAAATACAAAAAATGTTTGGGTAAGTTTAAAAAAATAGCTTTCTACTTTAGTTCGTATTTTTATGTTTGCATGTTTCCTTTAAAATTTTAAGTTTTAATTCTTTTTCATAAAATGTTAGAAAATTTCAAAAAATGTTGGTGTTCAGAATTTTGCTCGCTCTTTTCAAATTTTTTCGTGTGTTGACATTCTGGGCAATTTTGAAAGACACAACCTCAAAAACATCTTGCACATTCCTTAAGCGTGAAAAAAAAATCTTGTTTGCATTCATCCATTACACTTGATAATAATGTTCTTACACAATTTTATCCCTATTTCTGTTTGATGAAGGATTTGGAATCAAGGAGAATAATTCTTATAGGAAGGGGTCTGCGCGTTCTCTACCTCCTCATCTCATCATCATCATCATGGTCAAATAAGCGAGCGTTTGTTGTCACCAAGCCGTCTTGAGCAAAGTGGCATAGTCGATTGGGTCATCCATCTTCAGCTATTGTTAAGCATGTTCTTAGTAGAAATAAACTCCCATATGAGTCTAGCATCGAGACAGTTTATGATTCGTGTCAACAAGCTAAAATCCATCATCTACGGTATCCTATCTCTATTAGTGTTTCCACTGCTCCCCTGCAACTTGTGTTTTCATATGTATGGGGGCCAGCCCCTACTTCAGTTGGTAGACATTCATATTATGTTAGTTTCATTGATTTCTACACTAAATTTACTTGGATTTATCTGCTAAAGAAGTGATCTGATGTATTTCAACACTAATAGGAAAATGCTTACTAGCAGCACTGTTTTTTTTTTCTACCAGTACTGCTGGTACACGCGCTACTGCTACGGTGCTACAACTATTTTTTAGCAGTAGCGTTTGTTTGGACCAGTGCTACTGGTAACTGAAGATAGCAGTAGCGCTTGTCTGTAGCGTGCTACTGGTATTTATCTGCAGCGTGGTTGAGAAACAAGCGCTACTGTTAACTGAGTAAACTTTACCCCGCTACTTGTAAAGTTTTAGTAGTTTTTTTGGTTTCTGCGTTTTGATGTTGTACATATTTAAAAAGATACATCTTCTATACAATAACAACATGCATATTCATTGAAAGAGAAGTGAGACATCGATGAGCAAAAGTTATTAGAAGTCTCGACTATAGTATCATCATCATCAACAATCATGGTCGAACACATCTCTCGAAATAGCGGCACGAGTTATTAAAAGTCTCGAATACATGCAACTACATGGTCACATACTCATGTTTCATCAGACTATTATATGATCGCATAGAAGAGAAGAGCGATCACGATGAGCAAAATCGGGATTATGTAGTAGTTCTTGCGGCGCCGCTTCTGAATCCTCTGTTGCACTATGAACCTCAAGTAACTAGCTTCGGCTTCCATTCTGCTATCAAACCCTTTCTGGATTCCGCCCGACAAGCGATGCACTTGGTCCTGACACTCTGGCCACTCGTCGTACACACTTGGAACATGCCCTATGTACACAGCATACCACTTCTTCGCCATCGTTGATCTATATACCTGTCAGAGATGCACATATATCATCAAGCGAATTCAACGATAATATGCAACATAAGGTACGTCGACCTGCGGAGAGAAACAATTAGCAAATAGAAGCAACATATAGTAAACATAGTTAACTAAATTCATCGCACTGAAACTAATTAACTAGAGCGCAACATCATTTACATCTAATAGTTTCGTCGTACAAAAAGTAACAACTAATTAAACGGACACATTGTCATCGTCAAGAGTGCACTCGTCCCATCCGGCCATATCCGGGAGCATGCACCCAAGCTTAGTGAAAGGAGTCATCCCCTGACGATGTAGGGCTATGCGGGTTCGGACGTTGGCCCGGGATATTTGGCCGCCGTAGAACTCCCATTCTCTTCGAGGATGTCTTTCATGATGATGGACGCAATTTCCTGCTGGATCAGGTAGAAATCATTTCGAAGTTGATGATCCAGTAGGGTTCCAAAGGCTTCAGCCATATCTGGATATGGGCATCGGTTGAAGATGTCATGCAAAGTGATTGCACATCCTTTATGTAATCCATCATTTGATGGATGACATAGAATCCATCACTATCACTTCTTGCCAGTCGATGGACGCAACAGAAGTCAGTCTTATGGCCGAAACACAGCATGCCCTTATTTGTTTTTTTATACTTGGATGTAGCCACCCCACAAGTTGAAGCCCAAGAGAGTTTTGTACAGAACATACTTTATGTGTGTGTAATCTTTCTTATCTATGTTTTTCAATGGGTCCAAATATAGAGCTCGGGAGAAACACGAGTAAAGAATGATGAGAACGACGCTTCCCCCGCTACGCAAAATAAATACATGATCAAGTTAGCCTGCATGCGTGCAAAGTAGTTATTAAAATGCATGAAAGGATTTATGTGTTATAGTGGCTATCCATGGATGACTTACCAGGGAAGATAAGGTATGAGTGTCGTTTCCTTGTCCGTATTGATGACCAAGAATTCTTTGATGTACTCCGTCGCATATTGATGGTTGGATTCGTTGATTGACAAGAAGCCCTCATGCATGTAGTACAGGTCCGCAACCGCAAGACTAGTGATTTGCTCTCTCCTGACGATGTAGTTCATATGCAGCGCATACAGGCAGACGAACGTAAAATCGAGTGTCCTCATTTGAAAAATCTCAAAGATGTACAAATCGCAGGAAGAACATGTCCGTGGGGCATGTGTTGATGTACATCTTGCCACTGCACGACACATGAACGGTATAAAGCGGGTATCCTGGACCATTCGAGGCGAGAAGGCTTTCTCTCCGTCGATAGCACATGGTCATGGAGTCTCCTGAGATCCTCTGTTATGGAGGCTAGTGCATCTGCCGGTACCATTGGCTTCCCGTGACATGGCGTAATGGCGCATGTTTCATCGATACACTGTCTACAACCATGGTCTGCGGAGGCGGCTGGCTGCTAGAAGCAACTTTGGCATCTTTAGAGCCTTTTTTCGCCGGTCTCTTCCTCTGCTTCTTCTTGGTGAGCTCAGATGCTGGTGGGTCTATCAAACTGCCTAACCACCTCCCCCATTGTTGTGGGGCTCAACATTGCACACCTTTGGCTTAGTTGTGGTTGGGTTGAAGTGGCATCTGGAGGCGTGTCTTGAGATGATTGCATGAACAAAGACTTCTTGCACTCCCGAGGACGTTTCGGCTCCAGTACACCATGCATCTCATATTCATATGGTTGACTCATCGTTACTTCATTGTCAAAGACGGTATTCAAATAATAGAGAGGGTCACCATCCTCCATGTCATGATCCATATCCTCTTCCATGGGGCCGATGTCATTAGCCGCTGGAATGGTTGGCCCCCATCGTCTCGTGTATGTCGATCTTACCCAATAGCACCGATGGTGGTTGTAGTTCTGTAGGTGGGGTTGTGGTCATACCTTGTAGAGGTCCCATTGGTGTGCTCCCGACCACCTCCACACGAAGAAGATTCTTCGGCCACAGGATCGCCCAATTTTGGCATTGGCCTAGCTACGTCGGGGTATCATCATCCTCTCCACTAGTTTGTATGGGACGAGGAAAACCATCGTAGCCCGCTTTCACACTCGCCACGGAGACCCTTAAGGAATTATCAAGCATCTGCCATAGTGGAACAAGCGGTCCTTGGGCTTCACTATAGTACCCTTCCCCACATCCACCAACCTTCCCTTCATGTGGTAGAGGAGGGTGCACGGAGTGGAGTTGGCCTGCGAAGACATGTAGGTGTGCGGTGTCAGAGATCCAAAAGGAAATGGGACCTAAAGATTAATTAGTTATGTTGATGAGGGTGTGACGCGTATTTACCGTGAGGGCGTCAAGCTCAATCCATGTCGACGGCCCGACATTCAAGCTAAAGACGGAGCACGGGCTGCTGTGAGAGGGTGCGAGACCAGGTGCTGGAGTAGGTGCAAGTTCGGTGTTCATTGAGCTACTCCCGTTGAAGCTAGGCATGGAAAAATCAGTTGGGGTCTCATTTGAATTTTGTTGCACCCAACTGACCACAGTTGGAATCAAGCTTGCCAACGCAGCTGACATATCTTTTCTGTAGGTAGCTACTGCTTCCCACATTGCCTCAGCTTTGGTATCAGTCTAGTTTTCTCGACCGCCCGCGCCGCTTCTCCTCGGTAGTCACTTGACTGAACTTCTTTCTCTACCTTTTGGCCTCAGGGTTCTCGTTATAATATTACTTCCACATGGCGCCGGAGACGTCCATATTGCGCCCGCTGGTACAACAGGTGTCCCATCACTATGTTCACGGCCCAGTTGAAAGGGGTGTTCCACTTGTACCTCGCCGATGACTAAGTCGACGAGTCACTTTTGGCTGTAAGCTTGTGTTGATCTCTCCACAAAATAGAACATGGATCGTTTAAGAATGTTACCAGAACGTAGTAGACTTGATTGCTCAGAAGCTAATATATAAGGTGGTAAAAGGATAATTACCAGTATTCTCCTGAATTTTCTAGTTGGCTCGTCGGTGAAAAAATATATTTTTTGAGGGTCCCACGAGAACCGGGCCCTGATGAAGTCGTGCTCCTGCTGGTCGGTGAACATAGCCAATGGGTCTGGGACCCCAGGCGTTCACGTTCCGCCTCCTCCTTAGCCAGACGGACGTCTTTCCCGTGTAACCATGGCTTCCGAGGCGATGGTTCCTGATGTTCTTTTCCTGAAGCTGCTTGCCTCTCTCTAACCTGGCCTTGGCAGCTTCTTCCTTGCAACTTCTTGAACTTTTCAAAGCCCTCTATTGTAATTCTTGGATTGTCTACAACAATCTTGGTGTAGGTTTCATGGTCTACTTCAATCTACTTTTTCACCCTAGTTTTCCAGGCGCTCAATGCGTTGTTGGACATCCCTAGGGCTTTGTTGTTTATTTTTTTCATGGCATCATCTTTCCATGGGTCGACATCGTCATTCTGACAGGGGAACATGAATCTTGTGGGCAATCTAGTTAGGAGCTAGTGCTTCAAATGTTCATTCTTCCATATTTTTGTGGTATTGATGTTTTGCCGTGACACGCTACCACTTCCCGCGACTCTATTGGCTCAAATTCGCCGGGGTGCACTGCTGTGACCACCAGTCTTCCGGTACCGAGCTCATTTCAGCGTCGTGCCCTTTTTGCCTTCTTTCCTTCACTGGCTTGGGAGGTCCCACCTTCCGTGCTCTTGTTAGCAACATCATCAGCGCCCGTCTCAATGCCGGTGTTGGTGGCATGAGTGTCGGCATCGGTGCAACCACCATCGTCATTCATGACAAGGGAGTCCTGGCATCCTTGTTTCTCCTAATTCGCCAGAAAGTCGAGGAAGGCGTGTGCTCGTCCTTCTTGGGTGTGAGAACCTCCGGCCTCATCATTGTCAGCCATGTTTCCTAGGGTTCAATGTCGTAATCGTTTAATTCTTGAGCTTTATATAGTAAAATGAACAATGACAAAAAAGACCTATGTTTTGCCTGGATGTCGTTTCATTCCCTTTGCGGAAAATCTCGGGCACGCGATATGGCCTAGTTTCTAGCATAAGTCATGCCGAAATTCATGAAAAATTTCAACATGACCTATGCTAGAAAGCTCGCATATAGAGCGCCTGAAATTTGCCGGAATGGAAATGAATCAACATTTCCAGCAAAACATAGGCCACTCGAAATCGGTTTCCCTGCAAATGACAATAAGTACTATGTTCTCAAGTAGAATTTCACTAACAATCATGGAGATGCAGCCCTCACAAGAAAATTAGATAAGTCATCTACATGTCAAGTGTTGTGTGTCATCACATGCATTCTATTGCTCATGGTCACTGATGGTTGTCATAGCCCTAATATAATGTTGTAATTAGTTGCATCAGTGAGCATCATGCATCATGTTAAATTCAAGGAATTTGAACGAAGGAAAATTTCCAAACCTCAGAATTTAAATAAAGGGCAAAGAACCCTGAAAATGCAATCAGTGAATCCTGAAAAATAGTTCTGAGAATTTTGGCAAGAGTTATATATCAACCAAAAAATTGGAACACCTTTAAGGAATTATTTGGGCCCTGATTTTAAATCAATATTCTATTTGATTTTGGAGTTATAATCATAATATATAATGAATATATTTTCAAATGCTCTGAGATATTTTATGTATATGTGGAGAAGTCCATTGAGTGACATACAAATATCCAGGGTAGTTTTGGCACTATTTTCAATATGTTTGAATTTGAAATCAGTGGCAATTGAATAAAAGAAAACAAAACAGAAGAAAATAAAACAGAGCAGAGAGACATACTGGGCGCAGCCCACCTGGCGGCACAGCTTTGGCCCAGCCCACTAGTGCCCTCCCTGTCGTCTTCCTCCTCGAGACAGTAGTACAGGGACGTCTGATAACCCCGCGCGCGCATGCCTGTTTCTTCCCCGACTCCCTGGACGTCGCCATGCAACCCCCCTCGGCCCCTCTCACTCCTGCCCATGTCCATCCACTCCACTATCCCTCTCCGCCGAGCTCCACTGAGCGAGCTTGTCGCCGCCGCTTTCCACCACCGTGTCCACCGACCACCTCTCGCTCCCACAACGTTCCCAAAAGCTCTGCCGCCCTATGACACATCTCCTCACCAGCAGTCCCGGGGAGGGGAGCGCCAAAGCGTTGCCATCGTATTCATCTTCATGCACGGGCACCGCCGACTACCGCCATCGATTTGCTCCGTCCAAGCCATCCCCGAGCCGCTAAGATGCTCTACGACCTCCCCGTGAGCTCAATTTTGATTTCCCTCTAGCCGTTATTCCTGTCATGACCGTGTGCTCACCGCCACCAGCTGGTCGCTGACGATGCCCTGGTGATTTTCTAGACCCATGCGTCCGTCCAACGTGCTCGTCGCACTACGTAGATCATCTCTAGCGCATCGCCTTGCCTATTTTCATGCCACATCAGCCATCACATGCATGCCCGACCTGCGGCCGCAACTATCGAGCTGGTCGACGTTGATTCCGGCCTCCCCGTGTCCACCTACTTGCACCACTAGATGTGGCGCATTCCGAGCTGCGCGTAGTGCATCTCCGCCATTGATTTGGCCTCGCCGGCGGCAAAATGCCAGCGGGTTTGACACACCTTGACCAGGGTTTGACTTCCCTGAGTCTTTGACATGTGGGCCCTGGCCCTACTAACTTTGGGTTAAGTTTTTAACTAAAGATCACTAACCCCCTGACTCATTGACATGTGGACCCTGCCAACTACCAGTTTTTAGTTAGGGCCAAATTAACCTGGTTTGACCACCTAGTCACTGAATAGTGGGTCCCACTAGTTAGGTTTGACCTGGACGACCCAGTTGACTACTGATGTCACCCTTGCACAATCCTGATGCGGTAATTGATTTCCGAGATTTTAAATAAATCAAAAATTTATTTATTTCAAAGGCTATAAACTTCTAAATATCATAGAAAATAAACTGTAGCTTAGAATGAAATAATTTATATATGAAAATTTATCAAAAAATATGAAGAATCTGTTTATGGCATTTCCATGCATGTTTTAAAGCTGCTGACTTGCTGTAAATGATAATTTGAATAAATGGCATTTGAAATGTCTTATATGGAGTTTGAATTTGAATCTTTAGTTCAAACCAACTCCATTTAAATTGTTGCTAGCTGCATTAGCCGAAGTCACATCATATTGCAATGACATGATCATGCATCATATTATTGCATTACATTGATTGTGTTCTTCATTGTTTTCCGGTATTTGTTCCTTCTTAGTAGAAGACGATGCCGACGTTGTGATCGTTGACACCGATGAAGAGCATTACTATCTTCAGAAGTGCCAGGCAAGCAAACCCCCATTGAGCATTCCTATAGAATCCCACTCTCTCGCCCTTGTTCTCTTTTATTGCATTAGGATGATATGCCTCACCTGTAGTTATAATTTTTTTGTTCCATTTTGTTAAATGATCAATCTTGGATGTTTTATATACATTTACTAGCAACTTTCTATCATTTTTTTGGGACTAACCTATTAACTTAGTGCCTAGTGCCAATTGATGTTTTTCCTTGCTTTTTACTTTGTAGAATATCAATAACAAACGAAGTCCAAATGCTACAAAACTTTTTGGAGATTTTTTTCTGGCAAGAAGAGACCCTTGAAGCTTCTGGAGGCCATGAGAAGAGGCTCGAGGGGCCTACTAGGCACCATGGCGTGCCAGACGCCCCAGGTGCGCCCTGGTGGGTACTAGGGCCCTCGGGCACCGACTTGACCAATCTTTGCCTCTATAAATACTATAAAACTGCAAAAACCCTAGGGAGTCAACGAAACACTTTTTCCACCGCCGCAAGTTCCAGAACCACGAGATCCAATCTAGAGGCCTTTTCCAGCACTCTGCCGGTGGCGGCAATGATCACCGAGGGGTTCTTCATCATCCTTATTGCCCCTCTGATGATGCATGAGTAGTTTTCCACAGACCTACGGGGCCGTATTTACTAGCTAGACGGCTTCTAATCTCTTTCTGATCTTCAATACAATGTTCTCCTTGATGTTCTTGGAGATCTATTTGATGTAACCCTTTTTTGCGGTGTTTTTGTTTAGATCTGATGAATTGTGTTTATGATCAGATCTATCCAAGAATATTATTTGAGTCTTCTCTGAACTCTTTTATGCATGATTGTTACAGCCTCGTATTTATTCTTTGATTTATTGGTTTGGTTTCGCAAACTAGATTGGTTTATCTTGCAATGGGAAGACGTGCTTCGTGATGGGTTCGATCTTGCGGTGCTCAATCTCAGTGATAGAAAGAGACATGACATACACATATCATTGCTATTAAGGGTAACAAGATGGGGTTTATTCATACGTGAGTTTGTCTTGTCTACATCATGTCATCTTTCTTAATACATTACTCATTTTTTCCATGAACTTAATACAATAGATGCATGCTGGACAATGGTTGATGTGTGGAGTGATACATCTCTGTCGTATTTATAATTTTTGATTGTTTCATGCCAATATTATACAACTTTCACATACTATTGACAACTTTTTATATGATTTATTGGACTAACCTATTGATCCAGTGCCCAGTGCCAGTTCCTGCTTTTTACATGTTTTTTGTTTCACCGAATATCCATATCAAACGAAGTGAATTTTGGGAGGTGGAATCAATGCAAACGGGCCCCACAGGCCCCAAGATACACCAGGGCGCGCCCCAGGCCCTAGGCGCGCCCAGGTGTCTTATGCTCACCTTGTAATTCAGTTGGATCTCTAAGTCGGGCGCAAGGAAGCTTATATCCGGAAAAAAATCATGTTAAAATTTTAGCGCAATCAGAGTTACGGATCTCCGGGAATATAAGAAATGGTTTTCGGCCAGATCTGGGGAACGCGAAACAGAAGAGAACAGAGGGATAGATCCACTCTCGGAGGGGCTCCCGCCCCTCCATCGCCATGGAAGGCATGGACCAGAAGGGGAACACTCCTCCCATCTAGGGGGGAGGCCAATGAAGAAGAAGTAGGAGGGGGCTCTCTCCCCCTCTCTCCCCATGGCGCCGGAGTGCCGCCGGGGCAATGATCGTGACGTCGATCTACATCAACAATCTTGTTACCGTCAACACCAACTCTCTTCCCCTCTTTGCAGCGATGTAACCTCCCTTCTCCCACCTGTAATATCTACTAAAACATGGTGCTCAACTCATATATTATTTCCCATTGATATTTGGCTATCCTATGATGTCTGAGTAGATCTGTTTTGTCATGTGGTCTAATTGTGATCTTGGTTGGTATGATTGTATATTTTATTTATGGTCCTGTCCTACGATGCCCTTCGTGTCACGCAAACGGAGGGCCCCCCACTTTAGGGTGTTGCAATATGTTCATGGATTGCTTATTGTCGGTGTTGTGGGGGTGATAGCAGCCTAAACGCGGATAAGTGGGTTATGGCGTATGGGAGTAAAGAGGCTTGATACTTAATGCTTTGGTTGGGTTTCATGACCTTAATGATCTTTAGTAGTTGATACTATAAGTGCATCTAGTGACCCTTAGTGATTTTGGTGTATTGAAGACTTATAGGTTAAGGGACTAATATGTTTGTGAGTGTTCACAGGCTCTATAAGTCGATGAGGAGTTTGATATTTATGATGAAAGTCGACCCCTAAAAATGTATGTCTTCAGCTGAAGACTTTGGTTCTCCTGAAGATTTTGAAAGTGAAGAAATTGGCGTGACCTTGAAGACTTGGATATTCATGCGAGGATTACGAAGCGTGAAGACTTTTGTTTTGGTAGTTTCATTTTCTCTTTCTTGAGTCACAGGAAACACCGTACTGTTAGAGGGGGTCGAGGTAATACTACGGAAACTGATTTCCAAGTGATGCTCATCTCAAAATCCTACACCTACCCAATCCTTTCGAGTGAAGCCATTGGAAATCTCATATCAGTTCAGTCAATTTCTTTAGTGACAGAGACGAAGATCTTCTGGTCTCTGAGGAATTTGTTTTGACTGAGGAGTTAAGAATTCGCCAGTGCGAATTGCCTACACAGTGAGGAACATGATAGCCCTGAGGAATTCGAACCTCACATATCCGACCATTGCTGTGCTACGTGCTACCTCTTGAGCATGCGTTGGTTTTTCCCTTGAAGAGGAAAGGGTGATGCAGCAAAGTAGCGTAAGTATTTCCCTCAGTTTTGAGAACCAAGGTATGAATCCAGTAGGAGGCTACACTCCAAGTCCCTCGTACCTACACAAACAAACAAGAACCTCGCAACCAACGCGATAAAGGGGTTGTCAATCCCTTCACGACCACTTGCGAAAGTGAGATCTGATACAGATAATAAGATAAGATAAATATTTTTATTATTTTTATGATGTAGATTGGAAAGTAAAGATTGCAAAATAAAGTAGATCGAAAACTTATATGATGGAAAATAGACCCGGGGGCCATAGGTTTCACTAGTGGCTTCTATCAAGATAGCATAAGTATTACGGTGGGTGAACAAATTACTGTCGAGCAATTGATAGAAAAGTGCATAGTTATGAGAATATCTAGGCATGATCATGTATATAGGCATCACGTCCAAGATTAGTAGACCGACTCCTGCCTGCATCTACTACTATTACTCCACACATCAACCGCTATCCAGCATGCATCTAGAGTATTAAGTTCATAAGAACAGAGTAACACATTAGGCAAGAT
>LR880971.1:76742664-76760409 GCA_904067115.1 Aegilops sharonensis | reverse complement strand
ATCTTTGTTCGGTCTTTTCAATTCGGAGACTAATATGATGAATTGTATTCAGAGACTAATATGATGAATTGTATTCAGAGACTAATCTTCTATTGTATTCGATGAATCTGTTGTTGATGTGTGCTGTCTATATTTTGTCCAATTATACATTTTGTAACCTGTGCAAAAAACAGAAAATAAAAAAAATAAAAAAAACCTAATATTCATACTAATGGCGCACATCACAGTGCGCCATTAGTATGCCAAAGGATACTAATGGCGCATCATTAAACAGTGCGCCATTAGTATGCCGAAGTTACTAATGGCGCATCATGCCGTTGCGCGCCATTAGTATGCCAAAGCACCTGGTTATACATGGCCCCCTGGGAGGCATACTAATGGCGCACTGTTGTATATACTAATGGCGCGCCATTAGTATATCAGATACTAATGGCGCACCAGTGGTGCGCCATTAGTAAAATATACTAATGGCGTGGCACTAATGGCGCACCACTAATGCGCCATTAATGGCCAAATTAGGTGCGCCATTAGTAGGCATTTTCCTAGTAGTGATGGAGCATATGAGATGTTCGAGGAGCTGAAAATGGTTTTCCAAGCTCATGCCCGGGTTGAGAGATATGAAGTCTCCGACAAGTTCTATAGTTGTAAGATGGAGGAAAATAGTTCTGTCAGTGAGCACATACTCAAAATGTCTGGGTTGCACAACCGCCTGTCCCAGCTGGACATTAACCTCCCGGACGAGGCGGTCATTGACAGAATCCTTCAGTCGCTCCCACCAAGCTACAAGAGCTTTGTGATGAACTATAATATGCAAGGGATGGTGAAAACTATTCCTGAAGTATTTTCAATGCTGAAGTCAGCAGAGGTAGAAATCAAAAAGGAACATCAAGTGTTGATGGTCAATAAAACCACCAAGTTCAAGAAGGGCAAGGGTAAGAAAAACTTCAAGAAGGACGGCAAAGATGTTGCCGCGCCCGGTAAGCCAGTTGCCGGGAAGAAGTCAAAGAATGGACCCAAGCCTGAGACTGAGTGCTTTTATTGCAAAGGGAAGGGTCACAGGAAGCGGAACTGCTCCAAATACTTAGCGGACAAGAAGGCCGGCAACACTAAAGGTATATGTGATATACATGTAACTGATGTGTACCTTACCAGTACTCGTAGTAACTCCTGGGTATTTAATACCGGTGCCGTTGCTCATATTTGTAACTCACAGCAGGAGCTGCGGAATAAGCGGAGACTGGCGAAGGATGAGGTGACAATGCGCGTCGGGAATGGTTCCAAGGTCGACGTGATCGCCGTCGGCATGCTACCTCTACATTTACCCACGGGATTAGTTTTAAACCTCAATAATTGTTATTTAGTGCCAAGTTTGAGCATGAACATTGTATCAGGATCTCGTTTAATACGAGATGGCTACTCATTTAAATCAGAGAATAATGGTTGTTCTATTTATATGAGAGATATGTTTTATGGTCATGCTCAGATGGTTAATGGTTTATTCTTAATGAATCTCAAACGTGATGTTACACATATTCATAGTGTGAATACCAAAAGATGTAAAGTTGATAACGATAGTCCCACATACTTGTGGCACTGCCGCCTTGGTCACATTGGTGTCAAGCGCATGAAGAAGCTCCATGCTGATGGACTTTTAGAGTCTCTCGATTATGAATCATTTGACACATGCGAACCATGCCTCATGGGAAAAATGACCAAGACTCCGTTCTCCGGAACAATGGAGCGAGCAACCAACTTATTGGAAATCATACATACCGATGTGTGCGGTCCAATGACCGTTGAGGCTCGCGGAGGATATCGTTATGTTCTCACTCTCACTGATGACTTGAGTAGATATGGGTATGTCTACTTGATGAAACACAAGTCTGAGACCTTTGAAAAGTTCAAGGAATTTCAGAATGAGGTAGAAAATCAACGTGACCGAAAAATGAAGTTCTTACGATCAGATCGTGGAGGAGAATATTTAAGTAACGATTTTGGTACACACTTAAGGAAATGTGGAATCGTTTCACAACTCACGCCGCCTGGAACACTTCAACGTAACGGTGTGTCGGAACGTCGTAATCGCACTCTATTGGATATGGTGCGATCTATGATGTCTCTTACTGATTTACCGCTATCATTTTGGGGATACGCTATGGAGACAGCTACATTCACTTTAAATAGGGCACTGTCTAAATCCGTTGAGACGACACGGTATGAATTATGGTTTGGGAAGAAACCTAAGCTGTCGTTTCTAAAAGTTTGGGGATGCGATGCTTATGTCAAGAAACTTCAACCAGAAAAGCTCGAACCCAAGTCGGAAAAATGCGTCTTCATAGGATACCCTAAGGAAACCATTGGGTATACCTTCTACCTTAGATCCGAAGGCAAGATCTTTGTTGCCAAGAACGGATCCTTTCTGGAAAAAGAGTTTCTCTTGAAAGGAGTAAGTGGGAGGAAAGTAGAACTCGACGAAGTACTACCTCTTGAACCGGAAAGTAGTGCAGCTCAGGAAAATGTTCCTGTGGTGCCTACACCTACTGGAGAGGAAATTAGTGATGATGATCAAGGTACTTCGGATCAAGTTGCTACTGAACTTCGTAGGTCCACAAGGACACGTTCCACACCAGAATGGTATGGCAACCCTGTCCTGGAAATCATGTTGTTAGACAACGATGAACCTTCGAACTATGAAGAAGCGATGGCGGGCCCAGATTCCAACAAATGGCTTGAAGCCATGCAATCCGAGATAGGATCCATGTATGAAAATAAAGTATGGACTTTGATAGACTTGCCCGATGATCGGCGAGCGATAGAAAACAAATGGATCTTTAAGAAGAAGACGGAGGCAGATGGTAATGTTACCATCTATAAAGCTCGACTTGTCGCTAAGGGTTATCGGCAAGTTCAAGGGGTTGACTACGATGAGACTTTCTCTCCCGTAGCGAAGCTGAAGTCCGTCAGAATCATGTTAGCAATTGCCGCATACTATGATTATGAGATATGGCAAATGGACGTCAAAACGGCATTCCTTAACGGCTATCTTAAGGAAGAACTGTATATGATACAGCCGGAAGGTTTTGTCGACCCTAAGAATGCTAAAAGGTATGCAAGCTCCAGCGATCCATTTATAGGCTGGTGCAAGCATCTCGGAGTTGGAACATTCGCTTTGATGAGATGATCAAAGCTTTTGGGTTTATGCAGACTTATGGAGAAGCCTGCGTTTACAAGAAAGTGAGTGGGAGCTTTGTAGCATTTCTCATATTATATGTAGATGACATACTTTTTATGGGAAATGATATAGAACTTTTGGACAGCATTAAGGCCTACTTGAATAAGAGTTTTTCAATGAAGGACCTTGGAGAAGCTGCTTACATATTAGGCATCAAGATCTATAGGGATAGATCGAGACGCCTCATAGGTCTTTCACAAAGCACATACCTTGATAAGATATTGAAGAAGTTCAAAATGGATCAGTCCAAGAAAGGGTTCTTGCCTGTATTGCAAGGTGTGAGATTGAGCTCGGCTCAATGCCCGACCACGGCAGAAGATAAAGAAGAGATGAGTGTCATCCCCTATGCTTCAACCATAGGAGGCCATGCTGTGTACCAGACCTGATGTAAACCTTGTCGTAAGTTTGCTAGGAAGGTACCAGAGTAATCCCGGCAAGGAACACTGGACAGCGGTCAAGAATATCCTGAAGTACCTGAAAAGGACAAAGGACATGTTTCTCGTTTATGGAGGTGACGAAGAGCTCGTCGTAAAGGGTTACGTCGACGCTAGCTTCGACACAGATCTGGAAGACTCTAAGTCACAAACCGGATACGTGTATATGTTGAATGGTGGAGCAGTAAGCTGGTGCAGCTACAAGCAGAGTGTCGTGGCGGGATCTACATGTGAAGCGGAGTACATGGCAGCCTCGGAGGCAGCGCATGAAGTAATTTGGGTGAAGGAGTTCATCACCGACCTAGGAGTCATACCCAATGCGTCGGGGCCGATCAAACTCTTCTGTGACAACACTGGAGCTATTGCACTTGCCAAGGAGCCCAGGTTTCACAAGAAGACCAGGCACATCAAGCGTCGCTTCAACTCCATTTGTGAAAATGTTCAAGATGGAGACATAGAAATTTACAAAGTGCATACGGATCTAAATGTCGCAGATCCTTAGACTAAACCTCTTCTGCGAGAAAAACATGATCAACACCAGAACTCTATGGGTGTTCGATTCATCACAATGTAACTAGATTATTGACTCTAGTGCAAGTGGGAGACTGTTGGAAATATGCCCTAGAGGCAATAATAAAAGGATTATTATTGTATTTCTTGTTCATGATAATTGTCTTTTATTCATGCTATAATTGTATTATCCGAAAATCATAATACACATGTGAATACATAGACTATAACATGTCCCTAGTGAGCCTCTAGTTGACTAGCTCGTTGATCAATAGATAGTCATGGTTTCCTGACTATGGACATTGGATGTCATTGATAACGGGATCACATCATTAGGAGAATGATGTGATGGACAAGACCCAATCCTAAGCATAGCACAAGATCGTGTAGTTCGCTTTGCTGAAGCTTTTCCAATGTCAAGTATCTTTTCCTTAGACCATAAGATCGTGTAACTCCCGGATATCGTAGGAGTGCTTTGGGTGTACCAAACGTCACAACGTAACTGGGTGACTATAAAGGTGCGCTACAGGTATCTCCGAAAGTGTCTGTTGGGTTGACACAGATCGAGACTGGGATTTGTCACTCCGTATGATGGAGAGGTATCTCTGGGCCCACTCGGTAATGCATCATCATAATGAGCTCAAAGTGACCAAGTGTTTGGTCATGGGATCATGCATTACGCTATGAGTAAAGTGACTTGCCGGTAACGAGATTGAACGAGGTATTGGGATACCGACGATCGAATCTCGGGCAAGTAACGTACCGATTGACAAAGGGAATTGTATACGGGGTTGCTTAAATCCTCGACATCGTGGTTCATCCGATGGGATCATCGTGGAACATGTGGAAGCCAACATGGGTATCCAGATCCCGCTGTTGGTTATTGACCGGAAAGCCGTCTCGGTCATGTCTGCATGTCTCCCGAACCCGTAGGGTCTACACACTTAAGGTTCGGTGACGCTAGGGTTGTAAAGATATTAGTATGCAGCAAACCGAAAGTTGTTCGGAGTCCCGGATGAGATCCCGGACGTCACGAGGAGTTCTGGAATGGTCCGGAGGTAAATAATTATATATGGGAAGTCGAGTTACGGCCATCGGGAAAGTTTCGGGGTTCACCGGTATTGTACCGGGACCACCGGAAGGGTCCCGGGGGTCCACCGGGTGGGGCCACCCATCCCGGAGGGCCACATGGGCTGAAGTGGGAGGGGTACCAGCCCCTGGTGGGCTGGTACGCCCCCCTAGGCCCCCCTCTGCGCCTAGGGTTGGGAACCCTAGGGGAGGGGGCGCGTCCACTTGCTTTGGGGGGCACTCCACCCCCTGGCCGCCTCCCCCCTTGGAGATTCAATCTCCTAGGGCCGGTGCCCCCCTGGGGACCCTATATATAGAGGGGGCGAGGGAGGGCATCCGCACCCTTGCACCTGGCGCCTCCCTTCCCCCTTGCTACACCTCCTCCTCCCGTAGTCGCTTGGCGAAGCCCTGCTGGAACTCTGCTGCATCCACCACCACGCCGTCGTGCTGCTGGATCTTCCTCAACCTCTCCCTCCTCCTTGCTGGATCAAGGTGCGGGAGACGTCATCCGCTCCGTATGTGTGTTAAATGCGGAGGTGCTGTCCGTTCGGCACTTGGTCATCGGTGATTTGGATCACGACGAGTACGACTCCCTCAACCCCGTTCACTTGAACGCTTCCGCTCACGATCTACAAAGGTATGTAGATGCACTCCTATCACTCGTTGCTAGATGAACTCATAGATGGATCTTGGTGAAACCATAGGAAAATTTTTATTTTCTACAACGTTCCCCAACATTCCAACACCCAAAGCTCAGGCTTAAGCACTTCAGAACTTCAATTATGTCCGGATCCAACCTTCAAGGTTGTTGGATGGCCTGCTCTGTCATAGAGGAGGACATCGAGAAGCTCAGGGAGGCCAGGTATTTGACCGCCGAAATCCAGCACAGGCTTCCTGCCCAAGGGCAGGTCATCCCTACTCCCGAACCCAACGAGAGCATTGTATTTGTTTCCCAGTTACTCCGAGGTCTAGGCTTTAGTCTTGATCCCTTCGTGAGAGGGCTCATGTTCTACTACGGGCTAGATTTTCATGATTTAGCTCCGGATTCCATCCTTCGCATCTCGTCGTTTATCGTTGTGTGCGAAGCCTTCCTCCACATCACCCCACACTTCGGCTTATGGCTCAAGACCTTCAGTATAAAGCCGAAGGTGATCGACGGGCGACACGTGGAGTGCGGAGGTGCCATAATAAGCCCAAGTGTCGATGCCCCATGGCCGGAGGGTTCCTTCCTGGAGGTGTCCGATTTATGGCAGCAGAGGTGGTTCTATCATAGCTCCCCGAGGCACAAAGTGGGTGGCAGCCCCTGCCTTCCGCTCGGGCCCTCCACCTCAACTGGCATCATGGGTCAACGAGGGATTGGACTGGGGGCCTGCTAATGACATAACGACACTGTAGAGCCGCATTCGGGATCTTCTTGAGAGGGATATCAGCCTCATCAAAGTAATTCAGGTAATGGTAGTTCGACGGGTCCTGCCGTGCAAACGTCGACCCCTTCAACCCAGAAGGACCGCAAACTATTCAGCACTTCTTTGGCATGACGCTCGAAGGGATGTACCGGTTATTCTTCGGACCACGAATAAAGTGTCCGGACACCACCGAGGATGCGGGCTTGAACTGCAATCGTCCAGATACCCAAGTAAGTAACTTTGCCACCGAACACACTGTTCATGTTTATCATAAATTTATCTGAAAACTATCCGCGGCCAGGATTGGCTAAGGAAGGCGGAGAGGATCAGGTGTTCGTCCCCTCTTCCCGAAGGCTTACCGAATACGGTACTAACCCGGATGCTTAAACACGCACCCAATCAAGTGCCATCGGGGAAGGATGAAGGGAGGAGCAGAGAAGCCGAAAGCGGGATTCACACATTGTACATCCGAACCGGGGGAATTAACGTCTCCACGAAGGAGGATGATCGGGGAGGTGAATCTCAAGTTCCCTACCCCCGCGGGAAGAAAAGGGCTGCCTCTGAAGATCTGGAAGCGGAGGCGTCCAAACTAGGGAAGAAGCCTTCGCCAGGGAGCCCCGCCCCAGAGGGCGTCCTCACCGCACAACGCCCGCAAGCAGGCCAACCCTCCATCGAGCTGTGAGTGAATTAAAAGTATTTTAATAAACATAGACTGCTTTTCCTCCGAAAATAATAACTAGGATCTATCTCTTGTAGTCCGGCTTGTAGCCCTTCTCAACAGAGTTCATCTTCGGGGGATCTTCTTCCGGAGATGATGGAGAGTGAAACCCCACCTACCTCCCCGCCCCACGGGGCAGGTGACCCCGAGGTGTCGTCATAGAGGATTTCAGATCCGTCAAGGCCAGAAGTTAATGCTTCGGCCACCCGAAGCCCGGAGTGTTCGGCTCCCAAGGAGGGCAATAGGAAGGGTCCGGGACAGTCCGGCACTCAGACGGACACACTGTCGATCCTTCTGGAGAGAGCTTCTCTCTCATAGGTTCATCGTACTTTAATGGGTACGGTGTTTGAGAAGATTTCATCCGCCAAAAGCGGGTTGAATGAAGCTTTTACGAGCCTGCTCAAAGGCTTTGAGGTATGCAAAGAAATACATAATCTTTTTGCTGTACCGCACACGATAGGTGTGCTCCGTATAGATAGTAGCCACTGAGACTCTGGTTGCCAGCCCTAGGCGGCAAACGAAGGATCACACTCCTGAGTAATGATCGCATTGTATTATGTGCAGATGGCTAAGGGTCCGACAGTTGACCGGACTGCTGAATTCGCCAAACTGAGGCGACAACTTGATGTGGCGGATGCCGACATCGCGCTTGTGAACAAGCGGCTTGACGAGTCACAGGGTATATGTTCTTTATCTAATTGTCAGCAAATATTAAGAGGAGCATGATGCTAATATAATATGCTGTGGCTACAGGTGGAGCTGCTGCCGTGGAGGCCCTGAGGGCGAAACTTGCCCTAGTCAAGGAATGAGCCAAGATAAGCAATGCGGCCGCCCTAAAGGCGGCCGAAGAGTTAAGAGACGAACTTGCTGCTCATCGCCGAAGCGAAGATAAAATAGCCGAGATGGCTGTGGAGCTGAGAGATGCCGCCGACCGATATGAGCTCCTTGAAAAGGAGAGTCAAGCGAAAGCGACTGACCTGAAGAAGGCCTTGGATGCAGCCAAGGAGACGCGCTCTGAAGTTAGAGCTGCACGTGAGGAGCTTCGTCAAGCCAGAGATATTGCGGCTGGGAGCCCCTATTTATTGTGGATGAAGTTCAGAGATCCAAAATACGCTCCTTTGGATCAGTCATGGAGTGCTGCAGACGCGTATGCGGACCTGGCAAAAAGTACTGCTGATGCGACCAAGTTTTCAAAGATCGGAAAGGTCATGAGGTGGAAAGGTTGTTCTGGTCGCAGTTCGGTGCCCCGGTGCGTCCGCAGCAGTTGAATGAAAGGATGGCCGCTTGTTCCGAGCTCCATAGGTTGTCCGGACTTGCTATGAGGTCTGTCGTGGATCAACTTTAGCCGAAGGGACCAAGGCCGGACAGTTATTTTGGTTTAGTGCAACAATTCCTTGGCACTGTGTCGCATATCGACGCTGTGAAGAAGTCATGCATAGAGGGTGCGCGGATGGCTCTTGCCCATGTTAAAACATATTGGGCAGATATGGAGGCCACCAGTATTGCAACCAGGGGTTCGGCGGGAGGCTAGGACCCGGCCGAGCACTATTTTGAGCAGGTCTTAGAAGACGCCGGTTTAATAGAGGCTCAATGCTCGAAGAGTATCATGTTCAAGTGACAAATATCTCGATTGTAAAGACAATGCTATTTTAATTATAAAGGCTGTGTTTATACTTTTGCCCGAAAGTATTGTGGTGCCTCCTGTGCGGCCGTTTATGTATGTATATAACGTGAAAGTTTGCAGTCGTTGGCTTCAGCCCCCACACATATAATGCGGGGGTGTTCGTAAAATGCGCGTAATCACACTTGATCCAACGTCTTGGTCCATTAAGGACGTGATCGCACGTCGAACTATGCAACCGGACTATATAGCATTAACACTTTCACTTAGCCATAGTAGTTTGACGGTGGGGCTACGATATAGCCCCTGGTACTGCCGCGTTCATCCGAATACGGTGCGCGTATGTACATGACCGGAAAACGGTCCTTCGTTAACACGGAGGAATCCCGAAGATTCCAATAAGTCATCGAGTGGTTGACCAGTCTCTCGTTGTATCATGATAGTCAGTTTTCGGCTTTCTCTACAGAGGTGCTCATCCGGAATAACCAGGGCACAATCGCAGTAGTTCTCCTTTTGCCGCCTTAGCCGATAAATCGGAACGTAAGGTAGCAAACCCAGGAGCCGGGCAAACCCAACATTTGACAAAAGACATGATTCGGAGCTGATGCGTATAAGGCCAAACTTGCGACACCGAACACTCCCGAAGGTGTTCAGACTTTATAACATATACTGGGCTGAGTAACGCCCTCGATAATGAACCCTGTATTTCCAGGTACATGCTTTAATCTGTCGTGGCGAAATGCCAATAACGCCAGTATCCCTCGTGGGTGTATTAAATACCCGTGGGATGTCAAGCAACAAGAGACATTAAAGAAGGTTTACACAGGGGCTTAATCTAAAGATAAAACTTTGAGCGGGGCCCTACTGCATGTCTGTGCCTTTCTCTCCGTGGTGCCATATCCTGGAAGGGTGTAGCACGATTGTCATCTGCAAGAGAAAGGAAAAAAACGCCCAGGTAAAAGAGTCTGGTGTAATCTGCGAGTAGTTGGTTATTCTCAATGAAACATGAAAATGCTATAGATTGTTAATAGGGTCAAGCCGAACTATGGGCTTTGTTACATGTTTGCAGCCCCTAGCACCGCCTATGGGGGTATATCTATAGACCCCAGCTTAGGTTTATCTGGGATTTTACCACCGGCGGTACGCCGGACTCGTCTAACCGTGTCCGTGGTCTTGACGACCGGTCATGTATTCTGGTTGGAGGGACCGCTTAGTGTTCGGCTGCTAGAGCCGCCACGTATTCTTCCGCACGTAAGGAACGCTCTGCGTTTCCGCTAACTGTGATGACGCCACGTGGACCGGGCATCTTGAGTTTAAGGTAGGCGTAGTGCGGTACTGCGTTGAAGCGAGCGAAGGCCGCTCTTCCGAGTAGTGCGTGATAGCCGGAATGGAGCGATGTCGAAGATTATTTCTTCATTCTGAAGTTGTCGGGAGAACCGAATATAACCTCTAATATGAGGGAGCCCGTGCAGCGGGCCTCAACGCTTGGTATTACTCCTTTAAAGGGGTTGTTAGTTCGGCTGATTCTCGATGGGTCTATCCCCATCTTGTGGACAGTGTACTGATATATCAGATTAAGACTACTGCCACCGTCCATAAGGACTTGAGTTAGATGGTATCCATCAATTATTGGGTCGAGCACCAAGGCAGCCGATCCTCCGTGCCGGACACTAGTCGGATGATCCCTGCGATCAAAAGTGATCGGACAGACCGACCAAGGGTTGAATTTGGGGGCTACGGGATCTACAGCGTATACGTCTCTGAGTGCGCGTTTGCGCCTTCGCTTCGGTATATGAGTTGCGTAGATCATATGTACTGTTTTGACTTATGGTGGGAATTTTTTCTATCCCCTAGTGTTCGGCTGGCGAGGCTCATCCTCGTCTTCGCTTGGTGTCTCCCTTCCTTTGTGTTCGGCATTTAGCTTGCCGGCCTGCTTGAAGACCCAGCATTCTCTATGAGTGTGATTTGCAGGCTTTTCGGGAGTGCCATGGATTTGACATGATCTGTCTAGGACCTTGTTTAGGCTGGACGGTCCATCTTTGCTGCCTTTAAATGGCTTCTTCCGTTGACCGGGTTGAGAGCCCCTGAATCCGGTGTTGACCGTCATGTTGTCCGGACTCTCTTCATTGTTTCGACGCTTGTTTTTATTGCATCGTGGCTTCCCGTTGCCATCCCTAATTTCGGATGTGCCTGGGTCGCTGGTGCCTCTACGGGCCAACCAGCTACCCTCACCCGTGCAAAAGCGGGTCATAAGGCTTGTTAGGGCTGCCTTGTCTTCGGCTTTTCTTGTCCGAGGTGTCTGGAGAGCCATTCGTCTCGGATACTATGCTTGAAAGCTGCTAAGGCTTCGGCATTCGGACAATCAACATTTGATTCTTCTTAGTGAGGAATCTATTCCAAAGCTTACGGGATGACTCTCCGGGTTGTTGGATTATGTGACTTAAATCGTCTGCATCCGGAGGTCGGACATAGGTCCCTTGAAAATTGGCCCTGAAAGCATCCGCAAGTTCCTCCCAACTTCCAATTGAATTTTCGGGGAGGCTTTTCAACCAATACCGAGCTGGTCCTTTCAACTTGAGGGGCAGGAATTTAATGGCGTGGAGGTCATCTCCGCGAGCCATGTGGATATGAAGGATAAAATCCTCAATCCAGACCCCAGGGTCTGTCTTTCCGTCGTATGCCTCTATATTCACGGGTTTGAATCCCTGTGGAAATTCATGATCCAGCACTTCGTCGGTGAAGCACAGGGGGTGTGCGGCACCTCTGTATCTGGACATGTCGTGGCATGCTGTTGACGGCTATTGTGGTTGATTCTGAGCTGGCATTCGATCAATATGATCGTTTTGGTGTATGTAATCCTGCGCGGCAGCGCACTTCTTAGATCCATAGATGGAGCTATTTGCACCTGATTTTTTCTCCAGGAGCTCACGTAGATCGTGCGCTGGCTTCTGTGCGACGTCATTGGCCGCCCTGTTGTAACGCCCCGGATACAACTTTCCATATTCGTAACTCCAACTCTTGCCATTTCCGGCTAGGTGTTATGTTATTTCCTCCGTGGTTGGGTTTTTGTCTTTTGTTTTGCATTTTGTTCATGTCATGCATTTCATCTCATAGCATCATGCGCATTGCATCTGCATGTTTTCATAAAGCTTGCACCCGTTCGTAGTTGTCGCGTTCCCCCCTTGCTTTCATTGACCGTTCCGAGACCATTCGGGTTTTCGCTTCCCTCTTGACCGTGACCACCTAACCTCTCTTGCCGCTCGCAGCACCCTCGTGTGCATGTCCGAAACTTACCCGAACCCGCTCGGTCGTCACCGTTGGATTCAGATCATCCCCAAACATCTATTCAATATCTCCGGCTTCTTATTTGGGCTTCTCTAGCCTATTCATTCTTGACCGCCCAATTACAATCGGAGGGTCCAACCTCAATCATATTTCTCTATATATAGTCCAACCCTAGCCCCTAGCTGTCTCATCCACCTTTCCCATCGTGCCGCCGCCAGCCAACCAACCTCCCCCCTTCTTCCTCGGGATCCTTCCAGATCCACCCAACCGGATCGCTCCGACCAGCTCCCTTGTTTTCCGCCGCCACCAAATTACAGCAAGCCACCACCTTCTTCTCCTCGTCTTTGCAGCGAACCCAACAAGCACCTCCAGCGGCTCCCCGACGGCCTCCTCTCCGCCGAACCAGGCCAGTGCCGCCGCTCGCCCTACCTTCTTCTCCTCCCTCCTGCAATCTCCCTTTTCCTCTGATCTTTAACCTCTCGGACCTCTCTCTTTTCTTCAACAGGAGTTGCCGCAGCCGCTGTCGTTCCTGGCCTCACCCGCATCCTGTTGCCGCGTTGACCGAGACTGCGTCGGCCTCCAACCAGCGTCGAGTCGCTTGCCTCAAGCTTCATAGACGCTCGGAGTTCAAGCTCGCGCCCGCGCTTCCTCTCCTCCGCCTGGATCCGTCTGCCTTCGTGCCTCCCCCGCCTTGGATTCGGCCGTCCCCGCGTCGCCATGCCCTGCATCCCGCGGCCAGCCACGCCAAGTCCCTCGTCGCGCCTTTCGCCAGGACGTCGCCGCTGTTCCGCTTCCTGACGAGCAGAAGACGAGGCGCCCGTTCGCCCACGCCTCGCGTTGACCCCGCCTTCACCAAGTCCAGCTCTTCCTCGTGCCGGAGTTGACCCAGCCGAGCGCCTCCTCTGTTGACCCGCGACCCCAAGCGCCCGCGCCGACCCCTCTCCATCCTGCCGCTTGCCGGAGTCCCACCTGCGTCCGTCCAGCGCCTGCTATCTTCCTCTGCTTCGAGCGACAAGACGAGCGTCACCTCGTCGTTGACCCAATCTGGCGCCAGCGTGGTCAAGCGCCAAGGCCCAGCTCGCCCTCCATCTCCCCGCGCCAAGCCAGCCACACTAACCGGGCCTTGGCCCATGGTGAGAACCCCAGCCCAGCACCCAGCAGATTCAGCCTAATGTTGTTTTTTTTCCCGTCTGCGAATTTTTCTAATTTTTCCAGAGATGACAGATTTGTAGAAAAACCCTCATGTTCATGCATTTAATATCTCACAAACCATGCATCAGATTAAAAAAAACTTATATATGCAAAATGTTTAGAATTTCATCTAGATTCATAATCTGCAACTTTCATCCATGTTTAAAATGTTTAAACTTGCTGTTTGTTTAATTTTGCATAAATGCCATGTTCAAATGATTTATTTCATAACTAAATAACCGTAGCTCGGTTTTATATAAACTTTATATGTAAACGGGGTAGAAAAATGCATAGATTAACATGTTGCACTTTATTTTCCTGTTTAACAACATTAAAATTGTGTTTAGGGAAGAACAGTAGAAAATTCGAAATATGCATATGGGGATTTTCCGGAATTGTTGTTTGTTGTTCCGGCCTCATTTAAACTTGCCTAAATAGTTAGTTTACTTATGCTTCACCTCTTGCCATGTTTAACAACATTTATCATTGGTTGGTAGCTTAAACGAGATTGAACTAAATATGTCAATGTGGTGTTTTGTCAATATGCAACTCGTTGCATATTGAGCTCCACTTAACTTGTAGTATTGTTTGTTGCACTTTGCCATGCCATGCCTCATTAAACCGGACATGCATCATACTTGATTGTGCATCATGCCATGATTATGCTGGTGTGTTTACCATGTTGTTTCCTTCTTTCCGGTTTGCTTCTCTCGTTAGCTTCGGTTTCATTTCGGAGTTGTGAGGATTCGTTCGACTACGTCCGGCTGTCTTCTTCATGGACTCGTTCTTCTTCCTAGCGGGATTTCAGGCAAGATGACCGTCACCTTGGATCTCATTACTATCATTGCTTCGTTCTACCGCTATGCTGCGCTACCTACCACTTGCTTGTCAAGCCTCCCAAATTGCCATGAACCTCTAACCTTTGACACCCTTCCTAGCAAACCGTTGTTTGGCTATGTTACCGCATTTGGCTCAGCCCCTCTTATAGCGTTGCTAGTTGCAGGTGAACATGAAGATTGCTCCATGTTGGATTATGTTTATGTTGGGATATCACAATATCTCTTATATTATTAATGCATCTATATACTTGGTAAAGGGTGGAAGGCTCGGCCTTATGCCTGGTGTTTTGTTCCACTCTTGTCGCCCTAGTTTCCGTCATATCGGTATTATGTTCCCGGATTTTGCGTCCCTAACGTGGTTGGGTGATTTATGGGACCCCCTTGACAGTTCGCTTTGAATAAAACTCCTCTAGCAAGGCCCAACCTTGGTTTTACCATTTGCCTCACCCCCACCTACTTTTCCCTTGGGAGTCGCTCTCTCGAGGGTCATCTTTATTTTAGCCCCACGGGCCAGTGCTTCTCTAAGTGCTGGTCTGAACCGGGCAGACTGCGGGGCCACCTCGGGGCATCTCGAGGGCTGGTTTTACTCGTAGGCTGACCTATCCGGTGTTGCCCTAAGAACGAGATATGTGTAGCTCCTATCGGGATTGTCGGCACATCGGGCGGCTTTGCTGGTCTTGTTTTACCATTGTCGAAATGTCTTGTCAACCGGGATTCCGAGACTGATCGCGTCTTCCTGGGAGAAGGAATATCCTTCGTTGATCGCGAGAGCTTATCATGGGCTAAGTTGGGACACCCCTGCAGGGTATAAACTTTCGAGAGCCGTGCCCGCGGTTATGTGGCAGATGGGAATTTGTTAATGTCCGGTTGTAGATAACTTGACACCAGATCCGATTTAAAACGCATCAACCGTGTGTGTAACCATGATGGTATCTTTTCGGCGGAGTCCGGGAAGTGAACACAGTTTTGGGTTATGTTTGACGTAAGTAGGAGTTCAGGATCACCTCTTGATCATTACTAGCTTCACGACCGTTCCGCTGTTTCTCTTCCCACTCTCATTTGCATATGTTAGCCATCATATATGCTTAGTCGCTGCTGCAACCTCACCACTTTACCCCTTCCTTACCCCTTTAAGCTTTGCTAGTCTTGATACCCATGGTAATGGGATTGCTGAGTCCTCGTGGCTCACAGATTACTACAACAACAGTTGCAGGAACAGGTTATGCGATGATCATGACGCGAGAGAGATGTATACTTGTTTTGGAGTTCTTCTTCTACTTCTTCAATCAGGGGATAGGTTCCAGGTCGGCAGCCTGGGCTAGCAGGGTGGATATTGTTTGAGTTTCTGTTTATGTTTCATCCGTAGTCGGATGTTTATCTTATGTATGATGTATTGTTGTATTTATGTGACATTGTATGTCTTGGAGTATCCCCACTATTATGTAATGTTGATGTAATGATATCCACCTTGCAAAAGCGTCTTCAAGATGCGCTTCTATCCTTGGTGGGACCTTCGAGTTCCTTTAGGATAGGGTCGCATCTTGGGCGTGACAAGTTGGTATCAGAGCCTCGACCGACCATAGGAGCCCCCTTGATTGTTGGCCGTTGTTGAGTCTAGAAATTTTTTTTGGAGTCTTAGGATTATATATATCGGAGAGTAGGATTCTTTTTACTCCTCAGTCCCTTCCTCGCTCTGGTGAGGTCTCCTGACGTAGATGTTTTGTCTTTCCTCTCCTCAAATTTCACGAAATTTTTTTAGGATCACGCGGGTATCTTGGGATCGTTCTGATAGTCTTGTGACGAGAACATTGTTCTTGGTGCCTCCTGACATTTAGGGGTTGTGGCAGTGTCCCGGGAAGTTGAGCTCCGAGGTGTTGTCATCACAATTTTATCGTTGCAATTCTGGAATACCTGAGTTTTGCCGACATCGAAAATCTCTTTTATGCAGTTGTTGGTGAGATAACCTCGACGCCACCCAGTAATGGGGAGTTCGGGAGTATTGCCATAACTCGTATAATGGATGCTTTTCGAAGGTTGAGTTACACGATTTCCGGATTTTTCTTGGTTATGTGTTGACGGATGGATATAGCTGGATCTAGGTATTGTTAGTTTGGGTGATATATTTTGTGTCCCCGGTATCCCCAACACCAGATTGCATAACCAGAAAGTTTCGGGAGTTTATAGGTGGGAATTCAAGTAGCTCCTAGAATATCTTTTCGACAGATGCATGATATGGGATTGGGTAAATCTCTATCATATGTATTTGTTCCGGCTTATTCTGCAAGCCAAATCCTTTGTTTTGTTTTATTTGTGGTATTTGAGTTGCTTCGATGTCAAGTGTTGATCCATACCTTCCCTAAACGGTGTTCTCATATTGCTATGTGAATACTAATCCTTCTTGATCATCGAGGTCGTCATGTCAATTCTTTTCCCAACCGGGTGCTCCTCTTCAAGTGGATCCGATCATTTCAACATTTGTGAGATCAATTCTAAGTTTTATCAACGGTGTTTGTTTCATCCGTCCCAAGTTGTCTTTGTTTTCCCGCCCTCCCACCCCTTTTCTTCAAGGATTTATATATTTTAATCAAGTATCCATTTATTCATGTGAAGTCTCTTCACTCTTTTCAATCAATGTTCTGATCCAGTGATCCCTCATGAAGATGCTCAACAGCTCCAAGTTCATCATTCGTCATTCTCGTATTCTTTTCCGATGGATTTAACTCAAGCTTTCAGTGTTGATCATATTCCTTTCCTTGTTGCAAATGCTTTCTCTTGCCGATGCACCTCTTAATCATTCACTTCTCGCTATTCATTTATTATGGAGTGTTGAAGATATCTCAGAAGGCTCGTCTTTTCATTCCAGATCCGTTCAAGTTATTTTGAGGTTGTTTTATCATTCAAGCCATTTAATTCTACCGGTACAATCTTTATTTCAAGCAATCGTTCAACGATGTTTCTTTCGAGTGGGCCCTAACCCACAGGTCTTTTTCCAGGATCTTACCTGGCTCTTCTAATTTTCCCGGAACTATTCTCAAATTCATTTCAAAGTTTGACGTAAGAATGAATTTTCATCAGTCACATGCCTTCTCCTAGGCCGCTTTCAAATTCTTTTCATCTCTGGCTCAACCTTTCCTCTTTTAATCCTTCCGGAGTTTCTCAACAATTTGGTGGTGTTTCTCCTCGTCATTCTCAGCATGTGAAGACCGAAGAAGAGTTCCTCTTAAATGCTTACCCGTTCTTCCAAAGATGCGTAGTTCAAGTTTGATGCCATACTCTCATAATTGTTTTCGATTGTGGGAATTCTTTTCAACCATCTGGAGTATTTCAGGAGTCTTTTCAGTTTGATTCTCCGGAGCCCATCATCTCAGAATTATTCATTCAAGCTTTCAGCTCTCGTTCTCCAAATCATACCGGTGCATCATTCAAGTATTATCTAATCGG
>LR880971.1:76688526-76728909 GCA_904067115.1 Aegilops sharonensis | reverse complement strand
TATATTTGAGTTTTTCATGTCCTCTACAACATTCAGTTATAGCTAATTATTCAAGTTGCTTTTTCATCTAGGTGAATATGATCGGACCCTTTCCCCCTCTATGCTATACTCAGCCCAGTCCGTTCACAAATTCTTCATAAGAATTCTATTTGAAACCCGTTCAAAATCTTCACTGTGTCCTTGACAGCTGAAGAATTTGCGAACTAAACATTAAAATATGCATATCTAATTTTTCGACTTTTGCTGCTCAAATCCGTCCGCATCCCACGACTAGATTAAACAACTCACCCACGATCTCACATGATCTCCACCTCTCTGTACGCGCGTGATACATGTCGCTAGGATGGCAAGAGTGAGGGGCATGTTCGTCCAAATTCTTCGGATGAACAGTTTTTCACTGCCTTATAAATACCCCTCCCCTTGCACCTCAGTTCATTTACTCCGCTTGACCTCTTCCTCTCCCGCTCGAGCTCTCTGACCTAGCGCCACCGCTAATGTCCATCATCGTCGGTGAGGAAGAGCTTAGCTGCCTCGACCTCATCACAGTCGTACTCGCGCCGGTCGCAGAAATCTTCACCTCTGCCGTCGCTGTAACTGTCTTCTTCCGCCAAGTTATTGCGTGGAAGATCTGAACGGACGAGCTTCTCCAGTTCATCTCTCTGTTTGTCACGTTCTTCGTCAAGGGTAAATAAAACTCGCTTTTACTGCCCTTGTTGATTCTGATGATTCTCACAAAATCTTCAAAAGGTGTTTATTCTTCAATCTTCACATTGTTAAACACCACAGTTGCATCAGTTCTTGATCCTTCTCCCTAAGATGTGCTTTTCTTCAAGATTCCTCAATTGTGTGGATTTCTGATCTATACAACTCTAGAACCTAAGACAAGAACTCTTAGTGAAATTCTTCAAGACTCCCTGGTCAAATTCCTCAAACTTGATTCCATTTAAAAACAAATTCTGAGAACGCATATGACCTCTTCAAATTCTTCGCACCTATACTTTGTTCACAGGTACGCATGTCTGCTACTGAATCATTAGGTTCTTATCAACTTAACTCATTTGCAGCGTTCCTGGAAAAAAACTGCACACTTCTTCAGAGACTTCTATTGTTCAAAATCCTCGGCTGAAGAAAATGGTAGAAGAAAAGCATCCTCAGAAGGGAGGCAAGAGGCCTGAAACCGATACAACGTTCGAAATCCCTGAAGACATCTATGCAGACTACTGCACTCCTAATGAGGCCACTCATGGCAAGGAGAATAGGAACCAACACAAAGTGCGCATTCAGCGGATTGAACGAAGATGGGCACGGGAATGGAGGGATTACCGCTATGTAACTCCCAAATACATGAAGAAATTCGCAGTAAATCCTCCATGCCCAAGACCTCCACTGGCACCAGGACAAGAAGCCGATCCCTCTAGCATCAGAAGAGGTGAGGAATTTCCTAAAGAATGGGCCAAGCGCCAAAGGAAATTGGCAAAAGTAGCAAAGGAGGCAGTGAAGAAATTCAATGAAGATTCTACTGCTGCTGCTGCTGAAGCATCCGCTAGTCAGCCTAAAAAGGCTATAAAAAAGAAATCTGCAGTGAAGCCAACTTCCTCTGCAATGCCCTCACAGCCCAGCTCATCAAAACCCTCAGAGTCTGCTGCTCAAGCAAAGCCTTCAGCTGCACCTTCAAAGTCCTCTGCACCAGTGCATCTTGCCACGTGCCAACGGACGACATGCTTTTCAATTGCTTCAGGAGCTTCAGCAAGTTCCTCAGCACAACCGCAGCTGCTGAAGAAAAAGGTCACTACTGGACGTAGCACGAGGTCAAGTCCTCATAAGAAGCATGTCATCTTTGAAGTTCCATCATCTGAAGACGATGCTGATGATGAAGAGCTTGCTCAAATCATCAGAGACAGGAAAAGCCGGGCCACTAGTGCCAAAGGCAGTGCTGTGCCACTATTGCTGGATCCAAAGAAGATCCTCGACTATATTGGTCTGTGGCACAATGATCCCAACACTCCCCTTCCTGATGTGAACCTCACACCAGGCCAAAGTCACGTGTTGACTGCTTTCATAGCTGAAGAAAAATGGAAGTTTGAGAAGGCTAGATCTGTGAAGAATGCTCAGTATAAGAAGGAGCACTATTTGAAGAAGAATATGTTGAAAATGACAACTGAACAACTTGTGACTTCACAGTCAGAAATCAAGGCTCTCAGTGACGAATTTGACGCCTACAAAGCTGAATGGCTTGGAGCCAAAGTCAGATTCGTCACACTGGCTAAAGGCCTCATGCCAAATGTTGCTAGTGAAGCGCAACTAGACGTTCCTCAGGGTGAAGCATCTGCTTAGCCCACTGAAGAACATGCCAGCACCGCTGATGAAAATCAGGCTGCTGAGGAAACTGAAAGTATCAGGGTGCTGATGATATTCTAGCTCCTGATGAAATTGCGAGGGCAACCACTAGTGTCGCGCCTGAAGAACAAGATAGGCCAACTTAAGCATCTGACGCTGTGCCTGAAGAATCTGTACAAGTCAGGACAACTGTATCAGTTATGCCTGAAGAGACTGCACCAACCCCAAGTCCTATTCTTCCTTCTACAACATAAGCGAAGAAAACCAAGGCTGTAGAGCGAGCAGCTTTGAAGAAAAGGAAAGCATCTACTGCTTCAGAGTCTTCAGAACCAAAGAAGATGAAGACTTTGACGAGCTCATTTGAAAATACAATAGATGTTGTTCATGTTTCAAGCATGCCGTCAAAGGAGATTGTTCCCTTTGGTGAGGACTATGAAATTCCCAATGACTCTGGTGAGGATGATCCTTCTGCTGCTTCAACAAAGCAGTTGGATGAAGAAATTAAAGCTGAACATGCAATTTCAACTCCACTGGTATCATCGCGCATGCCTCAGTTCACAGCTGAAGAGGCAGGCCTTGAGGAAATTGATGAAGATGATGAAGACGTGGATATTGGATGATGACTTCTGGGAAAGTCATCAACCCAATTCACCACTATTCACTCCTCTGCAACAAATTCCTCAGTCCCCGGTTCAGACAGAAGAAATTCATACGGGCTCTGAAGAACATCAAGCTTCACTTCACTCCATCCCAGAAGAAATTCCAGCCACTAGCGCTGATGAAATTGAGAAGAAGACTGCAGAAGAAACTGCTCCAGAGATTCCTCAGCATGTTGTTTCAAAGGTTGCGCTTGAAGTGGCTGTGAAGGCTTCAACTATAAATCTTCAGCCCGAGCCACAGGATCCTCTCTCCAAGAAACAGAAGTTCAAGGCTGATGGCTTCTTTGCTGAGCACCAATTCTTCTCTGACTTCAATCCTTACGATGCTGCTCGTCTTCGCCGCAAGCGCTTCTGTACTGCCTCACAGATGAAATTCTATTCCCCACTGCTATTTGACAAGGAGAAAGTGTTTGACCATGAGCATCTTCCTCATGTGGATATGGAGTCACTTCCGTGCTTTACTCCAGTCCTCAGTGTTATTCACGATGCAAGGCTACTCAACTTTTGTGTCGACATCTGCGACTGGAATGAAGAGCTAATTCTTCAGTTCTATGCCACTCTGCATCTAACAGGCAATGTTGATGATGTCAATTCATGGGTCTTGGACTAGATGACTAACAATATGCATCACAAAGCTCCGGCCTCTGAGTTACTTCATGCCGTCCCAGTCAGTCCACCCCCTGAAGGAGCCCTAAAGCTTTATGAAGAACCTGAACTCTCAAACCATCTGATGCAAGTGCTAATGAAGCCTTTAAAGGCTAGCCAAGCGCCAAGAACAAATTTCCTCATCAAGGAATTGATGTATGTGCCAAGGACGGTCTATCGCATCCTGGCCAAAACCCTTAGTCCGATCAAGGGCCACAACTCTGAACAAGAAGAGGTTGTTGGCATCATGAAGAATCTACTGTTCAATATCATGCATTGTATTCCAATCTACTATCATGATTTCTTCATGAGGACTTTGGTCAATGCTGCTTTATCACCATTTGAATTGAAGCCTTACGCTCCCTGGATTATGAAATTCATCAGATCAAGGACTTCAATTCACTACAAGGCTGATTTTCAAAATCATCTCAGCTATTTGCCTCCAATCAAAGTCCTCAAAAGGACTATTCCTCATCTAATGAGAAGGGCAAGGCTGTTGTGATTGATGAAGGCACTCGTCCCTTGGACGGACAATTTAGAAAGGCAGCATCCTACTCCACCAATGATGACTCTGCCACTCATGATACTGCTGCAAATGCTTCAAAGCATACTCCTCAGGCAACAGCTCCACGTGTGATGACTGATTGTGAGCTGCTTCTAAGTCTTCATCAGAAGGTTGACAGAAATCACAAGTGGGTCAAGCGTTAGTTTGATGCTATTCTTCACAACATGACAGTTACTCAAAATACTGTGAAGAAGAATCACTATTATCTGCATCAACTCTTCGACCGCACCTGGGTGATTCTTTCACATGTCTACACCGATGATGAACTCAAGAAGATGGACTTCCAATAGGACTTTGACTGGTCTCAGCCACCCTCGAAGAAATTCAAAAAGGTCAAAGTTCCTCTGTTGGTCGTCAGTTCATATTCTTCATCGCGCGAGACGGATGAAGCTGAAGATTTGGACGACACTGCAGCAGGCCCAACTACAACGGACGACCCCAACAACACTGACGCTCCTCCATCGACATCATGAGAAATTCTTCAGGGCGTTAGTCCTCACTTTTCGTCCTTTTGGTCATTTAGTGACAAAGAGGGAGAAATTTGAGTTAGTCTTCAAGCGGGTCTTTATATATATGGGCGTTGTAAACTTAAGTCCGATGGTGACCTGATACTTTTGCTCTGTTTTTCTGCATGCTATTTCCTCATATATGTTAATGCACGCATGCTATTACATCACTCACAATATTTCATCATGCATTTCAAATTCTTCATTCGATATGTCAAATGTGTGTATGAGTTACAAGATATAGGGGGAGATCTCCATGATATTACTCTACAATGTGCATTGCTTTTTGAAAGCAAATTCCTCACATACGCACATCCTCAGGGGGAGTTTTTCTATATCTTGCAATCAAATTCCTCAATATTGAGCACTTTCAATTAATATGTTTATCCCCGTTGAAAATTTAACCTATTTGTCATCAATCACCAAAAAGGGGGAGATTGTAAGTGCATTTAGTGCCCCTTAGTGATTTTGGTGTATTGAAGACTTATAGGTTAAGGGACTAATATGTTCGTGAGCGTACACAGACTTTATAGTCGATGAGGAGTTTGATATTTACGATGAAAGTCCCTAAAAAGGTATGTCTTCAGCTCAAGACTTTGCTTCTCCTGAAGATTTTGAAAGTGAAGAAATTGGTGTGACCTTGAAGACTTGGATATTCTTGCGAGGATTATGAAGCATGAAGAATATTGTTTTCGTAGTTTCATTTTCTCTTTCTTGAGTCATAAGAAACACCGTACTGTTAAAGGGGGTCGGGGTAATACTAAGGAAACTGATTTCCAAGTGATGCTCATCTCAAAATCCTACACCTACCCAATCCTTTCGAGTGAAGACATTGGAAATCTCATATCAGTTCAGTCAATTTCTTCAGTGACAGAGATGAAGATCTTCTGGTCTCTGAGGAATTTGTTCTGACTGAGGAGTTAGGAATTCGCCAGTGAAAATTGCCTACACAGTGAGGAACATGATAGCCCTGAAGAATTGGAACCTCACATATCCGACTGTTGCTGTGCTACGCGCTATTTGTCCAAAAATATCTATCCACCTAACGGTCATATCATTGAAGGGCATTTATGTCTTATCATGTCGGGCTACTCCCTAGGCTATAAATAGCCGCCCCCTACAACCACTAGCTGGTTGGCTGCTCCAGGAGAAACTGACACTTGCCATTGAGAGCATCCCATCCTCTGAGGACTTTGAGCGAAAATCATCAAGTGAGGAAAAACCTAATCCCAAACCCAAACACCTACAACCCAAAGTGATTGAGCATCACTGAAGAGATTGTTGCTGTGTGGAACCGATGCTTGTTACCTTTGAGGATTGTGTATCCTCCAGACTGTTAGGCGTCATGGTTTAAGCATCCAAGAGGAATTGTGGATCGCCGAGTGACCAAGTCTATGAAGGTTTGGAAGTCACCTGTGAAGACTTACCTCGAGTGATTGGGCAAGGTCTGTGTGACTTTAGCTCAAGGAGAATACGGTGAGGATTGTGTGTCCGGGACTGTGTGTCCTCGAGTTTAAATACTCAGCCGCTCCAACTAGACGTACAACTGTCATAGCAGTTGGAACTGGTCTACAAAATCATTGTCTTCACCAAGCCAACTGGTTCTATTTCCTCAAGCCTTTCATTTCCTCATTCATGTGTTGATGAACCTGATCATTAATGTTTGAAGACTTTCTCTATTTCCTGAATCCAATTTCTTCAGTCACTTTGTCTTCAGCCTGCTTATCCTGTTTTCACGCTATTTGTACTATGTGCTTGTTTTCATTTCATCATGATGACTATGCTATTGCTGTGGTATGCTTATACCTGAGTACTTATTCCGCTGCTAGTGTGTCGTTACTTGAATTTCTTCACTTAGAAATTCCTCAATGACGAATTTCTAAAAATCGCCTATTCACCCCCCTCTAGTCGATATAACGCACTTTCAATTGGTATTAGAGCAAGGTACTCCATTGTTCTGTGTGATTTTAGTTTAACCACCTGGAGTTCTAGTTATGTCGACTGCGGGAATGACCAAGGTCTCGGCTGGGTGTCCTACCTTCGATGGGACGGACTACCCCTACTAGAAGAACAAGATGCGCATGCATCTTGAGGCAATTGATAACGATATCTGGTATGTTGTGGAAAATGGTGTTCCCTCAGGCAATTGATAACAATAGCTGATCAAGGTCTCGGCTGGTGTCGTGGAATTGTCACATCAGATGTCCTATTGCTAGGACTTAGTCGTGGAGCCATCGCAACTAGGAAGCTTAAAGGGGTTAAACGGGACAAAGGACATGAGGTTTATACTGGTTCGGCCCCTTACGGTGAAGGTAAAAGCCTACGATCCTGTTTTGGGTGGTATTGCTTATGTCTCGATTACTAGGGAGCGAATCCACTTGACCTAGTTCTCGATCTCTGGTTACTTGTCCTGAACCGCCGCCGGGTCGTCCCTTTATATACAGAGGTTGACGCCCAGCGGCTCACATAATCCCAGCCAGCTCATAAACAGTGTCGGAATTGGTCTCTCTCTATTCCTGCCTTACAATACAAGTTACATACATATGGCGGTTTATCTCTACGGACCTTTTAAGTCGCCTCTGGGCCTTGACCTGAACCGCCATCTTCAAGTGTCTTTAGTGGGCTTTGTCATAGGTGTGACCCGGCCTCTCCTGGGCGGGTCATACCTAATAGTTATATTCCCAACATTAGGCCCCAGATTGATTTGAACTAGTTCATGTCAATCTTCAACACTTGGAAAAATCTTCTGCTTCCTCTTTATGCGAGAATCTATAACCCGCCGTGACATCATCCTCCCGATTTAGGATAACCCGCCATGACGCCACCTGTCATTAATTTATGCTTTGTCCAATATACCTCAACGGATCCTTATCTTAATGACCATCCCGAGAATTGAGGCGTCTCAGTAGTTAGATAATTATATTTTTTAGTCTCCTCGTTTTTCGTGCCTGCTTATCAGTCTTTCCTTATAAATAGACACGACCAGGTCCTCCTCATTCTCTCCTTTACTTCGTCTTCTTCCTCCTGCAACCCTACTGCCACCAAGCACCGCTGCCGCAACAGAGCACTTTGTCTTCCTCGACTTCGGCCGATGCATCAACCTGAGTCGATCCAGAGAACGGCAGCGCCCCTCCGCAGTAGATCTGCAACTGTAAGTTTTTGTCTTTCTGCCCCTTAGATCCGCATTAGGGTTGGCGAGTTCATCTGTGTTCTTTGCTGCCCATCACGGTTTCTTCGTAGTTTCTTTACTGCAGCCTCTTTTGATCCAAAAGGAGCATAGAACTCTTGCGGTAGCTGTTTCGCCTCCATTTTTTATGCTAGCCGATCCCCTTTTTCCTATAAGAGGCCTCACTAGGACTTGCGAACTCATCTGTACTAGCTTTTAGGTCTAGAATATTTCCTTTTCTTGAACATCATTTGATCCGAAATAATTGCCACAGCCTTTGAAACTTGTTTGTGCAACACTTAGTCAAAAAACTGCACTTTGTTAGATCCACCTAGTCATGGCGACTCTTATTTCTGGCTTAAAAAAAGGTAATGCTCAATTGACCATCTTGACCGCCCATGGCAATTTAAATAACTTAACTGCTTTACGATGCTTATGGCAACTTTAAATATTCATAGTTAGCCATATACCATTAGGCCTCTTATAAGCCGTCGTCTTGAATATGTACTGTAATGTTTCTCTTTGGCTTAAATTTGAACCGGAAATTTTTACCCTTTCTTAGGCTTTTATCACAATGCCGCCTAAGACAACCACTTCATGCAATTGGGTTCACTGAAAAGACCTTTGAAGACTTTGTGAAAGTCGGCTATCTGCCGCAAAGGGATGTCATGTCGTACCGTGCTCCCGACCCAACAGAAGAGAGACCTCAACCCAAGGAAGGGGAAGTAATTGTTTTTACGGATCATATGAACCGGGGTTTCTCACCACCCGGCTCAAAGTTCTTTAGGGACGTCCTGCATTTCTTGGATCTCCGTCCTCAAGACATCGGACCCAATTCCGTGTCTAATATATGCAATTTTCAAGTATTTAGCGAGGTGTACCTTGGAGAAGAACCCACCTTGCTACTCTTTAGAGAGTTATTCTATTTGAACCGCCAAAATGAATGTGACAACGGACAAAGTTTAGAACTTGGCGGTGTCTCAATCCAGCATCAGAGAGACGTTATTTTTCCCTATGCCAATCCACCAAGTCATCCCAAAGACTGGAATCAAACATGGTTCTGTTGTCAAGACACTTCGCCGGCAGATGAGAATCCTCAGCCCGGGTTTCGTGCTCTGAGTCTTGATTCCGATCATCCACTTCCTGATAAGATATCAGCCGCCGAACGCAAAACACTCGCCCCAACCCTGGTTAAAATCAAGGCTCTTCTGGGGAATGGGCTGAATGGCATTGACTTGGTCTGGATTTGGCTCGCCTGGTGGATCATTCCATTAAGCCGCCGCCCTGGTCTAATGTGTACTTATATGGGCAAGAAAGATGACCCTCTGAGACACAGTTATGACAATTTGCCTGACCACATCATCAATGACATGACAAAATCTCTCCTAAATGAAAGCTTGGCCGACTGCGGTAAGGTGGGCTTAAGCCCTTTCTGCGAAGTCAACCCGGCTCCAACGGTAAGTCACCAAGCTGAATGGATTATTTCTAACATTGATATTTTATCTGTACTCAAATCTTTGCTGACTTTCACAGGCTGATGACAAATTCTGGAAAGCAAAATATGATCATGAGGCCGCGAAAAGAGCCAGGAAGGCCAAGAAAGCAGCCAGGAAAGCTGCCATGAAGAAAAGGGGAAAGAAACCCAGTGCTTCTGAGCTACTTCAACTGGAGGACTCTTCTGAGTCGGAGGTAGCCCTTGACTCTCTTGGCTTATATTTTAATCACCTTATTGATACTGATTATGATCAGGATGACATGGGAATGAGTCACGGGGTAGATGAAGAGGTAACTATTATTTCCTTCAACTCAGAGCCTTTGCCGAGACAAAAAATCTGTCGAGTAACCTGGAAAGTAATATTTTCACATCCCTTAGCTTATCAAGATCCTCAATTTCTTTTGAAGCAACAGATTCATGAGAGCCGGAGGCAGACGCGGACCAGCAAAGACGCGGAGCTCTCCTCCGGCTTACCAAATACACCACGGAAACGCCGGAACAAGGTCACCTCCGACTTAAATTCCTCTTATCCTTTGGCGGGTCTCACTCTTCAACCACTGCGCCCTTCGAATTTGAATTATCAGGAAATATCTCCTTCTTCCGGCGACTCAATCCAGTCGAACTTGCCGGCTTTTAAGACTGCTCCAGGGTAATTATGACTTACCTGTCTTGTACTTTATTGGATGTTTATATTTATACTGACTTTCTAACCTTATGCAGCGGCAAAGCAAAGCCTAGTAAGAAGGCAAAGAAGGACAAGCCGGTCGATGAGCCAACCCTCAAAGAACCAGCACTCTAGACAGCCACTCCTGAAGCCTCTGTTACGGAACCGCCGCCTGATCTGGCGTATGAACCGCCAACCTCAACACTGACCCGCCTGCTGAGCAAGCTATTGATGGCTCTGAAAATCCTAAAGTTTCTAGCCCAGTCAAAACAGGTGACCCTCAATACGCTGATGTTCAAATTACCAAGACCAGCTATATTGAGCTGGGAAGACCTACTGTACTTGCCAAGTGCTCTGCCAAAGAAGAACTCCTGGAACGCCGCAAGGTCAGATTTGACGTTGCTGATTACTCTCACATGAGCGTTGGAGAAGTTTTGTCTGGCTATCTTTACTACTAGGGAAAACCTTATACACAGAACTTTAGCAGTAGCGTGGGTCAAAAAACGCGCGCTGGTGCTAACTAGCAGTAGCGCGCCTGCTCAGACCGCGCTACAACTAAAGTTCTAGCAGTAGCGCGCCTCTTCCCAAACACGTTACTACTAAAATTTCCACATCTTATCCCACAGGCTGCACATAGTAGTAGCGATCTACAAAGAACAGCGCTACCACTAATTTATTTGTAGCAGCGCGGTTTCCTCTAAACTCGCTACTGCAAAGGTAATTGAAAATGAAAGAAATAGAATAAGGTGAAAGGAGAAAAATAAAATGTGAAGAAAAATAAATGAAAAGGGAAAAAAAGAGAAAGGAGTAGCAGTAGCGTGTATCACAAAACGCGATGTAGCTAATGTAGCAGCATCGCGCTTTCCCTAACACGCTACTGCTACTTCTGACTTAACCGCGGGTTCGTCCTTCCCCACGACCACTTCCCCAAATCCAACTCCTCCGCTCTCGCCGACGCCGTCGCCCGTCGGCTGCCGCGCGCTCTGCGCACACCCTCTACGCCGCCCCCGACCCCGGATTCAACGCCGCCCCCGCCCCCAACCTCAACGCTGCTCCGGACGCCGCCCCGCCCCCGACCTCGACGCCGCCCTCCGCCGCGCGCCCGAGCCCCGACCCCGACCTCGACGCCGCCTGCCCCTCCCTCGTCGCAGTCACCCGAGGTGAGCACGCCTACACCTCCCTCTCCCCTACCTCTGCCTAGGGTTTCTTCATATTTTAGTTGCATCAAATTAGTTAGGGTTCATGTAAGGGTGAAATCGAATCGGATGCGAATGCGGCTCAAATTAGTTAGGGTTCATGTAAGGGTGGAAACGAATCAAATTTCTAAGATGAATCATAAAACGAGTAAAAATTTTATTTATAGTTCCTAGGTACTAATTAGTTAGTAAGAACTAGGTACTAATTAGGTACTAGTTTATTTTTATTTATAGTAACTAGTCGTCAACCCGTGCGACCGCACGGGCTAGTTATTTGGACAATAACTTGGTGGAATTAGCTATTTAAATATAATTCTTATAAGTTCCTTAATCTTATATTTAACATTTAGTAAAATTTATATAGTATAGGAACCTGATAGTTTGTTTTCATTACCCACTAAATATTAATATTTCTTCAACATGTGCGAAAAGCTCCCAAAAGTTTTGGTTAAAATGCTTAGGCTCTCAAAGAACTTCCTTAATTGGTCAAATCCCTTAATTGTATCATCATATAAATAGGCTTCGCAAGTAAAAAAACTAAAGAATACAGTCACTAATGTTTCAGAAATGAAGATGCAGTTGTGGGAGAGAGCAGCATGGTGTGTATAATCATGCCATTCGGCCAAACACCAAAATAAGCATGTGCCATGAGTTTCTATCATTATGCTGAGAAATATGTTGTTTCTTCGTGCATACACATTCAAATTATCCAAGCATAATTGTTGCACGATTTTACACTCTAAACATAAGAAACACAATGAGTCTATTTTCGTCCAAATAAATTATCAAAACTCGTGGTACAGAATGTAAACTTACGTAACTTTGGCAGACAACAGTATACCTCCAATGTAATCTCTTTACTGTACCCCAAAATAAATCTCTGCCCTGAATTCTCCGGTACATGAATCTAGTGGAAGTGCTATCAAACATTCAAATGGTTAAACTGATAAGATGCATCGCTTGTGTTATGTGATACACAGCTCTTTAAAAACACCAAAAATAAATTGGCATATAATTATATTTTGAAATACATATATAGATGAACCAAAATCTAATAGTAATTTGTGGACCAATTTCTTTCTTTTCAGCAGCCACCAAAATTACGTGTTGTTTTTCGTTACAATGAGAATAAAACGCATACATTCAAGAATAATATCTGAGTAAAGATAAATGTCACCATACTTTGTGACTCCAAGGAATAATAATCTTACTTAAGTAGTCATAGACAAACATACGAACAGGAAACTACTCCCGAAGTAAAAAAAAACTCATGACAATAGCTTATATTGACTCAACGCTATTCTAGTTAAGTGATGCTACATGTACAACAAATATTTATATCCCGGATGGTATGTTAATATATTTTTTATTTGGAACTTGCATGGTCCACATTTGTGTTTTACCACCATCAGAACAAATTTGCGTTAGTCAACCAACTTATTCAACAGTAATTGTGCAGAATAGAAAAAGGAAATTTTACTTAATGGCGTAATCATACTGACAATCCAATCATCTATGTATGCATCTATTTATTCCATCTATTCATCATCAAATATCTAACTATGCATCCTTTAATCTGGTGTACTACTCAATTCCATATATGCATCACGAGTACCATCTAGATAAAGCATGTTACACTGATAATAGATCAAATCTGAGATTAAAGAGGCTGAAGCATGACCACATATATTCCGCTTTGTAGGCATCAATTGTACCCGTGAGGTGGCAGGTTGGTCTGTTGATACTTGCTACTTTGTCCGAGGAACGTGCGTTGAGAGATGCGTGATCTAGACTGAAAGGGCGCCTGGCCGCTGACGACAGCAAAAATAGGCCTAGGACCTGATGGCCAAGGCGCTCAGTTGCTCAGCAAGGTTAGGCACGACGTGCAGTAGCGCGGAAGAAATAAGTGAGATGCAGGCTTTTTAAACCGGAGAGCTTGTGCTGCTCGACAATGCTAAGCGGACACAGAGACGAAGGAGCAAAGGCCTGCGCGGGGAATAAAGAGAGGCTATGCAGGATTGCATCCAACAACTTGCAAAGTTAGGAGGAGAGCACGTCCAGATTTCCTTTTTCTTTTCATTTTGAAGAAACGGGGAGAGACTCCCAGGTGACGATGTCTCCTTTTTTCTTTCTATAAGGAAACGGTAGAGGCCCAAATGAGTACGCTTTCTATTTGTATTTCTGAGGAAACATGGAGAGACCCAAATGAGTACGTCTCGCATACGTGAGACATGGTGGGCCGTCCCATGCTTCATCCTATGGCTACGTACACATTATATGCTAATGGGATGGATGTAATTTGTTAACTTTCAGAATTAACGCAGTGCCTCGTATGGTGCTTCCGATTAGTAAATATAAGATTTTCTTTTTAGTAAGAACTAGTTGAATTAATAGAACTAGTCATCAACCCGTGCTTCTGCACGGGCTAGCACTTGTAATATTAAATATGACAAAGTGGGTACCTATTATAAATGTTGGATAATAATATGAAAATGTTATTATTATATTGGTAGACAACATGGTTATGAATTCAAAATTTGTTGCATGTATCATGTATTTGTTACATATAAGTTTTTAATAGTTATGTGATGAAGTTCCCTATTGTAGCATACACGTTCGGTTTCTTTTGCTACCTAAAAAACATTCATCGCTACCTAAAAAACATACATCTTCGTTTTTACCTCAGAATTACGGTAGAAGGTTGTCCTAAAACCTCTGTGGATTTATATGTGTACAACATTTAGGCAGAAGTCCCCCCTCGGGACCATTGCATTGCACCAAGTTTTGATTGATTATATAAAATAAACGTTTCTGTGGACAACAATGAAACAATAGACATACACGGTTTTCTATCAACATATGTGACACTGTAGCAAAAGATATACATAAGAAAATTCTATTTTTCACATACCTTTAAGAGCCATACATTATTCAGATTTAAATTGCTGCCTTAACAAATAAATTCTGACAAAATTTCTGTTATGATTAATGGAGCAGCGGGGAACTGTGTTATCGATTATTCGGATTTACTTTGTGTGCACCCAAAAAATCTTAAAGAATTTATTTTATAATTGCGATTGTTATTTAATACTCTCTATTTCTAGTACAGACATATACTCCATCTAATTTTCTCTTACTGAAGGCCAAAATAAAGACATGCATAGGCGTACTATATGTACACATGTAACAGGAATTAGCAATCCGCACCTGCAAAAAATATCATGTGAATCCGTCTAATTCATCAACCGCAAGCAAGCCATCAGCCAAAAGAATAGTATTGTGTGCATGCATATTAATAATAATCAATGCTAGAGCTGATTTAGCATTTGGCGGCATACATGAGGAGCACTTCAAGAAATTCGGTACACACGGCAAGACGTGCTAATCCACATACTGACCTATTAATTAGTGAAGCAGATCGGCCTCGCCTTTGCAGAAGAATGACATGCTCCCGTGTTCAGAACGTAGTAAGAATTTTGACTGGATTTAAATTCTAAAAAGATTTGTGGAGATGCAGGATAGATCTGAATGTCCTTTGATCACATGTGGATGTCCTTGGCTTTTCGATATTATCGACACATTTAAAAAAATGTTCTCTCCTTACATTATGATGTAGGACGCTCATACCTACGAAATCGACATCATGCGATAAAAGCAAGAATATATACATATGGATTGCTGCACTTAAAAAGTGAGATTCAAAGGATGAAGTGGAACACGATTAACATACATGATGGATTACCCCACAAGAAAATATACTTGATGGATTATTGTAGTTAGAAAGTGTGGTTAAAAGATTGGAGCGTAACACGATTAGGAGAGCCGAGCATAAACTTGATTTGATGGAGAAAAATCACGGCCACCGGCTATACATAGGAGAGCGGGATTGAAGGAGAGCAGGAGGTGGCGGCCATGTATAGGATTTCATACTGAGTTTGATCGGCGGAATATGTTTTCTTAAACAGCATAATATTTTATTAATGGAGACTTTTATGGGTATAATCAGTCCGGTCGTGTGTATTTCCTTCCTTTTCTTTGTTGTATGATTTATGGATGGAGGCTTCCCTTTTTTAGGATGTGGGGCTTTCTTTTTTATTTTTCCTTTTATGCTGAGCATAAATTGCACAATCTAATGGTGTGATTAGTTTTTAAGATGTGGATTAATAGGAGAACTTGAAAGGTGCGGGTAATACCAAGTGGTCAGCTTGGTAAGTAATCAACAAAAAATAGCAATCAATGAAAGGTGCGGGTAATCAGCCAGGTTTCTAGGATTTCTTTCCTTCTTTTACATTGGACTTTTTATGAACGGGGACTTTCCTTTTTTTTTTACGTGAGCATGTCCTATTTTATCACACGAGGTAGTTCTTTCGCTTTAAAGGTACGGGTAATCAGCCAGGTCGTTTGGATTTCTTTCCTTTTTAGCCTGGACTTTCAATGGACGGAGGTTTTCTTTTTGTTTCTTGATGTGAGGCGGTCCCTTTTTTATTTCGATGAACAAATGAGGACGTTAATGGTGCCGGTACTCAGCCGGGTTGGATGGATTTGTTTCTTTTTTTAACGTTGACTTTTTATGGCACGAAGGCCTTCCTTTTTCTTAAGTGCGGCTATCTTTCTTTTATTTTCATGAACATAGGAGACTTTATATGTTTTCTATACCACTAACATTGAACGTGACAGATGTCTTTTTTGTAGGATTGGACCATCTATGTTATGCAAGTTTTCTTTTTATCCTGATCGTAAATTCTATAATCCAACGGTTTGATTAATTCTAATGATGTGGATTAATGAGAGATCTTGAAAGGTGCCTCCAATTAGTAAATATAAGATATAAGATATAAGATATAAGATATAAGACTAGTTAGTAAGAACTTGTTGTATATCTTGTGTTGCCCAAATAGGATTGTGCTTGCCCAAGTGGCCGGTCATGTTTGCAGGTTACACCTCCGAGTGGCCTATGTTTTGCCGGAGTGTTGATTCATTTCCGTTCCGGCAAATTTCAGGTGCTCCACATGTCCTATTTTAGCAAAGGTCATGCCAGATTTTTCCGTGAATTTCGGCATGACTTGTGCAAGAATATGTCGGAAATATCGAGTGCCCTGGATTTGTGTGTTGAGTATCCTGGTAGTTGTCTTCGATCGATTTTCAATTAATGTTTCAACTATGAACATAGAAAATGTCTGACGACGAAAAGGATTTCGGTATTTGCAAATACTGCGAAGACGAGCACGGCCTGTGCGACAGAATCTTCCGAGATGATGATAGGCGCTTCAGCATCAAGCTGGATGAGAACTTCAAAGTGGATACAGTAAGTCACAACGACAAGTCTTTTTTCGTAATTAAGCATGACATCTGCTTCATTTGCTTCAACTTATAATTTATTTATTTTTACTATTCTACTAGCGCATCCCCTGCCATGCAAGAGTTTTTTATTGGATAAGATAGGTTTCAGTCGTAGTATGGAGGTAAAGTAAGTTTACTTTAAGACCGAGCATGGTTATATTTTCCACGCAAAATTATACAATTCAGACGACTACACCTATTTTGGATGCAAAACATGGCGAGCACTATGCAAGACTTATGCATTGGAGCCTGATATGCTTATCACCTTTGATATTCATCCGGAAGATGATATTGAAGGTAATACCGACATCTTGGTCGATGTGCAGACGCCTCCAGTTATACCATTATGTAAGTTTCTCAACCATATTTATGTCTTTGATATTGTTTATTCAAAAATAGTTGGCAACTAATTTCTATTGTCAGCTTATTTCGGTTCAAGCAAACATGTCCAGCGCTTGGTAGACAGGACCTACTACTGTGCCGGGGCTGAACTCAACTCCGAGGAGCTCAGTCGTTATGTTTCATGGTTTGCGGATCTTGATACTGTCAAGACAAATTTTCTTCCTGGATTTAGAAATGTTAGTACTGAAAACGTGCGACCAATAGTGTTCAATGAACTACGGTCACATCTATTTAGGAAGGATGGTAAGATTTTTACTATTTGTCCTTAGTGCATCTTTTCCATACATTATTTTTGAAGCTAAACTTCATTGCTAAGTATGTTACTATACGATGTTCTTCAACAGGGACTCCCGATGAATGTTGTGCCTTATGGGATCGAGAATAAAGGTACCATGAGTATTATTAGCTTACGGCCAAGATATCCTACAGATTACTTTAGTGCATTCAGGATTAGCGACGGATTCTTAATAGTGAAAGACTGGACCAAATGTGTGATGGAGGAGCGCAGAGAAGTACTAGGGGGCAGCAAACAGAAGCGCAATCCACGATTAGGAGACATGTTCATCTGCATGCTCCAACTTGATGAAGGAGGAGAGCTACACATGTTTTATGTTATTTTACCTAAGAGAGAGCAGCATGAGTGATTAGCTAGCTAGAAATGAGTTTGAAGATGATGATGTGCTACACTATTACTATGATGATAAAATAGCTAGTGTTGGTGGTAATGACTATGATGATGATTAAATAGCTTGTGCTGGCGGATTAGATTCAAGTGGAGGCAACATGTGGTGCACATCAAAAGTACTAGTAGTCCAAACTAGATCAAGTTTGGATTAGTAGTATACTTTTGACATGCACCACATAATGCCTCCACTTGAACCTAATCTAGCTTCATTTGACACACTGTTATGGACATAATGATATAAACCTCATGATTGGTATTGTACCAAAATTTGTATAACGGCGGATAAATACACTAAAAATAAAAAATAAATAAAAAGAGAATACTAGTAGCGATTGTTAGTAAACACGCTGCAACTAGCCAGATTAGCAGCAGCGCGGGAGAGAAGAAGCGCTGCCGCTATGTGTCTTAACAGTAGCGCATGTCACACGCGCTACTGCTAAGTAATATCTGTAGCGCCTTATTAGTAGCACGGCAACGCGTTACTAGTGGGCTTAAAACCCACACTACTACTAGGGTTTTCCCTAGTAGTGTTTAGTCAAGTGCACAGTAGCCATGACATTGAAATTGACATGGTGAAGCAAATGCACCATAAATTTGAGGTATAATCTCCTCTTTTCCTGAATCATCCTTATTATGTCAGGCCCCGAGTCTATTGCTTATGATAAATATGCTGTAGACTTAGAATTAATCATACAAGTATTAATAATATCCTTTGATCAAAACCTGTAAAAATCCGGCATAATCCGTAGCCCCCAAGGGCCGGTTTAATCAAAATGAATGAGCCGGTCCTTCACCTGTTTGTATAGAATACATTGCTTGTATAATTTGAACTGCAATATGCATTAGCCCCCAAGTGCCAAGTAGTCTTGCTTGCAAAGTGCTTGGGACTTTAATTTCGTGAACCGGCAATCTCATGAACCGCCACTGTAGATAGACTTCTGCGGTAGACATTAGCCCCCAAGTGCCAAGTATTCTTGCTTGCAAGGTGCTTGGGACTTACTCTCATGAACCGCCACTCTAGATAGATTTCTACGGTAGATATCCCCCAAGTGCCAAGTATTCTTGCTTGCAAGGTGCTTGGGACTTGAATATGATATGCTAATAGTCATGATTTTGACCCGGTTTTTGTGGAGGTCGCCACCAATCAACTTTAATCAGAAATATCTGACTTGAAGAACCGCCTGGAATCACAAGAGACAGAAACCCAAAGGACCAACTCCAAGTTTGAATTCAGTGTATCTGAACAAGAGAAACTGGAAAAAGACTTTGAAATAGAGAAAAAGGCCTGGGCTGATGAAAAAATTGCTTTGACCAATCGAGCTGAAAAGGCAGAGGCGGCTCTTGAAAAAGCGACCGTCGAATTATCCGGTTTAAAACACCATGTCTCTTAGATGGTCTCAGCAATCTTTGGTAAGTCGCCCTGCAAGTGTTAAATACTTGAAACTTTCCAATGATCTTATAAATTGTTACTAATGCACCTGACATTGTGATGCAGGCCCCAGGAGTTCAAATCTCAACCAAGACATGCTGATAAAGTTGAAGGCGGTTTACACGCTGGTGGAGAAACTCTACACCGGATCTCAGCGCGCCTTAGCCACAGTGGCCCTGTAAAATGAAGTCCCCACACTTTTGGCAGATGTACTAAGGAAGCTTTCTGTGCTGCCCCAACGGTTCACTGAACTGAGGCGATCGTCTGCAAGAGCCGGAGCTGTGGCCGCGTTAAGCCGGGCCAAAGCTTGGCTACCGGAACTAGACCCGGCCGACATCGCCATTATGTATCGAAGCCTTAAGGAGGATGGTGCGCCATTTGAAAGGAAGATTTCGCCACTTGTGTGAAGGAAGTACGCCCTGTGGCCACCCTCATTGCTGATGAGGTGGATCTCATGATGTACCAGGCGGGTTATGATGCAGAGAACCGGAGGATTCTGACGCCACAGTATACTCTGACAAGTATGATTCCACCAATTTGTAACCATACCTTTGCCCCTATAGTTGACCCGGCCGGACTAATTGATGACGAAGCTGAATTTAAAGCTTTGAGTGGCATTGACCGGTCGTCATCAATCTTCCAGGACCAGGAACAGGACGAAGAAGTGGAAAGGGCTGAACCGGAAGCTTCAGGCCATCAGGAAAATTGATCCGCCGAGCGGCTCATATTTGTAGTCTTGTTGAAAAACAATGTTAATCACTTGGACTCAGGGAGTCGTGTAATAGGAGTAGAAATGACTTTGCTTTGTCGTGCCTTCGTGCACGTTTTGATGCCTTAACACTACTTAAGCCACTATGTTATCTTTACTCCTGACACTTATCTGTTTTCCTTGTGCATAAGAAAGCTTGTAAACTGTCCTGCACAGAGAGATAAATCACAAGCACCCTTGACGGCTTACCGCAAGGCGGGTCATAATTATCCCACATATAATTATCAATGTGAAATATGAGTTATAAATAAACCCGATGAGAATGAGAGATTTTTAATAACTGTAATAACATCATACCTGAGATGTCAAATTTTTACTGCCGTTTTAAATGACCTATGCAGTAAGGGTGATGACCCACCCTTTTTGGAAGACGTGACTTCAATCTGTTTGATGTTTGTCACATGACTGGCGACTTACCGTTTAAAGTCAAGCCGGTTTAAATAGAAACCTTTTATATGTATTAAACATGAGTGCAAAAAAGGTCTCAAGACAAACTCAAAGAGTGGTTTGAAAAGACTTAAGCAGAAAAGAATAGAAAGACAAATGAAGGCTTCTGCTCGAATACGATCAGTAAAACATCCCAAAGGGGTTAAGCTAGGATTCGAATATGATCATGTAGCCCCCAATGGCTTTGGCATTACGCTGATCAAGAGGGTACGACAGCTATGTTCTCTTTGGTTCGAATACGACCTATGTTTGAACAGGAAGCCCCCAAATGACCTTGAGAGTTTTTTAACGACTCTGATTTGAATACGATCAAAGTCGGACCCAAAAGGGGTTAAGCTATGATTAAAATATGATCAAGAAGGCCCCTAGTGAGTTGGCATTGCGCCGATCAAGAGGGTACCGACAGCTATGTTCTCTTTGGTTCGAATACGACCTATGTTTGAACAGGAAGCCCCCAAATGACCTTGAGTCTTTACGGCTAGATTCGAATACGATCATAAGCCGGACCAAAAGGGTTAAGCTAGATTTGAATACGATCAGCCCCCAATTGATCATTTGAAATTATGATGATGAAGGCATATGATCTTTTGAGGATGAAAAGGACAGAGGTCCTGCTTTATTATTGATAATATATACATCGTCAAGATATGTACGTCATGAGAGCCGGTGTCTCAAGTGTAGTACGGCCGAAGATGAGCTATATTCCACAGCCGGTGGGTCTCCTCCTCTGACTTATGTGAGTCTTTGTGCACTCGAACATCGATAAGGTAGTATGACCCGTTGTTCAAATTCTTGCTGACCACAAAGGGCCCTTCCCAAGGCGGGTATAACATGTGTGCATCAGTTTGATCCTAGATGAGCTGGAGCACCAAATCACCTTCTTGAAAGGTTCTGGACTTGACCCGGCGGCCGTGATAATGGCGCAGGTCCTGTTGGTAAATCGCCGAGTGGGCTGCTGCTAAGTCACGCTTCTCATCCAACAAGTCAAGTGCCTCCTGACGTGCTTGCTCATTATCAGCTTCCACATAAGCCGCCACGCGGGGTGAGTCATGAGGATGTCGCTAGGAAGAACCGCCTCTGCTCCATAAACCATGAAGAAAGGAGTGTAACCCGTAGATCTGTTGGGGGTAGTACTGATGCTCCATAACACTGATGGTAACTCCTCCACCCAACAACCCGGCGTCCGTTGCAAAGGAACCAGAAGCTGAGGCTTGATACCTTTTAAGATCTCCTGATTGGCTCTTTCTGCTTGACCATTGGATTGAGGGTGAGCTACTGATGATACGTCAAGCCGGATATGCTCACGTTGACAGAACTCCACCATAGTCCCTTGGACAAGTTAGTGCCATTATCAGTTATGATGCTGTGGGGGAAACCAAAATGGAAAATCACCTTTTTCATGAATTGAACCGCCATCGCAGCATCACACTTACTGACCGGCTCTGCTTCCACCCACTTTGTAAATTTATCAACCGCCACCAAGAGGTGGGTTTTTTGTCCTTGGATCTTTTGAAAGGCCCAATCATGTCAAGCCCCCACACAGCAAAGGGCCAAGTAATTGGAATCATCCTCAATTCTTGAGCCGGCATGTGAGCTCTCCGTGAAAACTTCTGACAATCATCACATTTACTGACCAGATCTTCCGCATCAGCGTGAGCCGTCAACCAATAAAACCCATGACGGAAAGCCTTGGCCACAATGGACTTTGAACCGGCATGATGGCCACAATCTCCTTCATGAATCTCATAAAGAATCTCTTGTCCTTCCTCAAGAGAGACACAGCGTTGAAATGCCCCAGTGACACTGCGATGATGTAACTCACCATTAGCAATCATCATTGACTTAGACCGCCAGGTGATCTGCCATGCCAAGGTTTCATCCTCAGGTAACTCTCCCCGGGTCATGTAAGCCAAATATGGCACTACCCAATATGGGATGACATGAAGATCCGCCACCAATTGTGCCTCCGGGTCAGGAACAGCCAAGTCTTCCTCTGTAGGCAACTTGACAGACGGGTTATTCAAAATATCCAAAAAGGTATTAGGTGGAACCGGCTTACGTTGAGACCCCAGCCGGCATAAAGCATCAGCCGCCTCATTCTTTCTGCAATCGATGTGCTCCACCTGGTAACCCTTGAAGTGCCCCGCGACAACATCAACTTCACGGCGATAAGCCACCATGAGGGGATCCTTGGAATCCCACTTGTCTGAAACTTGTTGAGCCACCAGATCTGAGTCGCCAAAACATCTTACCCGGCTTAAGCTCATCTCCTTAGCCATTCGAAGACCATGGAGCAAGGCTTCATACTCAGCTTCATTGTTAGTACAAGGGAACATCAACCTTAGCACATAATAAAATTCATCACCTCGATGGGAAGCTAAAACCACTCCAGCCCCGAGCCCTCCAATTGTCTGGACCCATCAAAGTGAATGTCGGTGTACAAAAGTAGGGGCTCTGCTTTTGACCCCTTTACTTGTGCACGGGCAGTTAGAGCCACCTGCCACGACCACGCATATACAGGGCATGAGAGGGAAGACGGAGGGAAGCCAAAGGCACGAGACGGACAAAGCAACATCAAGAACCAAGGCCACAAAGGTCACACGGGCAACGCAGGTTGCCCCGGCAAGGACCCTTGCTGAGGGCAGCCTCAGCGGCCCAGGCAAGACCTGTCACGACCGGTTTTCTGGGTAGTAATTTCCAGAAAATGGCCGTTGTGCTCACCAGCCCCAGGATTACTATTAGCTGATGAGGCACCAACTTGATACAGAAATTCCAAGCAAAATACAAAATATGTAGTACAAGACCATTCTTGCCTACGAGTACAACAAATGGTTTCTAGTGGTTGATGGCGGAAGCGGTTTGTGGATCCTCAGTGTCTATGGGACTCCATTTCCCACAGGAACAGCTGACCAGGATAACTCCTATCTTCGCGAGGCTGCTGTCACCGTTGCTTAGGTTCCGGGGCGGTCATCGCAACGCTCCTCTCCATGCAAGAAATCTGGCCAACACAATAGCCAGGGACAAGCCAGTGAGTACTTTGAATGTACTCGCAAACATTATGAACACGAGTATAATATAAATGCTAATCATGCACTGAAATATTCTATGATCACATCGTCAGTCATAAATTAAAATTTCTGATGCATGCAAGCAGGTTATTTATATGCAACATGAATATACAATAATGTAGTAGAAATAAAAATGCACCGATCAGGTGTCTGGAGCGACGCCTTGAAAGGATCAGGATATGAAGCATGCCTCAGTCGGGCGTCTAAGCGACACCACATAAAGGGCTTATAAGGGAAATAAACAACAAGCATGCCACAGTAGGACGTCTATGCGACACCACATAAAGGGCTTATAAGGTAAATAAATAACAAGCATGCCACAGTCGGGCGTCTGTGCGACACCACATAAAGGGCTTATAAAGTAAATAAATAACAAGCATGGCACAGTCGGGCGTCGGTGCGACACCACATAAAGGGCTTATAAAGAAAATACAGTCATAGGGAATATCCAGGAGGTATAACCTTCCTAGGGATACTCAATACTTCAAATAATATAAAGGGGTTAGTCCATAATAATAATAATCATAATCATCATATGTCACACGTCATGATCCATGTTCTGGTTTAGTAGTTTCTCCTCCGAAGACCGACACTAAGACCGACACTCGACCCATCCCAGACTGTAGTTCTTAACCATGGACACGGCTATTCGAATAGATTTAATCTCTGTAGAGGGTGTACTCTTTACCCACGAGTAACGGATTCCTTTAGTCCATCGGGACTAATTCCGTCTACGGTCTTTTAATTGAAAACACACCTGACTTGCACACACCAGCTTAACTTACCGGTGTCTGGAATCACCCACGACACCTGTCAAGCAAAACTCTAAGTGGGGAGGCTACAACCTCGCGTAGCATGGGCTCAAATTTATATCGCGCGCTCTAAGGGGTGCCCCCCTCTCGGTCCCAACCGGAGACACCCATGCCCCCGGACCAGGTGGCATGCCTACCGGATGCATTCGGTATCTTCCACCATGGCCCCTGTGTACGGTGTGTGCCAAGAAAGGGGTTGACAACTTACTGAACCGTACCCTACCTGCTGCAGGGACAATTGGCAGTACGAAACAAGTATGGGGAGTTACTGGAACAAGACTCGATCTACGGTCGACTCAGGAGGTTTATAAATTCCCTGCATGATAGGTGTAACCAATATATATCTCGACTAACAAAATCACCACTCATTATACCTCACCATGCCATACCGGACATAACCGTCCTGACGGAGACCGGAGACAAGCTCACGCCTACCCAAGGAAGAGGCTTTCCCAGGTTTCATTCCGGCATGCATGCAAGGCATTCGAGGGTGAATATCATCACAAGTATATCTGTTTCCAATAGCAAGGAAATCTCCAATATGCATTCATGCAAATGATCGCGTCACCACATAAAATAACGAGTTCTCCGAAATAAGGTGGTGTTATAATCGTGTCAACCAACACATCAAAAATATTATGCCAGGGTTCAGGATGCTTGCCTTCAAGGGTATGCAAGTGGGGGTGCCTATTTGAAAGTTGCCTTCTTCTTCAAAAACCTATTTTTGAAATTATTCAAATTAACACATAGTTTAAAAACAGTGCAAAAAAAGTTGTCTGAATTTTTTTCCAATAAATCTTAAAATAAACTAGATTAAATTTGAGAGAGGTAGGATAAGGAATCAACTAATTTGGAGTTATATTTAAAAAGATATAGCCGGTCAAAGTTTTGAAATGTTTCGAAATGTACACGTCGAACACGTACTTTGGAATTATGTTCCCACTTATGCCTGCGTGGACCGGCACTGGGTCACTGACAGTGGACCCGCCTGGCCCACTGGTCAGGTTTGACCAGTCCACGGGCGCGTCGCCTCCTCCGATCGAACAGAGGCGGAGCTCCGGCGAGGATTGCCGGCGAATGGAGGCGTCCCTCGGTGATCTGAGCACATGGGTGTGCTCAGGAGGTCGAGACGAACTCGTGGGTACCCGCCGTGGTCGCCGACGTGGACGGAGTCGCCGGCGACGAGCTTCGCGGCGGAGGTGGCTTCGGGCATGATTGGGGATCCGTGCTACAGTGGCTCTCCATCGAGGCTGAAGGTCTGGGCGGCTCCGCAAGATCCTGTGGAGCCTGGTGGTGGCGTTGGACGGATGGGAGGGGTTCTGGTTGCGGTGAACGGAGCTGGGACGTGGCGGCGGCCGAACCGGCCGGAGTTGGGGAAGACGGCTTCCCCCCGACGATTGCGGGCTGTGGGGGTGACATGGGGGTGGCCTGAGGTCGCCTGCGTGCTCGGATGAGTTCGGGGGCCTCCTTTTATAGCGCAACGAGGTCCGTTTGCGGCGGCCGTGGATAGGATCGTCGGCGACCGCCGTTCTGTAGCTTGCAGGGCATCGTGGCGGGGCTGGGGATGGCGGCAGGAGCTAGTGGACGAGCGGGCACTGCTCCAAGGGCGAGCTGGCGAGCGGGAGTGGCTCGGGCGGCGCCGACCAGTGCAGGGGCTGTCGGGCGGCAGTGCCGGCTAGCTTCTGGCTTGCCGGAGACGTGGCGAGGGGCTGTGGTGCTCGTGAGGGTGTACGTGTCGAGGCGTGGCCTCACGCTGCGAGCGGCAGGGTGATTGGATGAGCTTGGGGAAACAGGCCAGGGGCGCGGCGGCTCGGGCGTGGCACGTGCAAAACGTGCGCTCTGGGCGCGCCCAGAGCACGCCCACCAGGTGCTCGGCGAAATACCAGTGCATGCTACAGGGCTTGTGTGAAGCTGGCAATTAGCAGACCTAGGTTAGGATCATCTAGGTGCTTAGTGGACATGCTAGATTTTCCAAAGGTGCAATGTCTCATTGCTAAACAAAGATCATGTCAAAAATGATCATGCCCATAAGGTGTTTGCCATAATGTCAGGAGCACCTAGGCATTTCTTGGAGTGGCCAAATTCTCCAGGCTAGTGTCTCTCTAATTGCAAAAGAGGGTGGCAAGGTCATTTGGGCAAAAGAAGAAACTTGCTAGTGCAAGTTTTGCAAATCTTCAGTTCTGGACAGAAGGTAAATGGCATCATTGCATGGACCAAAAATCTCCCAATGGGTCCAATCTCCTGGACTTAAGGGTTTGGTAAGATGTACTACAAGCACGAGAAAGCTCATGGGTAGAGGAGCAAGTTAGAAGATGGTTGCAGTACAAATCACCAAGTTGCACCAGAATGAAGATGAGGATGATTCACTCAAATCTTTCAAAGAACATCCCTGGATTTTTGCATAAAGTTGAATAATATGCTTCTACTGACATCCCAAAATTTTGGTAGAAGTTTTAAAGAATTATTTAAATAGGTTGAAGTGCAAAATTGCCCACTGGACCAGATTTGAAAATTTGATGTAGAGCTCAAAATATCCAAAGAATGAAATATATTTTTGCATAAAAGTGATTTAAAAACATCACATGACATCCCCAAATTTTGGTGGGATGTTTAAATGAATTTATCAAAGGGTTGTAGTGCAAACGGGGTCCTAAACTTATGAAAAACCAATTTAGAGAAATAAAGCTCAGGGGAAAATAATTATATAGATAATCCCATTGATAAAAGAATTGTTTTATTTGAGAGGGTAAACAAGTCCAATAATAATTGGAATGTTTTTACTAGGGGTGAAAACTCCACAACTTAGGGGAAAAGAGAGGCTCTGAGATCAAGATAAATCCAGAAAAATAAAAATTTAATTTCCTGGCAAAATTTTAATTAATAAAACAAGGTTAAATTTTTTGGGTGTTATACCACTACCCCCCTTAGTAAAAATATCGTCATCGAGATTTGTTAAGGGTTGTTTTCAAAAATAACATTCCTGTTAGCTGAAACCAAAAAGGTTTATTCAAAGCACAAACTTCGCGTCGCCGAGGTTGGTCTTTGGCAGCTATGCCCGAGATTAAAAATGCAATCGCACATCAACATACTCATGCATGGCTATTACAAAAATAGGGGTGCACATGCAAACATTATTTAATTACGGCGATACAGGATCACACAATTACACGGCGTGGACAAACTAAGACTCGGTACTGCTCGGGTGACTCAGTCTACCTCGTTAATATCCAAGCGGGCTTGCCTTGCGGACGTCGGGGTTTCTCCACGGTTCTCACCGTCAGGATTAGCAGGAGGGGGTTGAGGAACTGCAGGGTCGGGGTAGCGATGATGACCATCTCGGGGATTGTTGGCCACAATCCCGCTGGAGTGTGTTCCCAAAAGGCGACGAAGCACTTCTGGGGTCATCAAGGTACTTTGGTCGATGGCAGGGGCAGACCTCAAGGTCTCGATCGGTTGTCCGAACAACACGACTGGGTTGTCGGCGTCGGGCCCATCTCCTCTTCTTGCCGGGGCTCGGCGAATCAGCTCTCCACGAGCTGTGATCAGATCAATGGTGATTTGATCGAACATATCCTCTAGTGCACTCACATAGCGCACTAGATGCAACAAAGCAGGATCCGTCTCGTGATCTCCGTTGGCAACTTGGGGTGGTCTACCATATCCGTTACGGCTGGGGTAGTAGTAGAACGAGCGACAGTTAACTCTGGGCGACAAATGCCGAAGTTGAACTATAGCCTCTCGAGCAGCTAGTTGGATGGCTTGTGGCTCAAAGGAAGTTGTCCTTTCGGTGAACCTGTAGGGGCGTTCTGGCGACAGACCCCTACCATAGATGTGCACTGTGGCCCAGAATTGACGGCTTTCACCGCCCATGGGTCCTTGGTACACAACGTATTCTGGAGGCTCTTCTAATGCAAAGGCACGGCGGGTGAGGTTCGCGAGCATGGTCACAAAACCTCCAAGGTTGTTTGCTGTGGTCTCATTGTGCACGACGGGGCCAGTCATTCTAGCTTGGTTTGGATAGAGTTGTGTGGTGCTGAGTTGAGGTTAGCGTGCCTTTTTTATAGAAAAAGGGGACGAAGTCTTCCTTCGCACGCTTGCGAATGGGATAATTTAGGGGTCGGTTACTGGCGCGTGATTGACAGCTAGGCTGAAAGGTTGTGCACCGACTGCCAAAAGTGGCGGGGTCACTGTGTGGCTATCTTGCACGAGAAGCTTGGCTGGGGGTTTGGTTAAGGTCTGGTGGGTTAGTTTTCCTAAGTTTTTCGACCTGGCTAAGATAGGATTAGCCAATGGTCTGCCTGGCTCTGATACCAAGTTTGTCACGACCGGTTTTCCGGGTAGTAATATCCAGAAAATGGCCGTTGTGCTCACCAGCCCCAGGATTCATGTTAGCTAACGAGGCACCAACTTGATACAGAAATTCCAAGCAAAATACAAAATATGTAGTACAAGACCATTCTGGCCTATGAGTACAACAAATGGTTTCTAGTGGTTGATGGCGGAAGCGGTTTGTGGATCCTCACTGTCTATGGGACTCCATTTCCCACAGGAACAGCTGACCAGGATAACTCCTATCTTCGCGAGGCTGCTGTCACCGTTGCTTAGGTTCTGGGGCGGTCATCGCAATGCTCCTCTCCATGCAAGAAATCTGGCCAAGACAATAGCCACGGACAAGCCAATGAGTACTTTGAATGTACTCGCAAACATTATGAACACAGGTATAATATAAATGATAATCATGCACTGAAATATTCTATGATCACATCGTCAGTCATAAATTAAAATTTCTGATGCATGCAAGCTGGTTATTTATATGCAACATGAATATACAATAATGTAGTAGAAATAAAAATGCACCGATCGGGTGTCTGGAGCGACGCCTCGAAAGGATCAGGATATGAAGCATGCCTCAGTCGGGTGTGTAAGCGACACCACATAAAGGGCTTATAAGGGAAATAAACAACAAGCATGCCACAGTAGGGCGTCTATGCGACACCATATAAAGGGCTTATAAGGTAAATAAATAACAAGCATGCCACAGTCGGGCGTCTGTGCGACACCACATAAAGGGCTTATAAAGTAAATAAATAACAAGCATTCCACAGTCGGGCGTATGTGCGACACCACATAAAGGGCTTATAAAGCAAATACAATCATAGGGAATATCCAGGAGGTATAACCTTCCTAGGGATACTCAATACTTCAAATAATATAAAGGGGTTAGTCCATAATCTTATATTTACTAATTGGAGGCACCTTTGAAGCCTTCTAATTAATCCACATCATCATAATTAATTACATCGTTGGATTATAAATTCAACGTCGAAGATAAGAAGAAGACTTACGTAACACAGATTGTTTACGCCGTCCAAAACATGGCATATGACACGTCCAATATCTTGAGACAAAAAAAATCAATCTGTTCCTTAAAAAAAGGATGGACTCCTTCCATAACAACTCTATAGGATCCCTCATCCGTGAAACTCTTTTTTTTACATGCAGGATCGTGAAACTCATTTGCGAATTAAAAAAAAGTTAAAATATCGCTCCTTAGAAAAAGAGAAAAATCTCCCTCGCTCCTGTACATTTTCTTGGGCAACGCTCGCTTCTATAGTCAATTCAAAAAAAAATGTGGCACGTCCAATTTTTTAAACAAAATAAAAAAGGTATCCTTCTATTCCTTTAAAAAAAGACAGCCTCCGTCTCAAACAAGAGAGGATAGCTTCCTTCCATAACAACTCAAAAAGGTATCCTTCTATTCCTTTAAAAAAGAGATAACCTCCGTCTCAAACAAGAAAGAATAGCTTCCTTCCATAACAGTTCATCCGTGAAATTCCTCTTGCATATTAAAAAAAAAAGGAAAAGATCTCTTCCTAAAAAAAGAGAAAACATCTCCCTTGGCCCCTGTACATTTTTTAGTCAACCACCGCTCCTGTACATGGCCGGTCCTTTCAAGCCTTCACACCAATCCATGTCATCAAAATGAACTACACCACTGGATTGTAAAATTATGTCAGGTAAAAAGAAAACTTGCCAAACATAGATGAGCCCGTCCAAAAAATGGCATGTGACACATCCAATGTTGTCAAAAAAACCCCGTCAATTCGTTCCTTAAAAAGAAAAGATAAGGTCCATACAGAAAAACTACCAATAAAAGAAAAAAAGAGACTGAATCCAGTTGATGACCCATGAAACTCCATGAATAAGTTCTTCTGTTGAACGCTTAGAAAAATATATATATTATGCTCGGCTCCTGTACATGGCCGCTCATTCCACCGCCTCTTTAATCCTGCTCTCCTGCATATGGCTGGTGGTGGCGATTTGTCTCGCCAAAGGATGTCCCCAACTCCCCATCCACCATGAAGTGCGCTCTTTCACCACCAGCGCCAACAGCAAACCGCAAAGTAACGTGAAGCCAGGTGCTGCAAGGTATGATGCGAGATCGACTGCGACCCAAAGCGGCGATCGATCTTCCTCATTGTTAGTGTCTCCACATCTTCCTCCATCCACTCCGGGCATCAAAGTACACCCACTTTTATGATGTAAAAAAGGATAACTGTCAAGTACAACCTCTAACAAGTTATTCTTGGCTTCATGTTCCAAGAAGACTACACTCTATTGTGATGATAATAGATTAATGGTCGATGCAGCATAAAATGAGGTGTACCGATGATGGTCTAAAGTACATCATGTTGTTGTGGTGATTGGTAAACTGAACCTACATTGAACAGGAAGCACAACGATCAATGCCATCCACTTGATCGTCGGTTCTCCAACTCAACATGCAAGTAAAACCTATCCTGTAGTTTTTGAGTGTGCTCTTTGATTTTAGGCCCTTTCAGCTCAAGACTATCCATGAGCACACTTCACCTGATTATGTTTTAGAGGAGCGAACCAGATTCAGCTGAATCCAATGGCCAGGTGCAACGTAGTGGTGTCGTGTCGTATAAGTGTTGAATCATATGGAGCATCAATTAGTATTCTGCACGTGCATAATACAATTTAAAGATATACTACATTGCATGGCTTGCATAATACAATTTAAAGATATACTACATTACATGGATTCACATTATTCTATTTAGGTGCAGATTGCTAATAGATATATGCATATATTGTACGCATGTCTTTATTTTGGCTTTAGAAAAAAGAGAAAAATATCTATTAAATCATCTTTAAATACATATAAATTACTAGAGTAACAATAAAATTTGGATGTATCATGCGCCAGAAGATCTCATATGAACGCATAATTCTCTATTTGATATAAATATGTATATAGTATGGATAGAAAAAATTAAAAATATGACATCCATATTAAACATAACCGAAATTATTTAAGAATTTGTTGGTTGAGACAAGAACTTAAAATCCGAATCTATGGTGCTTATAGTAATGAGAATATACCACAAAATATTGTTCGCCATCAAACAATGAAAATATTGATAATGTTGGCACACAATTGGATGCAAACAATCAAACCACAAAATAGTCCGAACATTGTAACAATGTTGAACCCTATGTCCAACAAAGATAAACATGCATGTGTAACAGCAATAACCCATATCAACATATTCATATTATTGGTTGGCATTTCTAATTCAGAACAACTTTGTTGCATCTAATATTAAAATTGCTAGCCCGTGCAAGTGCACGGGTTGACGGTCCATACAGAAAAACTACCAATAAAAGAAAAAAAGAGACTGAATCCAGTTGATGACCCATGAAACTCCATGAATAAGATCTTCTGTTGAACGCTTAGAAAAATAAATATATATGGCTCGGCTCCTGTACATGGCCGCTGATTCCACCGCCTCTTTAATCCTGCTCTCCTGCATATGGCTGGTGGTGGCGATTTGTCTCGACAAAGGATGTCCCCAACTCCCCATCCACCATGAAGTGCGCTCTTTCACCACCAGCGCCAACAGCAAACCGCAAAGTAACGTGAAGCCAGGTGCTGCAAGGTATGATGCGAGATCGACTGCGACCCAAAGCGGCGATCGATCTTCCTCATTGTTAGTGTCTCCACATCTTCCTCCATCCACTCCGGGCATCAAAGTACACCCACTTTTATGATGTAAAAAAGGACAACTGTCAAGTACAACCTCTAACAAGTTATTCTTGGCTTCATGTTCCAAGAAGACTACACTCTATTGTGATGATAATAGATTAATGGTCGATGCAGCATAAAATGAGGTGTACCGATGGTGGTCTAAAGTACATCATGTTGTTGTGGTAATTGGTAAACTGAACCTACAGTGAACAGGAAGCACAACGATCAATGTCATCCACTTGATCGTCGGTTCTCCAACTCCACATGCAAGTAAAACCTATCATGTAGTTTTTGAGTGTGCTCTTTGATTTTTGGCCCTTTCAGCTCAAGACTATCCATGAGCACACTTCACCTGATTATGTTTTAGAGGAGCGAACCAGATTCAGCTGAATCCAATGTGGCCAGGTGCAACGTAGTGGTGTCGTGATGTATAAGTGTTGAATCATATGGAGCATCAATTAGTATTCTGCACGTGCATAATACAATTTAAAGATATAATACATTGCATGGCTTGCATGCGATTGGTGAATTACATGGATTCACATTATTCTATTTAGGTGCAGATTGCTAATAGATATATGCATATATTGTATGCATGTCTTTATTTTGGCTTTAGAAAAAAGATAAAAATAGCTATTAAATCATCTTTAAATACATATAAATTACTAGAGTAACAATAAAATTTGGATGTATCATGCGCCAGAAGATCTCATATGAACACATAATTCTCTATTTGATATAAATATGTATATAGTATGGATAGAAAAAATTAAAAATATGACATCCATATTAAACATAACCGAAATTATTTAAGAATTTGTTGGTTGAGACAAGAACTTAAAATCCGAATCTATGGTGCTTATAGTAATGAGAATATACCACAAAATATTGTTCGCCATCAAACAATGAAAATATTGATAATGTTGGCACACAATTGGATGCAAACAATCAAACCACAAAATAGTCCGAACATTGTAACAATGTTGAACCCTATGTCCAACAAAGATAAACATGCATGTGTAACAGCAATAACCCATATCAACATATTCATATTATTGGTTGGCATTTCTAATTCAGAACAACTTTGTTGCATCTAATATTAAAATTGCTAGCCCGTGCAAGTGCACGGGTTGACGGTCCATACAGAAAAACTACCAATAAAAGAAAAAAAGAGACTGAATCCAGTTGATGACCCATGAAACTCCATGAATAAGATCTTCTGTTGAACGCTTAGAAAAATAAATATATATGGCTCGGCTCCTGTACATGGCCGCTGATTCCACCGCCTCTTTAATCCTGCTCTCCTGCATATGGCTGGTGGTGGCGATTTGTCTCGACAAAGGATGTCCCCAACTCCCCATCCACCATGAAGTGCGCTCTTTCACCACCAGCGCCAACAGCAAACCGCAAAGTAACGTGAAGCCAGGTGCTGCAAGGTATGATGCGAGATCGACTGCGACCCAAAGCGGCGATCGATCTTCCTCATTGTTAGTGTCTCCACATCTTCCTGCATCCACTCCGGGCATCAAAGTACACCCACTTTTATGATGTAAAAAAGGACAACTGTCAAGTACAACCTCTAACAAGTTATTCTTGGCTTCTTGTTCCAAGAAGACTACACTCTATTGTGATGATAATAGATTAATGGTCGATGCAGCATAAAATGAGGTGTACCGATGGTGGTCTAAAGTACATCATGTTGTTGTGGTGATTGGTAAACTGAACCTACATTGAACAGGAAGCACAACGATCAATGCCATCCACTTGATCGTCGGTTCTCCAACTCAACATGCAAGTAAAACCTATCCTGTAGTTTTTGAGTGTGCTCTTTGATTTTAGGCCCTTTCAGCTCNCTTGTTCCAAGAAGACTACACTCTATTGTGATGATAATAGATTAATGGTCGATGCAGCATAAAATGAGGTGTACCGATGGTGGTCTAAAGTACATCATGTTGTTGTGGTGATTGGTAAACTGAACCTACATTGAACAGGAAGCACAACGATCAATGCCATCCACTTGATCGTCGGTTCTCCAACTCAACATGCAAGTAAAACCTATCCTGTAGTTTTTGAGTGTGCTCTTTGATTTTAGGCCCTTTCAGCTCAAGACTATCCATGAGCACACTTCACCTGATTATGTTTTAGAGGAGCGAACCAGATTCAGCTGAATCCAATGTGGCCAGGTGCAACGTAGTGGTGTCGTGTCGTATAAGTGTTGAATCATATGGAGCATCAATTAGTATTCTGCACGTGCATAATACAATTTAAAGATATACTACATTGCATGGCTTGCATAATACAATTTAAAGATATACTACATTACATGGATTCACATTATTCTATTTAGGTGCAGATTGCTAATAGATATATGCATATATTGTACGCATGTCTTTATTTTGGCTTTAGAAAAAAGAGAAAAATATCTATTAAATCATCTTTAAATACATATAAATTACTAGAGTAACAATAAAATTTGGATGTATCATGCGCCAGAAGATCTCATATGAACGCATAATTCTCTATTTGATATAAATNCAATAAAATTTGGATGTATCATGCGCCAGAAGATCTCATATGAACGCATAATTCTCTATTTGATATAAATATGTATATAGTATGGATAGAAAAAATTAAAAATATGACATCCATATTAAACATAACCGAAATTATTTAAGAATTTGTTGGTTGAGACAAGAACTTAAAATCCGAATCTATGGTCCTTATAGTAATGAGAATATACCACAAAATATTGTTCGCCATCAAACAATGAAAATAATGATAATGTTGGCACACAATTGGATGCAAACAATCAAACCACAAAATAGTCCGAACATTGTAACAATGTTGAACCCTATGTCCAACAAAGATAAACATGCATGTGTAACAGCAATAACCCATATCAACATATTCATATTATTGGTTGGCATTTCTAATTCAGAACAACTTTGTTGCATCTAATATTAAAATTGCTAGCCCGTGCAAGTGCACGGGTTGACGGTCCATACAGAAAAACTACCAATAAAAGAAAAAAAGAGACTGAATCCAGTTGATGACCCATGAAACTCCATGAATAAGATCTTCTGTTGAACGCTTAGAAAAATAAATATATATGGCTCGGCTCCTGTACATGGCCGCTGATTCCACCGCCTCTTTAATCCTGCTCTCCTGCATATGGCTGGTGGTGGCGATTTGTCTCGACAAAGGATGTCCCCAACTCCCCATCCACCATGAAGTGCGCTCTTTCACCACCAGCGCCAACAGCAAACCGCAAAGTAACGTGAAGCCAGGTGCTGCAAGGTATGATGCGAGATCGACTGCGACCCAAAGCGGCGATCGATCTTCCTCATTGTTAGTGTCTCCACATCTTCCTCCATCCACTCCGGGCATCAAAGTACACCCACTTTTATGATGTAAAAAAGGACAACTGTCAAGTACAACCTCTAACAAGTTATTCTTGGCTTCATGTTCCAAGAAGACTACACTCTATTGTGATGATAATAGATTAATGGTCGATGCAGCATAAAATGAGGTGTAGCGATGGTGGTCTAAAGTACATCATGTTGTTGTGGTGATTGGTAAACTGAACCTACAGTGAACAGGAAGCACATCGCTCAATGCCATCCACTTGATCGTCGGTTCTCCAACTCCACATGCAAGTAAAACCTATCCTGTAGTTTTTGAGTGTGCTCTTTGATTTTTGGCCCTTTCAGCTCAAGACTATCCATGAGCACACTTCACCTGATTATGTTTTAGAGGAGCGAACCAGATTCAGCTGAATCCAATGTGGCCAGGTGCAACGTAGAGGTGTCGTGATGTATAAGTGTTGAATCATATGGATCATCAATTCATATTCTGCACGTGCATAATACAATTTAAAGATATACTACATTGCATGGCTTGCATAATACAATTTAAAGATATACTACATTACATGGATTCACATTATTCTATTTAGGTGCAGATTGCTAATAGATATATGCATATATTGTATGCATGTCTTTATTTTGGCTTTAGAAAAAAGAGAAAAATATCTATTAAATCATCTTTAAATACATATAAATTACTAGAGTAACAATAAAATTTGGATGTATCATGCGCCAGAAGATCTCATATGAAAGCATAATTCTCTATTTGATATAAATATGTATATAGTATGGATAGAAAAAATTAAAAATATGACATCCATATTAAACATAACCGAAATTATTTAAGAATTTGTTGGTTGAGACAAGAACTTAAAATCCGAATCTATGGTGCTTATAGTAATGAGAATATACCACAAAATATTGTTCGCCATCAAACAATGAAAATATTGATAATGTTGGCACACAATTGGATGCAAACAATCAAACCACAAAATAGTCCGAACATTGTAACAATGTTGAACCCTATGTCCAACAAAGATAAACATGCATGTGTAACAGCAATAACCCATATCAACATATTCATATTATTGGTTGGCATTTCTAATTCAGAACAACTTTGTTGCATCTAATATTAAAATTGCTAGCCCTTGCAAGTGCACGGGTTGACGGTCCATACAGAAAAACTACCAATAAAAGAAAAAAAGAGACTGAATCCAGTTGATGACCCATGAAACTCCATGAATAAGATCTTCTGTTGAACGCTTAGAAAAATAAATATATATGGCTCGGCTCCTGTACATGGCCGCTGATTCCACCGCCTCTTTAATCCTGCTCTCCTGCATATGGCTGGTGGTGGCGATTTGTCTCGACAAAGGATGTCCCCAACTCCCCATCCACCATGAAGTGCGCTCTTTCACCACCAGCGCCAACAGCAAACCGCAAAGTAACGTGAAGCCAGGTGCTGCAAGGTATGATGCGAGATCGACTGCGACCCAAAGCGGCGATCGATCTTCCTCATTGTTAGTGTCTCCACATCTTCCTCCATCCACTCCGGGCATCAAAGTACACCCACTTTTATGATGTAAAAAAGGACAACTGTCAAGTACAACCTCTAACAAGTTATTCTTGGCTTCTTGTTCCAAGAAGACTACACTCTATTGTGATGATAATAGATTAATGGTCGATGCAGCATAAAATGAGGTGTACCGATGGTGGTCTAAAGTACATCATGTTGTTGTGGTGATTGGTAAACTGAACCTACATTGAACAGGAAGCACAACGATCAATGCCATCCACTTGATCGTCGGTTCTCCAACTCAACATGCAAGTAAAACCTATCCTGTAGTTTTTGAGTGTGCTCTTCGATTTTAGGCCCTTTCAGCTCAAGACTATCCATGAGCACACTTCACCTGATTATGTTTTAGAGGAGCGAACCAGATTCAGCTGAATCCAATGTGGCCAGGTGCAACGTAGTGGTGTCGTGTCGTATAAGTGTTGAATCATATGGAGCATCAATTAGTATTCTGCACGTGCATAATACAATTTAAAGATATACTACATTGCATGGCTTGCATAATACAATTTAAAGATATACTACATTACATGGATTCACATTATTCTATTTAGGTGCAGATTGCTAATAGATATATGCATATATTGTATGCATGTCTTTATTTTGGCTTTAGAAAAAAGAGAAAAATATCTATTAAATCATCTTTAAATACATATAAATTACTAGAGTAACAATAAAATTTGGATGTATCATGCGCCAGAAGATCTCATATGAACGCATAATTCTCTATTTGATATAAATATGTATATAGTATGGATAGAAAAAATTAAAAATATGACATCCATATTAAACATAACCGAAATTATTTAAGAATTTGTTGGTTGAGACAAGAACTTAAAATCCGAATCTATGGTGCTTATAGTAATGAGAATATACCACAAAATATTGTTCGCCATCAAACAATGAAAATATTGATAATGTTGGCACACAATTGGATGCAAACAATCAAACCACAAAATAGTCCGAACATTGTAACAATGTTGAACCCTATGTCCAACAAAGATAAACATGCATGTGTAACAGCAATAACCCATATCAACATATTCATATTATTGGTTGGCATTTCTAATTCAGAACAACTTTGTTGCATCTAATATTAAAATTGCTAGCCCGTGCAAGTGCACGGGTTGACGGTCCATACAGAAAAACTACCAATAAAAGAAAAAAAGAGACTGAATCCAGTTGATGACCCATGAAACTCCATGAATAAGATCTTCTGTTGAACGCTTAGAAAAATAAATATATATGGCTCGGCTCCTGTACATGGCCGCTGATTCCACCGCCTCTTTAATCCTGCTCTCCTGCATATGGCTGGTGGTGGCGATTTGTCTCGACAAAGGATGTCCCCAACTCCCCATCCACCATGAAGTGCGCTCTTTCACCACCAGCGCCAACAGCAAACCGCAAAGTAACGTGAAGCCAGGTGCTGCAAGGTATGATGCGAGATCGACTGCGACCCAAAGCGGCGATCGATCTTCCTCATTGTTAGTGTCTCCACATCTTCCTCCATCCACTCCGGGCATCAAAGTACACCCACTTTTATGATGTAAAAAAGGACAACTGTCAAGTACAACCTCTAACAAGTTATTCTTGGCTTCATGTTCCAAGAAGACTACACTCTATTGTGATGATAATAGATTAATGGTCGATGCAGCATAAAATGAGGTGTACCGATGGTGGTCTAAAGTACATCATGTTGTTGTGGTGATTGGTAAACTGAACCTACAGTGAACAGGAAGCACAACGATCAATGCCATCCACTTGATCGTCGGTTCTCCAACTCCACATGCAAGTAAAACCTATCCTGTAGTTTTTGAGTGTGCTCTTTGATTTTTGGCCCTTTCAGCTCAAGACTATCCATGAGCACACTTCACCTGATTATGTTTTAGAGGAGCGAACCAGATTCAGCTGAATCCAATGTGGCCAGGTGCAACGTAGAGGTGTCGTGATGTATAAGTGTTGAATCATATGGATCATCAATTCGTATTCTGCACGTGCATAATACAATTTAAAGATATACTACATTGCATGGCTTGCATAATACAATTTAAAGATATACTACATTACATGGATTCACATTATTCTATTTAGGTGCAGATTGCTAATAGATATATGCATATATTGTATGCATGTCTTTATTTTGGCTTTAGAAAAAAGAGAAAAATATCTATTAAATCATCTTTAAATACATATAAATTACTAGAGTAATAATAAAATTTGGATGTATCATGCGCCAGAAGATCTCATATGAACACATAATTCTCTATTTGATATAAATATGTATATAGTATGGATAGAAAAAATTAAAAATATGACATCCATATTAAACATAACCGAAATTATTTAAGAATTTGTTGGTTGAGACAAGAACTTAAAATCCGAATCTATGGTGCTTATAGTAATGAGAATATACCACAAAATATTTTTCGCCATCAAACAATGAAAATATTGATAATGTTGGCACACAATTGGATGCAAACAATCAAACCACAAAATAGTCCGAACATTGTAACAATGTTGAACCCTATGTCCAACAAAGATAAACATGCATGTGTAACAGCAATAACCCATATCAACATATTCATATTATTGGTTGGCATTTCTAATTCAGAACAACTTTGTTGCATCTAATATTAAAATTGCTAGCCCGTGCAAGTGCACGGGTTGACGGTCCATACAGAAAAACTACCAATAAAAGAAAAAAAGAGACTGAATCCAGTTGATGACCCATGAATCTCCATGAATAAGATCTTCTGTTGAACGCTTAGAAAAATAAATATATATGGCTCGGCTCCTGTACATGGCCGCTGATTCCACCGCCTCTTTAATCCTGCTCTCCTGCATATGGCTGGTGGTGGCGATTTGTCTCGACAAAGGATGTCCCCAACTCCCCATCCACCATGAAGTGCGCTCTTTCACCACCAGCGCCAACAGCAAACCGCAAAGTAACGTGAAGCCAGGTGCTGCAAGGTATGATGCGAGATCGACTGCGACCCAAAGCGGCGATCGATCTTCCTCATTGTTAGTGTCTCCACATCTTCCTCCATCCACTCCGGGCATCAAAGTACACCCACTTTTATGATGTAAAAAAGGACAACTGTCAAGTACAACCTCTAACAAGTTATTCTTGGCTTCATGTTCCAAGAAGACTACACTCTATTGTGATGATAATAGATTAATGGTCGATGCAGCATAAAATGAGGTGTA
>LR880971.1:76662591-76687651 GCA_904067115.1 Aegilops sharonensis | reverse complement strand
CATCCACTTGATCGTCGGTTCTCCAACTCCACATGCAAGTAAAACCTATCCTGTAGTTTTTGAGTGTGCTCTTTGATTTTTGGCCCTTTCAGCTCAAGACTATCCATGAGCACACTTCACCTGATTATGTTTTAGAGGAGCGAACCAGATTCAGCTGAATCCAATGTGGCCAGGTGCAACGTAGAGGTGTCGTGATGTATAAGTGTTGAATCATATGGATCATCAATTCGTATTCTGCACGTGCATAATACAATTTAAAGATATACTACATTGCATGGCTTGCATAATACAATTTAAAGATATACTACATTACATGGATTCACATTATTCTATTTAGGTGCAGATTGCTAATAGATATATGCATATATTGTATGCATGTCTTTATTTTGGCTTTAGAAAAAAGAGAAAAATATCTATTAAATCATCTTTAAATACATATAAATAACTAGAGTAACAATAAAATTTGGATGTATCATGCGCCAGAAGATCTCATATGAACGCATAATTCTCTATTTGATATAAATATGTATATAGTATGGATAGAAAAAATTAAAAATATGACATCCATATTAAACATAACAGAAATTATTTACGAATTTGTTGGTCGAGACAAGAACTTAAAATCTGAATCTATGGTGCTTATAGTAATGAGAATATACCACAAAATATTGTTCGCCATCACACAATGAAAATATTGATAATGTTGGCACACAATTGGGTGCAAACAATCAAACCACAAAATAGTCCGAACAATGTTACAATGTTGAACCCTATGTCCAACAAAGATAAACATGCATGTGTAACAGCAATAACCCATATCAACATATTCATATTATTGGTTGGCAGTTCTAATTCAGAACAACTTTGTTGCACCTAATATTAAAATTGCTAGCCCGTGCAAGTGCACGGGTCGACGACTAGTAATAATAATCATAATCATCATATGTCACACGTCATGATCCATGTTCTGGTTTAGTAGTTTCTCCTCCGAAGACCGACACTAAGACCGACACTCGACCCATCCCAGACTATAGTCCTTAACCATGGACACGGCTATTCAAATAGATTTAATCTTTGCAGAGGGTGTACTCTTTAACCACGAGTAACGGATTCCTTTGGTCCATCGGGACTAATTCCGTCTACGGTCTTTTAATTGAAAACACACCTGACTTGCACACACCAGCTTAACTTACCGGTGTCTGGAATCACCCACGACACCTGTCAAGCAAAACTCTAAGTGGGGAGGCTACAACCTCGCGTAGCATGGGATCAAATTTATATCGACGCTCTAAGGGGTGCCCCCCTCTCGGTCCCAACCGGAAACACCCATGCCCCCGGACCAGGTGGCATGCCTACCGGATGCATCCAGTATCTTCCACCATGGCCCCTCTGTATGGTGTGTGCCAAGAAAGGGGTTGACAACTTACTGAACCGTAGCCTACCTGCGGCAGGGACAAGTGGTAGTACGAAACAAGTATGGGGAGCTACTGGAACAAGACTCGATCTACGGTCGACTCAGGAGGTTTATAAATTCCCTGCATGATAGGTGTAACCAATATATATCGCGACTAACAAAATCACCACTCATTATACCTCACCATGCCATACCGGACATAACCGTCCCGACGGAGATCGGAGACAAGCTCACGCCTACCCTAGGCAGAGGCTTTCTCGGGTTTCTTTCCGGCATGCATGCAAGGCATTCGAGGGTGAATATCATCACAAGTATATCTGTTTCCAACAGGAAGGAAATCTCCAATATGCATTCATGCAAATGATCGCGTCACCACATAAAATAACGAGTTCTCCGAAATAAGGTGGTGTTATAATCGTGTCAACCAACACATCAAAAATATTATGCCACGGTTCAGGATGCTTGCCTTCAAGGGTATGCAAGTGGGGGTGCCTAATTGAAAGTTGCCTTCTTCTTCAAAAACCTATTTTTGAAATTATTCAAATTAACACATAGTTTCAAAACAGTGCAAAAAACGTTGTCTGAATTTTTTTCCAATAAATCTTAAAATAAACTAGATTAAATTTGAGAGAGGTAGGAAAAGGAATCAACTCATTTGGAGTTATATTCAAAAAGATATAGCCGGTCAAAGTTTAGTCAAATCTCTGTTTTTTAAATAAAACAGAAAAAGGAAAACGTTTCGAAATGTACACGACGAACACGTACTTTGGAATTACGTTTCCACTTATGCCTGCGTGGACCGGCAATGGGTCACTGACAGTGGACCTGCCTGGCCCACTGGTCAGGTTTGACCAGTCCACGCACGCGTCGCCTCCTCCGACCGAACAGAGGCGGAGCTCCGGCGAGGATTGCCGGCGAACGGAGGCGTCCCTCGGTGATCTGAGCACATGGGTGTGCTCAGGAGGTCGAGACGAACTCGAGGGTACCCGCCATGGTCGCCGACGTGGACGGAGTCGCCGGCGACGAGCTTCGCGGCGGAGGTGGCTTCGGGCACGATTGGGGATCCGCGCTACAGTGGCTCTCCATGGAGGCTGAATATCTGGGCGGCTCCGCAAGATCCTGTGGAGCCTGGTGGTGGCGTTGGACGGACGGGAGGGGTTCTGGTTGCGGTGAACAGAGCTGGGACGTGGCGGCGGCCGAACCGGCCGGAGTTGGGGAAGACGGCTTCCCCCCAATGATTGCGGGCTGTGGGGGTGCCATGGGGGTGGCCTGAGGTCGCCTGCGTGCTCGGATGAGTTCGGGGGCCTCCTTTTATAGCGCAACAAGGTCGGTTTGCGGCGGCCGTGGATAGGGATCGTCGGCGACCGCCGTTCTGTAGCTTGCAGGGCATCGTGGCGGGGCTGGGGATGGCGGCAGGAGCTAGCGGATGAGCGGGCACTGCTCCAAGAGCGAGCTGGCGAGCGGGAGTGGCTCGGGGGGCGCCGACCAGTGCAGGGGCTGTCGGGCAGCAGTGGCGGCTAGCTTCTGGCTTGCCGGAGACGTGGCGAGGGGCTGTGGTGCTCGTGAGGGTGTACGTGTCGAGGCGTGGCCTCACGCTGCGAGCGACAGGGTGATTGGATGAGCTTGGGGAAAGAGACCAGGGGTGCGGCGGCTCGGGCGCGGCACGTGCAAAACGCGCGCTCTGGGCGCGCCCAGAGCACGCCCACCAGGTGCTCGGCGAAATGCCAGTGCATGCTACAGGGCTTGGGTGAGGCTGGCACTTAGCAGACCTAGGTTAGGATCATCTAGGTGCTTAGTGGACATGCTATATTGTCCAAAGGTGCAAGGTCTCAGTGCTAAACAAAAATCATGTCAAAATGGATCATGCCCATAAGGTGTTTGCCATAATGTCAGGGGCACCTAGGCATTTCTTGGAGTGGCCAAATTCTCCAGGCTAGTGCCTCTCTAATTGCAAAAGAGGGTGGCAAAGTCATTTGGGAAAAATAAGAAACTTGCTAGTGCAAGTTTTGCAAATCTTCAGTTCTGGACAGAAGGTAAATGGCATCATTGCATGGACCAAAAATCTCCCAATGGGTCCAATCTCCTGGACTTAAGGGTTTGGTAAGATGTACTACAAGCACGAGAAAGCTCATGGGTAGAGGAGCAAGTTAGAAGATGGTTGCAGTACAAATCACCAAGTTGCACCAGAATGAAGATGAGGATGATTCACTCAAATCTTTGAAAGAACATCCCTGTATTTTTGCATAAAGTTGAATAATATGCTTCTACTTACATCCCAAAATTTTGGTAGAAGTTTCAAAGAATTATTTAAATAGGTTGTAGTGCAAAATTGCCCACTGGACCAGATTTGAAAATTTGATGTAGAGCTCAAAATATCCAAAGAATGAAATATATTTTTGCATAAAAGTGATTTAAAAACATCACATGACATCCCCAAATTTTGGTGGGATGTTTAAATGAATTTATCAAAGGGTTGTAGTGCAAATGCGGTCCTTAACTTATGAAAAACCAATTTAGAGAAATAAAGCTAGGGGAAAATAATTATATAGATAATCCCACTGATAAAAGAATTGTTTTATTTGAGAGGGTAAACAAGTCCAATAATAATTGGAAAGTTTTTACTAGGGGTGAAAACTCCACAACTTAGGGGAAAAGAGAGGCTCTGAGATCAAGAATAGATCCAGAAAAATAGAAAATTAATTTCCTGGCCAAATTTTAATTAATGAAACAAGGTTAAAATTTTGGGGTGTTACAAGACCCTTGCCGGGGAAGCATGTCCGCACCGGCTGAGCAAGCCACCTTCGGGCCCACCAATGCTAAGCAAACACATTGGGAAACGACTCGGGAGGCACCTCTGTGGTGGCATGCAGATCTTTGTGAAGACAAAGAACAGTCAAGATCAAATAAGGATAGGAAGGCAACAATCCTTGGCAAGGTTCTTGCCGAGGAAGTCCACGAGACCCCCCGACAAGATCCTTGCCGGGGACGACGGCGTGCCGCGGCAGAACCCTTGCCGGGCCATCCGACAAGACCCTCGCCAGGCGCGCCAGCAGGGCCACTACCAGGCCCGCACCAGCAAGTCTCCACCGCCGCCATTCGCATGCCGCTGCCGACCCAACCAGTTGGGCAGGCACCTGCGTGGCAACATGCAGCCCTTCGTGAAGGCTCTACCACCGCGCCACCTCGGCTGCCTGCCTGCCTACATGGCACTGCATGCACCGCTGGACAGGGCGCGTGTGAAAGGCAGGAGGGGCAGCGACGGACGGGGCGGACCTCACCCCCGTCCCTGATAAAGTGGAGGGACACCTAAGCCCCGCATTTAATGCGCTTCGTCCAGTAATACCAGGGATAAGCTCATAACGTTGTAGCACTTTCCACCTTCTGTGTGCCACTGTGGCAGCCCCTTCGGCCTATAAAAGGAGGCCCATGGCGCACCGAGGAGGGATTCAGATTTTTGGAACCTGGCAACAACCAGAGCCAGTTCAAGAGCTCAAGAACACTAAATACATCCACCAAAGCAGGATCGTAGGGTTTGACGCATCTTTGCAGCCCGAACCTGGGTAAATCCCCTTTGTGCTGTCCACTAGTCCCGCTCTTCTCATGATCCCGCGCCCCGCAACCGTAGTAGGGATTCTTGTGATCCCATAGATGTCGTTTCCCACCGACATCTTTGGCGCGCCAGGTAGGGGGCGCAATTTTGAGAATCTGGTCTAGTGGTAGGCCTAGCAGTTCGTCATCGCCATGGCTCCTAAGAAGAAGAAGAACACGACGATCGGTTCATCCGGGACCGGACTGCCATCGCTGGTGCGGACCAGTAGAGGGCCAGTCACGGAGAGAACCCGTGGCGTGGCCCCGCGAACACCCACATCGCCCTGGCAGTCCGGCCCCGTCGGGCAGCGTCGTTTGGACGAGGGCGACGAGCCACGCAGCGCCGGTCCCCGAGATGACGTCGGGTCCCCTGAAGGCGGCGCGGGGCCCTCCAGGGGCGTTGTCGTGCCGCCCACCGACGGCGTGGCGACCTCCAAGACACCAGCGCCAGCACCAATGGCGCGCTCTTCTCAAATCGTACGCGATGAGTAGCACCACCCTGCTGGTGACCCAGGGCGCCGCCCTGGGAAAACCCCTATGCATCCTTCACAGGATGAGGGGGGCCAGCATGCACGCCGAGGCGCCGATGAATGTAGCGCGCGGTTGTGGGGCCGTGGTGAGGCTCCTTCTAACGTGGTTAGAAGTCGAAGCGCATCACGGTCCAACCAACTCTCACCACCACCCACGCCAGAAGTAGCCCTGGCGCGCGCGCAACTCCTCCTCGACTCGCCCCCCATGGCGGAAAAGCTTGACGAATGGAGGGCCACCGTCCGGAGCCTCGTCGGCATCGCCAACGACGATGAGTTGCGACCGGCAAAACCCGTAGGCCGTCGCTCTGTCGGGCCACCCCCTGCTAGCAGGGGCCAAGCCGGAGGCGATGCGGCTACGATGTACTCCCCTCCTCAGCACCGGCCGCCGCGGGAGTTGACCCGTCGTGATGATGCTCGTGATGATATCTCCATCACATCGTCCGACCCGTGAACTAACCGCGATCAGCACCAAGTCCTTCGAGAGCGGGCTCATGAGGACGCTCGAACCACCATCGAGCGCCGACGTGATGCGCGCCACCAGTCAGACAGGCGGGAAGGGCCCGCTACGGACCACCCAGCGCCGGGAGGCTACGGTGGCCTACCCTACGAGGTGGGTTGTTCGGCCTTCACCCTTGAGCTGCGGCAGTTCTAATGGCCCTCCCATTGCACCTTCAAGCCCGACGTTGGCGAGAAATACAACGGCAATACTCACCCGTCGGAGTTCCTCAGCGTCTACACCATCAGGATGCAAGCTGCTGGGGCCCGCGACGATAAAGTGCTTGTCAACTATTTTCCATTGGCACTCAAGCCTAATGTTATGTCATGGTTGATGCACTTGCCGATGGATTCCATCTCTTCTTGGGCGGATCTGTGCCATGAGTTTGTTGGCGCCTTTACCGGAGGACACCAAGCTCATGGCCAGGCGAGTGATTTACACATCATTCCCCAGAAGGAAGGATAAAACTTGCGCAAGTACATCCAAAGGTTCAGCCAGGTGCAGTACAACATCCCCGATGTTCACCCCGTCGCCGTGATCAGTGTGTTCCACCAGAACATGCGCAACCGCAAGATGCGCGAATAGCTGGCTATGAACAAGGTCAAGGATGTGGCCGAACTTTATGTCTTGGCTGATCGATGCGCTCGCTCTGAAGAGGGAAGGAAGTAGCCCGGCGAAGATGCCGGCACGGAGACCGACTCCACTGGCGATACTGCCACCCAAACAAAGAAGGGCCGGCGCCGTAACAGGAAACGCAAGGGCAAGGCTGTGCTTGCCGTCGAGGGATCTGACGACACCAGCGCCACCAAGAAGACAAAGGCAATCGACCCCGGCAAGGAGGTTGCCAGGTGTGTTTCTTGCCGGGCCTTGGCAGCCGCCGACAAGCCAGGAGGCTCCGACAAGCAGTATTGCAAGATCCACCGCACCAAGGGCCATGACCTCCAACACTGCCAGCAGGTAGAGCTGCTAGCTGAGAAGCAGAAGGCCGAGTACGAGCGGCGGGACAAGGAGAAGGGCCAAGATGGCGCCGAAGGGTCCGGCAAGAAACGTGGCAGCCAAGGAGGCCGCCGCAGCAAAGATAGTCAGCAGGAGAGGCCCGCCCGGGGCCGTGACAAGAAGCAAGAAGACGATGATCATGACGGGGACGACGAGTCCGGCGATCACGAGTTCCAGAAAGCCACGGAGGCCATGTGCGTCGATGGTGGCGCCTCGCTGCATACATCTCACCGCCAGCTCAAGCAGTGGGCACGTGAGATCACAGCGGTGGAGCCATCGTTCGACGCGTGGAAGCCACTGAAATGGTTCAGCACGGCCATCATCTTCGACACCAAGGACCACCCTGACCGCACTACTTCAGTCGGGTGCTTGCAGTTGTTGGTTTCCACAACGATCCGCAACCTCAAGGTGACAAAGATGTTGATCGATGGCGGGGCCGGCCTGAACTTGATCTCGCCTGTTATGGTCAAGAGGTTGCAGATCCCTGATGGAGACCTCGAGGAGACGGGCACGTTCCAAGGGGTTAACCCAGGGAGGAGTCAGCCGAAGGGAAAGGTCATGTTGCCTGTGACCTTCGGAAGAGAGCTGAATCACAGGACAGAGAGGATTGTTTTCGATATAGCCGAGATACCCTTGCCTTACAACGGGATCCTCAGCCGCCCGGCACTAGCCAAGTTCATGGCGGCTTCACATTACGCCTACAACATGCTGAAGATGCCCGGGCCGATGAACATCATCACCGTCCCCTCCGACAAGGAAGACGCACTGATTTGCGCTGACCAACTCTATCGGGAAGCACTTGCAGCAGATGCCGCTAAGTCACCCGCTCCAGCCGATGGAGCCCCAGGAGGGAAGAAGACCGGTGAGACCCCTCGCACCCACTCCAGCAAGCGCACCTCTTCGGGGTGTTGGCCTGCCTTTGAGGACGTGCCGTAGAGATCTTCCGGCAAGAGAAAGAAGTCCAGAGCTGCACTGCCAGAGACCAAGAAGGTGCCCGTCAAAGAGGACGGCACGGGTGGGGCTTTTACCATAAGCTCCACCTTCAATAGCAAGTAGGAAAGCGAGCTCGTCACTTTCCTGTGGGAGAATGTCGATGTGTTTGCATGGCAAGCCTCCGACATCCCCGGTGTTCCCAGGGAAGTGATTGAGCACCACCTTGATGTCTGTCCTCATGCACGGCCCGTCAAGCAGAAGGTTAGGAAGCAAGCTCTGGAGAGGCAAGAGTTCATCACAGAAGAAATCAGGAAGCTAGAGGCGGCTGGCTTGGTAAGAGGAGTGCTCCATCCGATGTGGTTGGCCAATCCGGTAGGGGTGCGCAAGGCAAACGGGAAGTGGAGACTGTGTATTGATTACACAGACATCAATAAGGCTTGTCCAAAGGATCCCTTCCCGTTACCGCGCATCGACCAGATTGTTGACTCCACGGCTGGGTGTGACCTGTTATCATTCCTCGACGCCTACTCAGGATACCACCAGATTTTCATGACAAAAGAAGACGAAGAAAAGACAACATTCATCACCCCATGTGGTACGTATTGCTTTTTACAGATGCCTTTCGGGTTGAAGAGTGCTGGCTCAACCTTTGCAAGAGCGGTCCAAATTGGGTTTGAACCCCAACTACATAGAAATATGGAAGCTTATATGCATGACATAGTGGTCAAAACCAAGGACAAAGCAACGCTCGTGCAAGACTTGGAGGAAACCTTTGGAAACCTGTGCAAGATCAACCTCAAATTGAACCCTGAGAAGTCTATCTTCGTTGTCCCATCCGGCAAGCTTCTCGGGTTCTTTGTGTCGCAACGCGGGATTGAGGCAAACCCGGACAAGATCAAGGCTATCGAGCAGATTGAGGCACCCAGATGGATCAAGAACGTGCATTGGCTCACTGGCTGCGTTGCCGCCATGAGCCGATTCATCTCCAAATCCGGGGAGCGTGCCCTTCCCTTCTTCAAGATCTTAAAGAAGACGGGCCCAGCGGAGTGGACCCCAGTGGCCGAGGCGGCGTTGCAAGATTTGAAGAAGTACCTCTCCTATGCCCCGATGCTGGTTGCGCCTAAACCACAAGAGCCATTGCTGCTATACCTAGCAGCAACGAATCAAGTGGTTTGCGCCGCATTGGTGGCACAGAGAGAGGTCGACGAAGAGGCAGCAACAGCGGCAGAGTCGACAGCTGGCGGGTGAGAACCCTCCCCGACAGGGCTCGGTCCCGGCAATACTGAGTCCCCGGCAGGGCTTGATCCCGGCAAGGCTGGCGCCAGTACGGCGGGACCCGCATGGCCAGGTGAAGTGGTGCAAAGGAAGAAGATGGTGCAGCACCCGGTTTACTTCGTCAGCTCCCTCTTACAGGGAGCTAGGTCGAGGTATTCAGGTGTGCAAAAGTTGCTCTTCAGCCTCCTTATGGCCTCGAGGAAGCTGCGCCACTACTTCCAAGCACACGAGATCACCGTGGTTACCCGCCTTCCGTTGCAACGAATACTGCATAACCCAGATGACAGGAAGGATCGTGGAATGGGCCCTGGAGCTGTCAAGTTTCGGCTTAAAGTTTGAAAGCACCTCGATGATTCAGAGCAGAGTCTTGGCGGAGTTTGTTGTAGAATGGACCTCGACGCCTGAAGAAGAGATACAAGAGTCCACTCTCCCCGGCGAGGAAACGAGCGACAACTGGATCATGTACTTTGATGGGGCTTTTTCGCTGCAAGGCGCGGTGCTGGTGTGCTGCTCATCGCACCCACCGGGGAGCACCTCAAGTACATTGTCCAAATGCACTTTCCCCGGGAGATGTCAACCAACAACACCGCCGAGTATGAGGGTTTGCTTGCTGGTCTCAGGATCGCGGCAGACCTCGGAGTCAAGAATCTTATCATCAGGGGCGACTCGCAACTCGTCGTCAGGCAGATCAGCAAAGATTATCAAAGCCCGTTGATGGAAGCCTACGTGGATGAAGTGACGAAGCTGGAGGAGCACTTTGATGGTATACAAGCTGAGCACGTTCCTCGGGCAGAGAACTATGTCGTCGAATACTTGTCAAAGCGCGATGCCCTCCAGCTACCTGTGGAACCAGGTACTTTTATGCTTCAACTGTCCCAACTGTCCGTCGAACCATAAGCCGGGCAGAACAAGCGAAGGAAGCTAAGCCCCGGCGAGTACTTCCCCTCCGAGCCTCCCGGGGCCGCTGGTGAAGGTACTGCCGCGGATGTCAGCCTTGCCACGGGGCTGCCCACTCCGGCAGGGCCTGAGGCCATGACCGTAGAGTCGGCCGCTCGCGCGGCAGAAGGGACACCTCTGGTCCTTGCTGTCGAGCCGCAGGCTCTGGCATGGGCACATCATACAGTCCGATTCCTCCAAGTAGGAGAGCTTCCTGAGGAGCAGGGAGAAGCGGAAAAAGTAGCCCGCCGGTCTGCTCTGTATCAATTTGTTGACAACGTTTTGTAAAGAAGGAGGCCGAATGGGCTGAAATTGAAGTGCATCTCCCGGGAGGAAGGATTAGAGCTGCTGGCAGAGATACACAGAGGTATGTGTGGCTCCCACATAGGGTCAAGGGCCCTTGCCGGCAAGGCTTTACGGCAAGGTTTCTTATGGCCCACCGCCCTCTAGGATGCAACGACACTAGTAACCAAGTGTGAAGCGTGCCAGTTCCATTCAAAGAAGCTTCACCAACCAGCTCAAGCCCTTCAAACCATCCCTCTCTCCTGGCCCTTCTCGGTCTGGGGCTCGATATATTGGGCCCCTTCCCCCGTGCCGTCGGGGGCTTTGAGTACTTGTACGTTGCGATCGACAAGTTCACAAAGTGGCCGGAGGTGGAGGCAGTGAGGAAGGTGACAGCGTAGTCAGCCATCAAGTTCTTCAAGGGACTAGTTTGCTGTTTTGGGGAGCCCAACAGGATCATCACCGACAATGGCACACAGTTCACGAGCCATGCCTTCATGCAATACATTGAAGATCTCGGCGGCAAGGTTTGTTTTGCTTCCGTGGCACACCCACGGAGCAACGGCCAAGCGGAGAGAGCAAATGCTGAAGTTTTGCGAGGCCTAAGAACGAAGGCTTTAGACTGTGCAAAAGTGGAAGGCCCTGGATTGATGAGTTGCTGGCAGTTCTTTGGTCATCAGGGCGACGCCAAATCGAGCCACCGGCCAGACACCCTTTGCCCTAGTCTACGGGGCAGAAGCAGTTCTCCCCACGGAACTCATATATGGGTCACCTCGAGTGCTCGCTTATGATGAGTTTGAGCAAGAGCGATTGCGGCAAGATGACGCAACACTCCTTGAGGAAGATCGTCTTTGGGCAGCTGTGAGGGCAGCATGCTACCAGCAAGCCTTGCGCCACTACCATAGCCACAAGGTTCATGCCCGGAGCTTTGAGGAAGGAGACCTTGTTCTTCGGCACGTTCAGTCGGCCAAGAATTCCAACAAGTTGACGTTGAAGTGGGAAGTCCCTTATCGGGTAACACGAGTCACCAGGCCTGGCGCAGTCCGCCTGGAGACCGAAGATGCTATTCCAGTGAGCAATTCCTGGAACATCAAGCATCTTCGCAAGTTTTACCCATAAGGCGCGGCTGCTGGGCCTCCCGGCAAGCCAACCTTTTGTACAAGCCTTGCCGGCAAGGCATGTAACCCTTTGTACAAAGTCAGGCGTAGACCCTGAGCACAAATAAATGAAGCGCTGGCGCCCTAAGTTATAGCATGCATGCTAGGTCGAGTATCCTCCTCGGTTAGGGTTGATAGTGCTCGATGGCGGCTAACCCCTAGCTTAGAGGTCGAGTGTGCATCTCTCTGTTTCTCCCTTGTCCGTTTTGGTCCGCAGGACACGTAAGTATTTCTGCTGAGCTATTCGGAAGAAAGGAACGAGCCGGTGCCCCGACCCTGGCAAGCCCAGGTTGCTGTGACACCCAAAAATTTTAACCTTGTTTTATTAATTAAAATTTTGCCAGGAAATTAAAATTTTATTTTTCTGGATTTATTCTTGATTTCAGAGCCTCTCTTTTCCCCTAAGTTGTGGAGTTTTCACCCCTAGTAAAAAAACTTTCCAATTATATTTGGACTTGTTTATCCTCTCAATAAAAATCTTTTCTTTTCATCAGAGGGATTAATTATAATAATCTCCATAATCTTTATTTTCTTGAAAAATGGTTTCCCATGGTTTTATGGTCCTTTTTGAAATACAACCCTTTTATAAATTCTTTCAAAAATTCCACCAGAATTTGGGGATGTCCCGTGATGTCACCAAACCACTTTTATGCAAAAAGATATTTCATTCCCTAAATATTTCGAGCTCTACACCCAAATTTATTCTCTGGTCCAGTGGGCAATTTTGCACTACAGCTCATTTAAATATTTCTTTCTAGCCTCCACCAAAATTATGGGATGCTAGTAGTAGCATATGATTCAACTTTATGCAAAAACCCAGTAATGTTCTTTGAAAGATTTGAGTGAATCATCCTCATCTTCATTCTGGTCCAACATGATGGTTTGTACAGCGTCCATATTATTGCTTGCTCTTTGGCCCTTGATTCTTTCCCCTGCTTGTAGACCACCCTACAAAACCCTTAAGTCCAGGAGCATGCAACCATTGGAATACTTTTGGTTCATGTGATGATGCCATTTACCTCCTGTCCAGAACTGAAGTTTTACAAAACTTGCACTAACAAGTTTGTGCTTTTCACAAACTAACCTCACCACCCTCTTGTGCATCTAAAGAGACTAGGATCTAGAAGATTTGGCCACTCCAAGAAGAGCCTAGGTGCATGTGGCATTTTGTCAAACACCTGGAGTGCATGGACAGATTTGGCATGAGTTTTGGTTTGCATTGTGGACCTGATGCTCTAACCCAACCGGCATGTCCACTAACATCGCAGCTACCCCTAGACTAGACCTGCTAATCCCCAGCTCCAACCAAGCCGCCTAGCAGGCCATGGCATTTCGTCGAGCAGATGGTGGGCGTGCACTGGGCGCGCCCAGAGCGCGCCAACTGCAGCCGCGCACCCGAGCCGCCGCGTCGCGCCCCTGGTTTGGCCCCATACTGCAAAGCCGCGCCACGCACTCCCCTCTCACCAAAAACCTCCAAGCCGCCTGGCACCCTACAGCGCCGCCGTCAGGGCATTCTTGGCGACGCCGGCGTCCGTAGTGCGCCTCTGCCACGGTTGGCGCCGCCCAAGCGTCTCCCGCTCGCCACCTGCCCCTGGAACATCTCATCCTCATCCCCTCGGGTATCCTCTAGCTCTCGTCGTCGCCACGATGCCCTGACGCTACAGGGAGGCGGTTCGCCGACGAGCGCATCCACTGCCGCCGCGAACCAACGTAGGAGCACTATATAAGGAGGACCCCGAACTCGTTTGAGCACGTAGTCGACCTCAGGCGACCCCATGGCACACCCACAGCCCGCAATCGTCGAGGGAAGACCGTCTTCCCCAACTCCGGCCTGTTCGGCCGCCGCCACGTCCCAGCTCCGTTCACCTCAACCAGGACCTCCCCCTCTCCACTCTTTACAGCAGAAGCTCTCTCTTCCTCCCGTGAGCCCGTCCCCCTGCTCGATTTTGATCGGGAGCCACCGTAGCCCCAAACCCACTTTTCTCCCGAATGCCCCCTCCGGCGCGAAGCTCGCCACTGGCAGCTCACTCCGTCCCCGCCGACCCAACGACCACCGGGAGGACCGCCCCGGTCTTGCGGATCCATCCCGACCCTCTGGAGCCCGCGGGGAGCCGCCGTTCGCCGGCGTTGATCGTCGTTGCCTCGCCGCCGTTCGGAGAGATGGACTGGTCAAACCTGACCAGTGGGCCCCCTGGACCCACTGTCAGAGACCCAACCCCGCCTCCACGTGTTTAAGTGGAAGCGCAAAACCCCGAGTACGTCTTCCCTTTTCGAAGACGTATTCTGGCCGGAACGTTTTTCTTTTCTGTTTTATTTTAAAAACAGATTTTGACCAAATCTTTGACTGGCTGTATCTTTTTAAATGAAACTCCAAATGAGTTGATTCGTTTTCCTACATCTCTCAAATTCTATCTAGTTTATTTTAAGATTTATTTGAAAAAATTTCAAACAACTTTTTGTGCTGTTTTGAATTTGTGTATGAATTCCAATATTTTCAAAATAGGATTTGTTGGAGAGTGGAGAAAACTTTCAAAAGTTTTGGAGAGCACCCCACCTCTCCACACCTTGAAGGCAAGCATCCTGAACCATGGCATAATATTTTTGGTGTGTTAGTTGACACGGTTATAACACCACCTTGCGTCGGAAAAGCTCGTTATTTTATGTGGTGTTGTGATCTTTTGCATGAAGGCATATTTGTGATTTTCCTTGCTGTTCAAAATGAATATACTTGTGATGGTAATCATCCTCATGTGCCTTACATGCATGCCGGAAAGGAATCCGGGAAGGCCTCTGCCTTGGGTAGGCGTGAGCTTGTCGCCGGTCTCCGTTGGGACGGTTATGTCCGGTATGGCATAGTAAGATATAATGAGCGGTGATCCTGTTGATTGAAATATATTTGTTATACTAATCATGCAGGGAATGCTTAAACCTCCTGAGTCGACCATAGATCGAGTCTTGTTCCAGTAACCCCCATATTTGTTTCATACTACCACTTGTCCCTGCCATACGTGGGGTACGGTTCAGTAAGTTGTCAACCCCTTTCCTAGCAAACACCGTACAGAGAGGCCATGATGGAAGATACCAGAGGCATCCGGTAGGCATGCCATCTGACCCGGGGGCATGAGTGTTTCGGTTGTAGCCGAAGGGGTAGCTCCCCTAGTTTGCGCGCGGTATAAATTTTGTGATCCCATGCTACGTCGAGGTTGTAGCCTCCCCACTTAGAGTTTTGCTTGACAGGTGTCATGGGTGATTCCAGACACCGGCGAGTTAAGCTGGTGTGTGCAAGTCAGGCGTGTTTTTGACTAAAAGGCCGTAGACGGAATTAGTCCCGATGGACTAAAGAAATCCGTTACTCGTGGGTAAATAGTACACCCTCTGCAGAGATATTAAACCTATTCGAATAGCCGTGTCCAAGGTTAAGGACTACAGTCTGGGTCAGGTCAACTGTCGGTCTTAGTGTCGGTCTTCAGAGGAGAAACTGCTAAACCAGAACATGGATCATGATTTGTGACTTGTGTTGATCATGATGATTATGATTTTTTTATCATGGACTAACTATTGCCGTTACTTGATTTATTGAGTATCCCTGGGACGGTTCTACCTCCTGGATATGCACTATGAATGTATTTGCTTCATAAGCCCTTTATGTGGTGTCGCTCAGATGCCCGACTGTGGCATTACTTGTTATTTATTTCCCTTATAAGCCCTTTATGTGATGTCGCTCAGACGCCCGACTGTGGCATTACTTGTTATTTATTTCCCTTATAAGCCCTTTATGTGGCGTCGCTCAGACGCCCGACGGAGGCATGCTTGTTATTTTTCCATCATTTCGAGACGTCGCTTCAGACATCCGAATGGTGCATTTTATTTCCTCCTCTGTCATTTCATATTCTTGTTTCATATAAATAACCTGTTTGCATGCATCCGAGATTTTATTTTATGACTGACAATGTGATCATAGAATATTTCCGTGCATGATTCTCATTTATATTATACCCGTGTTCATAATTTTTGCGAGTACATTCAAAGTACTCACTGGCTTGTCCCTGGCTATTGTCTTGGCTAGATTTCTTGCATGGAGAGGGGCGTTGTGATGACAGCCCCGGAACCTAAGCAATGGTGATAGCAGCCTCGTGAAGATAGGAGTTAACCTGGTCAGCTGTTCCTGTGGGAAATGGAGTCCCATAAACACTGATGATCCACAAACCGCTTCCGCCATCAACCACTAGAAACCATTTGTTGTACTCCCAGGCCAGAATGGTCTTGTACTACATATATTTTGTATTTTGCTTGGAGTTTCTGTATCAAGTTGGTGCCTCAGCAGCTAACAGTAATCCTGGGGCTGGTGAGCGCAACGGCCATTTTCTGGAAATTAATACCCGGAAAACCGGTCGCCACAAACTTAGTATCAGAGCCAGGCTGAGCATTGGCTAATCCTATCTTAGCCAGGTCGGAAAAAACCTAGGAAAACCAACCCACCAGACCCTAACCAAAACCCAGCCAAGCTTCTCATGCAAGATAGCCACACAGTGACCCCGACACTATTTGGCAGTCGGTGCCCAACCTATCATCCTAGCCAGTCGATCACACGTCAGTGACCGATGCCTATAATGTCTTATTCGCAAGCGTGCGAAGGAAGACTTCGTTCCCTTTTTCTATAAAAAGGGCACGCTCGCCTCAACCCAGCCCAGCACAGCCTCTACCCCAGACCAAGCCATTATGCCTGGCCCCGTCGGGCACAATGAGACCACAGCAACCAACCTTGGAGGTTTTGTGACCATACTCGCAAACCTCACCCGCCATGCCTTTGCGTTAGAAGAGCCCGCAGAATATGTTGTGTACCAAGGGTCCATGAGTGGTGAGAGCCGTCAATTCTGGGCCACTGTGCACATCTACGGTAGGGGTTTGTCGCCAGAACGCCCCTACAGGTTCACCAGAAGGACAACTTGCTTCGAGCCACAAGCCATCCAACTAGCTACTCGAGGAGCTATAGTTCAACTCCGGCATTTGTCGCCCAGAGTTAACTGTCGCTCGTTCTACTACTACCCCAGCCATGACGGATATGGTAGACCACCCCAAGTTTCCAACGGAGATCACGAGACGGATCCTGCTTTATTGCATCTGGTGCGCTATGTAAGTACGCTAGAGGATTTGTTCGATCAAATCACCCTTGATCTGATCGCAGCTCGTGGCGAACTGATCCGCCGAGCCCCAACTAGAGGAGAAGATGAGCCTGACGCTGACATCCCAGTCGTGCTGTTCGGACAACTAATCGAGACCTTGAGGTCAGCCCCGGCCATCAACCAAGATACCTTGATGACCCCAGAAGTGCTTCGTCACCTTTTGGGAACACGCTCTAACGGGATTGTGGCTAACAATCCCCGAGATGGTCATCATCGCTACCCCGATCCTGCAGTTCCTCAACCCCTTCCAGCTAATCCTGACGGTGAGAACCGTGGAGAAACCCCAACGTCCGCAAGGCAAGCCCGCCTAGATATTAACGAGGTAGACTGAGTCACCCGAGCAGTATCGAGTCTTAGTAGGTCCTCGCCTTGTAACTGTGTGATCCTGTATCGCTGTAATTAAATACTGTTTGCCTGTGCACCCCTATTTTTGTTATAGCCATGCATGAGTTTGTTGATGTGCGATTGCAATTTTAATTCCAAGCATAGCTGCCAAAGACCAACCTCGACAACGCAAAGTTTGTGCTATGAATAAACCTTTTTGGTTTCAGCTAACAGGAATGATATTTTCAAAACAACCCTTAACAAATCTCGAGGACGAGATTTTTCTTAAGGGGGGTAGTGTTGTGACACCCCAAAATTTTAACCTTGTTTTATTAATTAAAATTTTGCCAGGAAATTAAATTTTATTTTTCTGGATTTATTCTTGATTTCAGAGCCTCTCTTTTCCCCTAAGTTGTGGAGTTTTCACCCCTAGTAAAAAAAACTTTCCAATTATATTTGGACTTGTTTATCCTCTCAACAAAAATCTTTTCTTTTCATCAGAGGGATTAATTATAATAATCTCCATAATCTTTATTTTCTTGAAAAATGGTTTCCCATGGTTTTATGGTCGTTTTTGAACTACAACCCTTTTATAAATTCTTTCAAAAATTCCACCAAAATTTGGGGATGTCCTGTGATGTCACCAAACCACTTTTATGCAAAAAGATATTTCATTCCCTAAATATTTTGAGCTCTACACCCAAATTTCTTCTCTGGTCCAGTGGGCAATTTTGCACTACAGCTCATTTAAATATTTCATTCTAGCCTCCACCAAAATTATGGGATGCTAGTAGTAGCATATGATTCAACTTTATGCAAAAACCCAGTAATGTTCTTCCAAAGATTTGAGTGAATCATCCTCATCTTCATTCTGGTCCAACATGATGGTTTGTACAGCGTCCATATTATTGCTTGCTCTTTGGCCCTTGATTCTTTCCCCTGCTTGTAGACCACCCTACAAAACCCTTAAGTCCAGGAGCATGCAACCATTGGAATACTTTTGTTTCATGCGATGATGCCATTTACCTCCTGTCCAGAACTGAAGTTTTACAAAACTTGCACTAACAAGTTTGTGCTTTTCACAAACTAACCTCACCACCCCCTTGTGCATCTAAAGAGACTAGGATCTGGAAGATTTGGCCACTCCAAGAAGAGCCTAGGTGCCTGTGGCATTTTGTCAAATACCTGGAGTGCATGGACAGATTTGGCATGAGTTTTGGTTTGCATTGTGGACGTGATCCTCTGACCCAACAGGCATGTCCACTAGCATCCCAGCTACCCCTAGACTAGACCTGCTAATCCCCAGCTCCAACCAAGCCGCCTATCAGGCCATGGAATTTCGTCGAGCAGATGGTGGGCGTGCACTGGGCGCGCCTAGAGCGCGCCAACTGCAGCCGCGCACCCGAGCCGCCGCGTCGCGCCCCTGGTTTGGCCCGACATTGCAAAGCCGCGCCACGCACTCCCCTCTCACCAGAAACCTCCAAGCCGCCTGGCACCCTACAGCGCCGCCGTCAGGGCACTCTTGGCGGCATGCCGGCGTCCGCAGTGCGCCTCTGCCACGGTCAGCGCCACCCAAGCCTGTCCCGCTCGCCACCTGCCCCTGGAACAGCTCATCCTCATCCCCACGGGTGTCCTCTAGCTCTCCTCGTCGCCACGATGCCCTGACGCTACAGGGAGGCGGTTCGCCGATGAGCTCATCCACTGCCGCAGCGAACCGACGTAGGAGAGCTATATAAGGAGGACCCCGAACTCGTTTGAGCACGCAGTCGACCTCAGGCCACCGCCATGGCACACCCACAGCCCGCAATCGTCGAGGGAAGACCGCCTTCCCCAACTCCGGCCGGTTCGGCCGCCGCCACGTCCCAGCTCCGTTCACCTCAACCAGGGCCTCCCCCTCTCCACTCTTTACACCAGAAGCTCTCTCTTCCTCCCGTGAGCCCGTCCCCCTGCTCGATTTTGATCGGGAACCACCGTAGCCCCAAACCCACTTTGCTCCCGAATGCCCCCTCCACCGCGAAGCTCGCCGCCGGCAGCTCACTTTGTCCCCGCCGACCCAACGACCACCGGGAGGACCGCCCCGGTCTTGCGGATCCATCCCGACCCTCTGGAGCCCGCGGGGAGCCGCTGTTCGCCGGCGTTGATCGCCGTTGCCTCGCCGCCGTTCGGGCAGAGGAAGAGGAGGGAGAGATGGACTGGTCAAACCTGACCAGTGGGCCCCCTGGACCCACTGTCAGAGACCCAACCCCGCCTCCATGTGTTTAAGTGGAAGCGCAAAACCCCGAGTACGTCTTCCCTTTTCGAAGACGTATTCTGCCCGGAACGTTTTTCTTTTCTGTTTTATTTTAAAAACAGATTTTTGACCAAATCTTTGACTGGCTGTATCTTTTTAAATAAAACTCCAAATGAGTTGATTTGTTTTCCTACATCTCTCAAATTCTATCTAGATTATTTCAAGATTTATTTGAAAAAATTTCAAACAACTTTTTGTGCTGTTTTGAAATTGTTTATTAATTCCAATATTTTCAAAATAGGATTTGTTGGAGAGAGGAGAAAACTTTCAAAAGTTTTGGAGAGCACCCCACCTCTCCACACCTTGAAGGCAAGCATCCTGAACCATGGCATAATATTTTTGGTGTGTTAGTTGACACGGTTATAACACCACCTTGCATCGGAAAAACTCGTTATTTTATGTGGTGATGTGATCTTTTGCATGAAGGCATATTTGTGATTTTCCTTTCTGTTGGAAATGAATATACTTGTGATGGTAATCATCCTCATGTGCCTTACATGCATGCCGGAAAGGAATCCGGGAAGGCCTCTGCCTTGGGTAGGCGTGAGCTTGTCGCCGGTCTCCGTTGGGACGGTTATGTCCGGTATGGCATAGTAAGATATAATGAGCGGTGATCCTGTTGATTGAAATATATTTGTTATACCAATCATGCAGGGAATGCTTAAACCTCCAGAGTCGACCATAGATCGAGTCTTGTTCCAGTAACCCCCATACTTGTTTCGTACTACCACTTGTCCCTGCCATACATGGGGTACGGTTCAGTAAGTTGTCAACCCCTTTCCTAGCACACACCGTACAGAGAGGCCATGATGGAAGATACCGGAGGCATTCGGTAGGCATGCCATCTGACCCGGGGGCATGGGTGTTTCGGTTGTAGCCGAAGGGGTAGCTCCCCTAGTTTGCGCGCGGTATAAATTTTGCGATCCCATGCCACGTCGAGGTTGTAGCCTCCCCACTTAGAGTTTTGCTTGACAAGTGTCATGAGTGATTCCAGACACCGGTGAGTTAAGCTGGTTTTTGACTAAAAGACCGTAGACGGAATTAGTCCCGATGGACTAAAGAAATCCGTTACTCGTGGGTAAAGAGTACACCCTCTGCAGAGATATTAAACCTATTTGAATAGCCGTGTCCATGGTTAAGGACTACAGTCTGGGTCAGGTCAAGTGTCGGTCTTAGTGTCGGTCTTCGGAGGAGAAACTGCTAAACCAGAACATGGATCATGATTTGTGACTTGTGTTGATTATGATGATTATGATTATTTTTATCATGGACTAACTATTGCCGTTACTTTATTTATTGAGTATCCCTGGGACGGTTCTACCTCCTGGATATTCACTATGAATGTATTTGCTTCATAAGCCCTTTATGTGGTGTCGCTCAGACACCCGACTGTGGCATTACTTGTTATTTATTTCCCTTATAAGCCCTTTATGTGGTGTCGCTCAGACACCCGACTGTGGCATTACTTGTAATTTATTTCCCTTATAAGCCCTTTATGTGGCGTCGCTCAGACGCCCGACTGAGGCATGCTTGTTAACTTTCCATCATTTCGAGACGTCGCTTCAGACATCCGAATGGTGCATTTTATTTCCTCCTCTGTCATTTCATATTCTTGTTTCATATAAATAACCTGTTTGCATGCATCAGAGATTTTTTTTATGACTGACAATGTGATCATAGAATATTTCCGTGCATGATTATCATTTATATTATACCCGTGTTCATAATGTTTGCGAGTACATTCAAAGTACTCACTGGCTTGTCCCTGGCTATTGTCTTGGCCAGATTTCTTGCATGGAGAGGGGCGTTGCGATGACAGCCCCGGAACCTAAGCAATGGTGATAGCAGCCTCGCGAAGATAGGAGTTAACCTGGTCAGCTGTTCCTGTGGGAAATGGAGTCCCATAGACACTGATGATCCACAAACCGCTTCCGCCATCAACCACTAGAAACCATTTGTTGTACTCCCAGGCCAGAATGGTCTTGTACTACATATATTTTGTATTTTGCTTGGAGTTTCTGTATCAAGTTGGTGCCTCATCAGCTAACAGTAATCCTGGGGCTGGTGAGCACAACGGCCATTTTCTGGAAATTAATACCCGGAAAACCGGTCGCCACAGTTGCCGGGGGCTGCAAAAACAAGAATCCGTCCACGGCAAGTCAAGACTGCCGGGGGCTGCAGGTCCAGATAAGTCTTTTTATCCTCTACCATGCATTTCGTTATGAACTGGGGTATGTGAAACCTCGTTTTATATCCAAGCTACCGTGCTCCCCTCTTTCCGAACCAAAGGATCATCTCCTAGGTCCGGGGTTGGTCGTACTCGCGGAAGCAAGGGATAGAACATGGGGCCCAAACTTATCTCCTCCCTGCCTCTGCCGAGAGTGTGAGAAAGGTCGAGCAAGATGGGGGAACGGCAAGGCCTGTTGCCGGGCGGAAAAACGTTTACCTAGATGGCAGCAAGGATTCGATCCTTGCCGCAGGTTTTACCCATGAACGAAAAGCCCGGCAAACACCCCTTTTCATTAAAAACATCCCATACAAGTATAGTTCATACGGAATGAAAAACATGAACAGGGGGATTATAAGTTCTAAAGTTAACAAGGGCCCGAAGGCTTACAATACTAAAAAATGATAAGGTGCCCGTAATCCCTTTCTTGTCCCTCTCCTCAGGAAATGGAACAAGAAGACAAAAGGGCAAGAGGGGCGCCTAGGCGAGCTACGGGTGGCAGAAGACACCAAGGAAACACCTCGGTTGCCGTCCAGGGGCTGGATGGTGATGGCTGCGCCGGAGGAAGAGCTGGAAGACGAGGCGGTAGGACCGTCAATACGCTACGAAGGCGTCGATGCCCGTGTACTCCGACTACGGCCTTGCCACCCGCCCTCTTCCTCTTCTGCAGCCTCCCGATGCCAGTCGCCCAAGGAGGCGACCCCGAGAAGTTCAAGGAGCCGGCGATGCGGATGATGGAGTCGCCGGTGCCGCCCCAGAGCGACGCGCCCGACGCCTAGTAGGATCCATCATCCTGCGGCCCGCTACCCTCGTCATCGCTGCCGCTGTCCTCTCCGTCACTCTCATTCAGGGAGGAGTCTTCATCATCGGAGGAGCTCTCCACGCAGCACCTGACGCTGGTCCCAAAGTGCCCGAAAATCTTGACGGAGAGGTGGCCACTCTCCATTAATTTAAAATGGAGAGTGATGTCAGGACCCCGATCCTAAGTCACACCGATCTAGCATGTAACACATCATATCACTTTGCGGCCTCACGCACGGTATTCCCACGGGTGTCGCCTTACCATGTCCCGGGACCGTTTGCGTCTTTTGGCTCACGTATATGATAGTGTCGCTAGCATCCATATGACAAAGAACCCGGGCCGACATGGCTAGTCGTGAACCCAAAGCGGCGCTAACCTATGGGGACAGGCATACATGAATCACATCGAGCATGTCGGTCATCAACGTATATATTCGGGCTGTAGCACTGGGCTAACAGGGCTCCGGTATCCCAGGCTGTAGCAGGCTAGGCAGGACTCCGAATATCACCGCGTGACATTTCCCCGAAGGGACAGACATAGGAACGAAGTGAAACACATGCCGGCCAGTCAAGTGTCCAAGCAGTAGTGCTGGGCTAGCAGGACTCCGGTGAACCGGGCTGTAGCGGACTACTATCGCTCAGAAGCACGAGACTACATTTCCCCATATGAGAGGCTGCCAAGGATAAACAACTAGTTTGTCGGATCCCACACATACCAAGCATTTCAAACATACATACATTATGCTCAATATGCGTAGATACAACATGGCATCACAACATAACTCTACGACTCAAGATATTATTCATTAGGCTCCGAGGAGCGAGATATTACAAACATGGGTCTCATGACCCAACACTCAGAGCATACAAGTCAAAGCACAAGCAGAAGCTAAACATGTCTGGGTACAGACAACTATAAATGAAAAAGGCTGAGAAGCCTGACTATCTACCAGATCCTGCCGAAGGCACAAGATCGTAGCTGAGGTAACAAGTTAAACGTCGAAGCCCACGTGGTACTACTAGCGAGACTGCTGTCTCTCTGCAAAACATAAAATAAGCAAACGTGAGTACAATTGTACTCAGCAAGACTTACATCAGATCTAACTACATATGCATCATTATCAAAAGGGGGTGGTGGAGTTTGACTGCAGCAAGCCAGCTTTGACTCGGTGGCTATCCTGAACTACGACTGCAAGTAACTCTTTTGAGGTGGCGCACACGAGTCCACATATTCACCATATCAATACACCACTATGGACCCGCTCCCGTCTCCTTACGAGAACGCCATCCATAGCACTCACGCTTATCTTGCGCATTTTAGGGTATCCACTTTCACTTGTCTATGAACTGTTATAGGCAACCCAGAAGTCCTTCTCCGTGGACACGGCTATTCGAATAGATCATATTAAACCCTGCAGGGGTGTACTTCTTCACACACGCTCTCACCACGTACCGCCGTTTACACGACATGTACTCGGCAACCTTCAAGCGGAAGCCCAACGTGGGTGTCGGCCACAGCCTACCTAAGCACTCAAGTCCCTAGTCCAGGTTTATCGCCTATTCGGGTTCCATCCGCAGGGAGTCCGGCCGAGGTTTCCCATACAGCCCCGAACGATGTGTGCAGGGTTCCCGAGATACCAAACGGGCACTCGGTACACCGGGCCACGGTGCCTAGCGCAACACAACCCACCCCTAAGGTCAGCGTTGCGTGCGGCCCCCAGCATGCTACAAACACCAGAAACTACTTGCAACTCCCGGACTGAGGACAAGGGTGGTTAAGAAGTCGAGAGGGTCAATTAAGGATCCCAATGCGTGGTAGTAACTGTTTCATGGATCACAAACACAGAACTCAGTTCCTGAGGACGGCTGCAATGAGACAACCCACCATGTACTCCTACATGGCCTCTCACCGCTACCTTTACCAAATTGTGTTCACACACTTAGCCCACACACAATAGGACATGTTCATATCAATTCCAATTCATTCCCGATGAATCAGACCCGACTCAACTCTAAGCAGTAGCAGGCATGACAAAACAAGCATAAATGAGTAGGCACAACATGGCTCAAACAACTCCTACTCATGCTAGTGGGTTTCATCTAATTACTGTGGAATGACAGGTCATGCAAAGGATCAAGGGGTTCAGCTACCGCAGCAAGTAACACATGAGTCGTTGTTGTCCTAATGCAGTAAAATAGAGCAGGAGCGAGAGAGTGGGATTGTATCGGAATGAACAAGGGGGTTTTGCTTGCCTGGCACTTCTGAAGATAATATAGTTCTTCACCGGTGTCATCGAATAACCATCGGAACATCGTCTACCGAGAGGGGACAAACACCAGCAACTGAGAAAGAACACAATCAATGCAATGCACATATATGATGCATGATCATGTTAAGGAACTGAATTTACCTAGTGCAATAATAATCCAAGTTAGTTGAAGTGGAATTCAAACAAGGTTGAACTCCAACTCCAAAGGCTAGTTCATAAGTTACCCTAATCATGATTCATCCTATTCAGTGAGGTTAACTTGTTCAAACATGCATGATCATGGCATAAACAGATTCTTCATATTTTTCTGATCATTTTTCATATATAAATTATTTCAATCCGAGTTACGGTTGAATTT
>LR880971.1:76557344-76584266 GCA_904067115.1 Aegilops sharonensis | reverse complement strand
ATTTGCAAAATCTCTCGAGAATTTGTAAAAATGGGCATAACTTTTGCATACTAACTCGGATGAAAAAGTTTTTTATATGAAAAATCATCTACTTGAAAAGTTACATCCAAATTTAACGGGGGGAACCCCGTTAAACATTTTCAAAATCCCCAAAAACCTAACAGAAAAAAAGTTACGGGGCTTTCAAGATCTAGCGGCAAAAAAATTCAAAAAATTTCAAACTTACTAGTGGCGCACCGTGGATGTGGTGCGCCACTAGTAACAGAAAAAAAATTACTAATTTCAAAAAGAAAATTTTGAATTTCTTTTCAAAAAATAATACGTAATATGATCGAGAAGTTTGAAATATTTTTCAAAATTTCATCATAGTCATTAACATGAACAAAGTCCTAGACATCAATAAGGTATAACAAGATTGATATGCTAGATATATCAACAAGTGCCTGTGAAGTGAGCTGTTGCTGGGGTTGGATAGAACTCTGAAGTTAAGCGTGCTTGGGCTGGAGTAGTGTGAGGATGGGTGACCTTTCGAGAAGTTTGACCACGGAGTGCGATTTGACCTGAGATTAAGCATATTGACCCGAGATTAAGCCATAGTGAGCTGAGATTGAAAAAAATTTTAAAAAAATTTAAAAAAATTTAAAAAAAAATTTGAAAAAAATTAAAAAAATTTAAAAAAAAAATTTGAAAAAAAAATGTTACTAATGGCGCACTTCTATGTGGTGCGCCATTAGTATACCAGATACTAATGGCGCACCGTGGGCTATACATGGTGCGCCATTAGTAACGTGGCCACCTTCCACCGACGACGTACCGTGGAAGGTGGAAGGTGGCCACGTTACTAATGGCGCACTTCTATGTGGTGCGCCATTAATAGCCAAAATAGGTGCGCCATTAGTAACGTGGCCACCTTCCACCGACGACGTACCGTGGAAGGTGGAAGGTGGCCACGTTACTAATGGCGCACTTCTATGTGGTGCGCCATTAATAGCCAAAATAGGTGCGCCATTAGTAACGTGGCCACCTTCCACCGACGACGTACCGTGGAAGGTGGAAGGTGGCCACGTTACTAATGGCGCACTTCTATGTGGTGCGCCATTAATAGCCAAAATAGGTGCGCCATTAGTAACGTGGCCACCTTCCACCGACGACGTACCGTGGAAGGTGGAAGGTGGCCACGTTACTAATGGCGCACTTCTATGTGGTGCGCCATTAATAGCCAAAATAGGTGCGCCATTAGTAACGTGGCCACCTTCCACCGACGACGTACCGTGGAAGGTGGAAGGTGGCCACGTTACTAATGGCGCACTTCTATGTGGTGCGCCATTAATAGCCAAAATAGGTGCGCCATTAGTAACGTGGCCACCTTCCACCGACGACGTACCGTGGAAGGTGGAAGGTGGCCACGTTACTAATGGCGCACTTCTATGTGGTGCGCCATTAATAGCCAAAATAGGTGCGCCATTAGTAACGTGGCCACCTTCCACCGACGACGTACCGTGGAAGGTGGAAGGTGGCCACGTTACTAATGGCGCACTTCTATGTGGTGCGCCATTAATAGCCAAAATAGGTGCGCCATTAGTAACGTGGCCACCTTCCACCGACGACGTACCGTGGAAGGTGGAAGGTGGCCACGTTACTAATGGCGCACTTCTATGTGGTGCGCCATTAATAGCCAAAATAGGTGCGCCATTAGTAACGTGGCCACCTTCCACCGACGACGTACCGTGGAAGGTGGAAGGTGGCCACGTTACTAATGGCGCACTTCTATGTGGTGCGCCATTAATAGCCAAAATAGGTGCGCCATTAGTAACGTGGCCACCTTCCACCGACGACGTACCGTGGAAGGTGGAAGGTGGCCACGTTACTAATGGCGCACTTCTATGTGGTGCGCCATTAATAGCCAAAATAGGTGCGCCATTAGTAACGTGGCCACCTTCCACCGACGACGTACCGTGGAAGGTGGAAGGTGGCCACGTTACTAATGGCGCACTTCTATGTGGTGCGCCATTAATAGCCAAAATAGGTGCGCCATTAGTAACGTGGCCACCTTCCACCGACGACGTACCGTGGAAGGTGGAAGGTGGCCACGTTACTAATGGCGCACTTCTATGTGGTGCGCCATTAATAGCCAAAATAGGTGCGCCATTAGTAACGTGGCCACCTTCCACCGACGACGTACCGTGGAAGGTGGAAGGTGGCCACGTTACTAATGGCGCACTTCTATGTGGTGCGCCATTAATAGCCAAAATAGGTGCGCCATTAGTAACGTGGCCACCTTCCACCGACGACGTACCGTGGAAGGTGGAAGGTGGCCACGTTACTAATGGCGCACTTCTATGTGGTGCGCCATTAATAGCCAAAATAGGTGCGCCATTAGTAACGTGGCCACCTTCCACCGACGACGTACCGTGGAAGGTGGAAGGTGGCCACGTTACTAATGGCGCACTTCTATGTGGTGCGCCATTAATAGCCAAAATAGGTGCGCCATTAGTAACGTGGCCACCTTCCACCGACGACGTACCGTGGAAGGTGGAAGGTGGCCACGTTACTAATGGCGCACCGTGGGCTATACATGGTGCGCCATTAGTATCTGGTATACTAATGGCGCACCACAGATGCGCCATTAATAGCCAAAATAGGTGCGCCATTAGTAGGGATTTTTCTAGTAGTGACATAACCCAAACTCTCGCAGATTGTACCCCGACTGCGATGGATAGAGAACCAGCTTCACCCAATCTAACCCCAACCCCAGCCGATAGTAACCCAGTTCCTGTTGACACAACACCATCTCCACCACAGAGCTCCCAAACAAGAGCAGTTAGTAAGGCAGCTCCAGTGCCCAAAGGGCCAGTACTATCACGGCGAACCCCAACTCCACCAGTTAGTACGCCTATTCCCGTGGAGGAAGCACAACCAGCTAGTCGTAGTTTAGCATTTATCGCATTTGATGTTGTTAAATCGTATGTGCATATCTTCCCATCTTGGAAATATTATACTGAAGATGAAGGAAAATGCCAGTTGCAGGTGTTTGTCCAGGAATTATGTGTAAGTAATGTTATTCATGGCAATTACTTTGCTTCGTCCCATACATCCTACCTCCATGATGGTTATAATACAGCAAATTTTCCCATTTTTCTCTATAGAGAAGGACCGATTTGGAAACTCAGGATGAGGTAACCTATGCTAATACCTCTTCTATCTTCAAGAATGCTTGGTGGCAGTATCGGAATTACCTGAAGAAAATGTACTTCACTGGCAAAGAAACTCATCAAATTCCCTTACGTTCTCGTGAGACACATTTACTGGACGATGACTGGGAACGCCTTGTTCTGTACTAGTCCCGAACCAAGAATGTGGTAAGATCTATGAGCTCATTTTCTATTTTTAAGTATTATATTCTTGTGTCTTACTGTACTCTGTTCATGTAGAACAAGTGCCTAAACCTGAATAACAACTGTTCTAATTTAAGATTCCATTTCTATCATAGTTCGAAAAAGCACTAGGCGTTAATTGTGCGTTTTGCCACCGCCTTGCGCTTTACTAACCAAAGCGCATGCTTATGCGCAATTATGCACAGATTATGCGTAGTTATGCGCAATGCGTTTTGCCAACGCCTAGAGCCTAGGCTCGCTTAAGCGCTCGCTTAGGCGCGCCTTTTTTAACTATGATTGCTTTGCTCTTGTATCACTGTATTTACTCATACAAACTTATTTTTAAATTGAAGGATCCAATCGAAACTCCAATGGAACAGCAGGTATGTTCACGCATGTTTCTTTAACAGATTTGCTCTTATCAATAGCTCTCTTGATTTCAATTTCAATTGTGTATACAATTGACTTTCATATTATGCACATTACTAGCATCACAACAGAGCCAATAGTGTTGTTGTACATGTAGACCCGTGATACCCATCTGAAATCTTGTTTTGCCGTGTAGTTTCCCACGCTTTGTATTCTTTCACTGCTGCTTTGTCTTGAACTGATATGATTTGAACCATGTCTCTATTTCGATTTGGCAAGACAGTGCAGTGACCATAGGACATAGATATATGTTTTTTTGATGCTTTTATTATGTACTAGTACTTGGCAATAGAAGACTTGGTAGTTTAATCCTATCCACCTTACTACTGAACTGGTTCACCGAAATGAGTTTCATATACTAGTACATGCTAAACTTGTTATGTGTCTGCTTGTTTCTTCTTTTAGAATGCTGACAGGATATTGGGGAAGAGTGCCTTATTAAGCAATGGTAAAGGAAGTAATGCAGATAAGGTTTAGGATAGTGACACATCCTTGTTGGTCTCCAACAAAGCTGATAAAACAGCTAAGGAAGACTATCTTGAAGACAGCGAGACAACCCCAAAGTCATGTCTTGGTTTAGTGTTCGAGTTACTGGCCACTACCGCTTGCACAAGCTATTCAAACTCACTGTCTGAATCAGTTCGGTTTCTTGAGTCTCAACTACAAGCTGAAAGACATCGATCAGTTGTGCTACGACAAGAAGCAGAAGGACTGCGGAAGTCCCTGGAGCATTCAGATGCATACTTTCTGGTGCAACAGAAAGCGTTGGAGGATTTTAGCGCCAAACAGGACAAAGCTAATCAGCTTGCTAAGCTTGTTGCCAGCATGGTTGATACCCAGGATAACGTTTCTTGAGCTCTTCTGAAGTTGTTTAAGTTATGCTCTTGTTTTGCTGCCGCATTTATTTGCACTGGTGGCCAATTTTGACGGCCAGTGTATTGAATGTGCTGCTTTCTTCCCTATGTTTGCACTGGTGGCGAACTTTGATGCCCAGTGGATGTAATATGTGTAATAGTGGTAATAGGCTAGAGTTAATTGCTTGCTTATTTATTTCCTTATTGTCTTGTTTAATTGTTTGCTTGTAGTCACTGCAGTTCTTTTTCTGTTTTTTTCTAGTGGCCACAATAGCGTATTTCTGGTAACTAGGCCAAAATAATCATGGCAACACATGGACTGTCGTAACCATGGGCCTCCTGCAGGCCGTATGATCCATGGGCCTTCGTCCGGCCGTAAGATCCATTGGCCTTCTATACGGTCCATAGGATCCATTGGCCTTCTATACGGGCCTTAGGGTCCATGGGCCTTCTACGGGCCGTAGGTTCCATGGGCCTTCTACGGGTCGTACGATCCATGGGCCTTCTATGGGTTGTACTATCCATGGGCCTCATACGGGCCGTAGGATCCATGGGCTTTCTACGGGGACCATAATGGGCCGTTAATAGGTTGTATTTGATAACTCTATGAAAATAGCCCAACGGGTTTGTTTTGACATGAAAACGGCCCAACATATTAACGGTCCGCAAACGGGCCGACTGTAACGACGGGCTGAATTTGGCCCACAAGCAGAAAATGATAGTAAGGGGCCGTATGTAACTGAATGCTGCAAATGAGCCAAGAATCAATGGACCCCGAGAAGGCCGAAAGATAACTTGGGCTGGAAACAGCCCAATGGAATAACGGGCCGTTAATGGGTATAAAGTGATACACTGTTCATTACGGGCCAGTTTCACCACGGGCTGTTAATGGGCCAAGAGTTACAAAGGTCCTCATATGGGCCGAAAGAAGTCATGGGCCACACATGGGCCGGAAGTTAAAACGGGTTGAATCATATTGGACGGCCCAGATGACGCTACTGGGCCAGATTCGGATAGGGCGTAACGGGCCCTGGGTTAGCGGGCTGTAAATGGGCTATATGCGAACAGGCCGTTAACAGGCTTTCCGTGGGCCGGCCCGCCACCTTTTGACCAAGTCAAACGGGATGGCCTTTTCACAGGAATGGGCCTCTGTTGGGCCATGCCACGTGTCGCCGTATCATAGGTGCCTTCGGTCCAATGAGCGGATGACACCTGTCCCAACAGTGAGCCGACACGTGTTTCCTCCAGCCAATGATGATTTTACACGTGGAAAATCCCAATTGGTCGGGGCTGTTAACGGGTTATCAGATCCAAAACCCGACCCGTTAGCTTAACGGTGTTCCGTTACGGTGGATACCATGTGTCGGTCAACCTTGACAAAAGCACTTCTGTGACGCGCGATTTATCGTCATGGAATTGGACACTTCCATCATGATAATTTTGGTAATGTCATGGAACACTTCTACGACAGCACAGGTATGACTATCTTGATTCTGTCATAAATTTGTCATGGATGTACATGCATGACAAAAAACGCGACCTACTGTGACAAACACGTATCATCACGGAATTGTATTTTTTTGTAGTGGAGGCAGATGATGAAGGATTGAGGGGCACCATTCCTCCCACTTCCACCTTTATAAAGGGGCGGGGGCTAGGCTCGGCCGCCCCCTCTCGGCCAATCCGGGCCGTTGAAGTGACAGCAAGCGGGGCCGTCGACCACCCTCCCTGATCCATTGAAGGCGCGTGGGAATCGATCCGCGCACGCGCACGACTTCTCACATCCCGCACGCCGGTCATTCACTCTGCATCATGCATGCAGCGAACGTGGCGCAAAGGATGGGCGCGGTGTGACGCGTGGAGCGACGGTTCCCAAGCGAGGGCAGTAAATGAGCAGCAGCCCTGCAGTCTCAAAGAGACACGCAAGCCGCCTCTTTACTGTCCACTGCGAGATGACACCAACGTGCTTCCGTCATACGCGCGCACGACCCCCACGTCGCGCGTTCAACGCAGGTCATGGGGGGGGGGGAAGCGTAGAGGATGGAACAGTAACCGCGATAAAAGTCCGCCCCAACTGCCCGCGCACCATTCTGGGCCTGGCCCAACAACGTGCTGCGCTTATGTATGGCCCAGGCCCGGAGGCTCCTATCGGTGTACAAAAGTAGGGGCTCTGCTTTTGAACCCTTTACTTGTGCACGGCAGTCAGAGCCACCTACCACGACCACGCATATACAGGGCAGGAGAGGGAAGCCAGAGGGAAGCCAAAGGCACGAGATGAACAAAGCAACATCAAGAACCAAGGCCACAAAGGTCGCACGGGCAACGCGGGTTGCCCCGAGAAGGTCCCTTGCCGAGGGCAGCCTCAGCGGCCCCGGCAAGACCCTTGCCGGGGCAGCTTGTCCGCACCAGCTGAGCAAGCCACCTTCGGGCCCACCAACGCTAAGCAAACGCATTGGGACAGGACTCGGGAGGCACCTCTGTGGTGGCATGCAGATCTTTGTGAAGACAAACAACAGCTAAGATCAAATAAGGATAGGAAGGCAACAATCCTCGGCAAGGTTGTTGCCGAGGAAGTCCACGAGACCCCCGACAAGATCTTTGCTGGGGACGACGGCGTGCCGCGGCAGGACCCTTGCCGGGCCATTCGGCAAGACCCTCGCCAGGCGCGTCAGCAGAGCCACTGCCAGGCCCACGCTAGAAAGTCTCCACCGCCGCCATTCGCATGCCGCTGCCGACCCAACCAGTTGGGAAGGCACCTACGTGGCAACATGCAGCCCTTCGTGGAGGCTCTACCACCGCGCCCCCTCAGCTGCCTGCCTGCCTACATGGCACTGCATGCACCGCTGGACAGGGCACGTGTCAAAGCCAGGAGGGGCGCGACGAACGGGACGAGCCTCACCCCCATTCCCGATAAAGTTGAGGGACACCTAAGCCCCGCATTTAATGCGCTTCGTCCTGTAATACCAGGGATAAGCTCATAACGTTGTAGCACATTCCACCTCCTGTGTGCCACAGTGGCAGCCCCTTCGGCCTATAAAAGAAGGCCCATGGCGCACCGAGGAGGGATTCGGCTCTTTGGAACCTGGCAACATCCAGAGCTAGTTCAAGAACTCAAGAACACTCAATACATCCCTCAAAGCAGGATCATAGGGTTTTACGCATCTTTGCGGCCCAAACCTGGGTAAATCCCCTTTGTGATGTCCATTAGTCCCGCTTTTCTCACGATCCCGCGCCCCGCAACCATAGTAGGGATTCTTGTGATCCCATAGGTGTTGTTTCCCACCGACCATGAATAGTCCAATATGTGTTGTCCGGCTTCTCTTCAGGCATCTGCAGCTCCGTCCAATCTATGATAAAATCCACCAGTGCTTCAGACTTGATGGCAGTGCGTGGCACATACTTTAAACCATGATGCCCAAGTTCAATAGCCCACTTGGCGACTCGTCCTGTGGCTTCTTGATACGTCCATTTTGCATCATGCTTTTATATCAATATTTGTTGCATTATGGGCTGTTATTACACATTATATATCAATACTTATGGCTATTCTCTCTTATTTTATAAGGTTTACCATGAAGAGGGGGGAATGCCGGCAGCTGGAATTCTGGCTGGAAAAGGAGCAAACATTGGAAACTATTCTGGACTGCTCTAAAAGACCGGAAACTCCACGAAACTTATTTTTGGATATAATAAGAATTATTGAGCGAAAGAAATACCTCAGGGGGGCCACACCCTATCAAGGAGGGTGGGGGCGCGCCCACCCTTACTGAGCGCGCCCCCTGTCTCCTGGGCCACCAGGTGGTCCCCCGGTGTCCATCTTCTGCTATATGAAGGGATTTGTCCTAGAAAAAATCGTGGGCAAGCTTACGAGACGAAACTCCGCTGCCACGAGGCGGAACCTTGGCGGAACCAATCTAGAGCTCCGGCAGAGCTGTTCTGCTGGGGATACTTCCCTCCAGGAAGGGGAAATCATCACCATCGTCATCACCAACGATCCTCTCATCGGGAAGGGGTCAATCTCCATCAACATCTTCATCAGCACCATCTCCTCTCAAACCCTAGTTCATCTCTTGTATCCAAAACCCCAAATTGGTACCTGTGGGTTGCTAGTGGTGTTGATTACTCCTTGTAGTTGATACTTATTGGTTTACTTGGTGGAAGATCATATGTTCAGATCCTTAATGCATAGTATTACACCTCTGATTATGAACATGAATATGCTTTGTGAGTAGTTACGTTTGTTCCTGAGGACATGGGTGAAGTCTTGCTATTAGTAGTCATGTGAATTTGCTATTCATTCGATATTTTGATGAGATGTATGTTGTCTTTCCTCTAGTGGTGATATGTGAACATCGACTACATGACACTTCACCATTATTTGGGCCTAGAGGAAGGCATTGGGAAGTAATAAGTAGATGATGGGTTGCTAGAGTGACAGAAGCTTAAACCCTAGTTTATGCGTTGCTTCGTAAGGGGCTGATTTGGATCCATATGTTTAATGTTGTGGTTAGGTTTACCTTAATAATTTTGTTGTAGTTGCACATGCTTGCAATAGAGGTTAATCATAAGTGGGATGCTTGTCCAAGTAAGGGCAGTACCCAAGCACCGGTCCACCCACATATCAAATTATCAAAGTAACGAACGCGAATCATATGAGCGTGATGAAACTAGCTTGACGATAATTCCCATGTGTCCTTGGGAGCGCTTTTCTCATTATAAGAAATTGTCCAGGCTTGTCCTTTGCTACAAAAAGGATTGGGGCACCTTGCTGCACCTTATTTACTTTCATTGCTTGCTACTGTTTACTATTTATCTTATCACAAAACTATCTATCACCTACAATTTCAGTGCTTGCAGAGATAACCTTACTGAAAACCGCTTATCATTTCCTTTTGCTCCTCGTTGGGTTCGACACTCTTACTTATCGAAAGGACTACGATAGATCCCCTACACTTGTGGGTCATCACTTCTCTGTTTTGGATGATATCCCCTAACGGAGCAGAGCTGAACACAGTGATGGGATGACCCACAAAATATTGCTTAAGCTTCCGGCTTGCCATGAACACCCCATAAACGAGCTTCTGCCAATGAGGATACCTTTCCCTGGACTCAATAAGCACCTCACTGATAATAGTAAACCGACCGTTGAACCGGATACTCCTTACCAGCCTCCTTGCGCTCCACCACGATGGCCACACTGACAACACGTGTGTTAGCAACCACATATAACAATAAGTGCTCCTTATCAATTGGAGCAGCAAGGACCGGCGGCTCAGCCATCAGTCTCTTCACGGCCTCAAAAGCAGCGTTAGCAGCATCAATCCAGACAAAGTCGTCTGTCTTCTTCATCATCTGATACAGCGGTATGGCCTTCTCACCTAACCGGCTTATGAACTGGCTTAAAGCAGCAATACAACCCACCAAACGCTGAACGTCATTGATACACTTGGGTTCTACCAAAGAGGTAATAGCCTTGATCTTCTCCGGGTTAGCCTCGATGCCTCTGTTAGAAACTAGAAACCCCAAGATCTTGCCTGCCGGCACACCGAAGACACACTTCGCCAGGTTAAGCATCATATTGTAGACCCGGAGATTATCAAAGGTTTCCCTTAAATCATCTATCAGGGTCTCCTTCTCTCTGGGCTTCACCACAATATCATCCACATAAGCATGAACATTGCGCCCAGTCTGAGTATGAAGGCAATTCTGCACACAGCGCTGATAAGTCGCCTGAGCACTCTTAAGCCCGAAAGGCATAGAAACATAGCAAAAGGCTCCAAAGGGAGTAATAAACACCGTCTTCTCCTGGTCCTTAACTGCCATCTTGATCTGATGATATCCAGAATAAGCATCCAAAAAACTCAGACGCTCACACCCCGCCATAGCATCAATAATTTGATCAATACATGGGAGAGCAGAGGGATCAGCTGGATAAGCTTTGTTCAAGTCTGTGTAATCCACACACATACGCCAAGTGCCATTCTTCTTGAGCACTAGCACCGGGTTAGCCAACCACTTAGGTTGAAATACTTCAATAATGAACCCAGCTGCCAAGAGCCGGGCCACCTCCTCGCCAATGGATTTGCGTCTCTCCTCGTTAAACCGCCGAAGGAACTGCTTGACCGGCTTATACTTAGGATCAATATTGAGAGTGTGCTCAGCGAGTTCTCTCGGTACACCTGGCATGTCAGAAGGCTTCCATGCAAAGATGTCCCAATTCTCACGGATGAACTCGATGAGCTCGCTTTCCTATTTGGGATCCAGATTTGCACTGATACTGAACTGCTTAGATGAATTTGCCAGGAACAAAGTCAACCATCTTGTTGTCATCAGCCGATTTAAACTTCATCTCAGGTTCACGCTCTGTGGTGGGCTTCTTCAAGGATGTCATATCTCCCGGGTCAACATTGTCTATATAGAACTTTAACTCTTCTGCAGCACAGACCGACTCAGCATAAGCCGCGTCGCCTTCCTCGCACTCCAAAGCCACCTTTCGACTGCCATGAACCGTAATCGTCCCTTTATGACCCGGCATCTTCAGCTGCAGATGCACGTAACACGGCCGCGCCATGAATTTGGCATAAGCCGGTCGCCCAAAGAGAGCATGATACGGGCTTCTGATCTTGACCACCTCAAAAGTTAACTTCTCAGCCCTGGAATAGTACTCATTCCCAAAGGCTACCTCTAGCTCGATCTTGCCCACTGGGTATGATGACTTACCAGGAACCACACCCTGGAAAACAGTATTGGACTCCTTAAGATTCTTATCAGTTAATCCCATATGAGAGAAGGTCTCATAATAAAGGATATTGATGTTGCTGCCTCCATCCATGAGTACCTTAGTGAACTTGTACCCCCCAACTTGAGGTGCTACCACCAAAGCCAAGTGACCCGTGCTGTAAACCCGGGGCGGGTGGTCCGCCTGACTCCATGCAATGGGTTGCTCAGACCATCGCAAGTACCGGGGAACTGCCGGCTCAACGGTGTTCACTGCCCTCTTGTGAAGCTTCTGGTCCAGTTTGCACAAACTCGTGGTGAAGACATGATACTGCCCACTATTCAACTGCTTTGGATGACTCTGATACCCGGAATGCTGCTGTTGTTGCTGACCCCCTTGGCCAGATTGCTGATTATAACCGCCTTGGTTACCCTGATTAAAACCTCCTTGATGATTCTAGTGGCCCTGAAAGCCAGAACTAGAACCGCCACTTCCATTATTAGGACCATGAAAACCGCCGCCACCTGAACCTCCGCCCGGACCATGATTGGCATCAAACATGTTAGAATTCTTGAAAGCTCTCATGATCGTGCAATCCTTCCATAGGTGAGTAGCTGGCTTCTCTTGAGTGCCGTGCTTCGGGCAGGGTTCATTTAACAATTGCTCGAGAGTGGGACCTGACCCGCCAGACCGAGGAGGTGGCCTCCCCTTACGACACTGATTGTTGCCCTGTGCATTGGTATTAGCCATAAACTCCAAGCTACCATCAGCCTTATGTTTGTTGTTGCCCCCTTGATTCTCCGGGTTATGCTGCGATCCCTTCGCGTTGCCATTCTTCTTTCCCTTCCCTGCCTTCTCATCGTCAGACTCGGGATCCTTCGTACTACCAGAGTCGGCATACTTGACTAGAGCCGCCATCAGCTGGCCCATGTCATTACAGTCATGCTTGAGCCGCCCCAGCTTCATTTTTAGAGGCTCAAAACGGCAATATTTCTCCAACATTAAGACTGCAGAGTCGGCGTCCATCTTATCAGATGAATGTATTATAGCTTTGTCCCGGCAGACCCAATGGGTCATGGATTCACCCTCCTCTTGCCTGCAATTCATCAAGTCCACAATCGACATGGGCTGCTTGCATGTGTCTTTAAAGTTCTGGATAAACCGCTCCTTTAACTCTGCCCATGAACCAATGGAATTAGGTGGCAGCCGTTTCAACCAATTACGAGTCGTTCCATCCAGCATCATGGTAAAGTACTTAGCCATTGCAACCTCACTGACTTCCAGTAGCTCCATGGCCATCTCGTAACTCTCGATCCACGCCCCAGGCTGTAAATCGGCCGTGCAGTTAGGCACCTTACGAGGCCCCTTGAAGTACTTGGACAAACGCTCGTTTCGCAGAGACGGTACCAGACAAGGTACACCTCCAGTCCTCGTGGCCAAACCTGCCTCAACTGATGTCGTTGGATAAACTGGCAGGGGCTGATAAGCCGCCAACTGAGCCGCCAGCTGAGCCGCCTGCTCAATTTGCTGACGCACTCTGTCCTGATTATGCACATTAGGAACCCCACCCCGTGTCGGGTCGTGCCCGCGCGGCTGATCATGGTGCTGGGCATTACATGAAACGGCCGGCGAGTCCAGATGCCTGTTATAACTCTTGCTCCGGGTTGGACGTGGGGTTGAATGAATTATGTCTCTACTATAAGAGTATGCCTCCTGCTCTGCCAAAGCTGTCTGAAGAAGTTCCCTAACCCTTCGTGTTTCAACCGCCGTTGGTGAATCGCCATCTGTTGGGAGAGCCGCCAGTTGTGCTGCCGCCGCGATCATGTTCTCCAGCGGGTTAGAATAATGATTCGGTGGTGTCGGCACATAAGGGGGCAGAGAAGTACTCAGATGTGGGGGCCCCATAACTCGTGGGTGAACTGGCGTGTCGGCCCCGGGCGCTGCAACCCGGTTTACCTCCAGCGGGTTACTGGGGCCTGCCAGGTGTGTGAAAAAGGTTTCTAGGATCATAAACCGGAGGCAGGTGAGATTGGGTCTTCCGGTACCTTCTCCTCCAAAACCTCATTTGACGCGTTCTGATCCATTGTAAGTTGAAAAGCCTACGAGTGAATCTGCTGAGCTCGAGCATCCAAAGCCGCCCGCTCTGCGGTCATCCTGACGTCTTCCCCCGCCAGGCCTTCTTTAGCTTGCGCTATGTCCAGCCTCAGCCGTGCCACTTCCGCATCATGTTGAGTCTGATCCGCCGGGTTGACCACGGCGGTTAATAGGGTTGTCATCTTGTCCATGAGATCCGTCAGCACCTGAGCAGGCCGGGATGCAGGGTCTCCTGCCCCGGCTGCCGTTGACCCGGAGGTTATGGGTGCCGCAGCCGTAGAACATTGACCGGGTTGTGTGCCAGCCATGAAGATCCGAACTCGGTTCGGTGGCTCAAAGGGGTCCGGAATACTGCTATCATCGGAACAGCCCCCAAGCACGCCGTCTTGTGGTTGACATAATGAATCCGTCTCACCCGTGGACGGCTCACCATCAGAGTAGATGGCCGTCTCACCGCCAGACGCAGATCCTTCTTAAAGTTCCCCTCCATGGATGCATCCCATGAAGGCACGCCTCATAGCGGGCTGAGCCTGGGCGGGTCTCGCACACTGAGCCATCTCGACGATGTCGGTGCAGATGTCCGGCTCAGGGCCTAGCTCGCCAATCTTGCCGATGAAGACGTGGATTCCATCAAAGGGGACCCGATACCTGTACTCGATTAGGCCGGCGTCAGGGCCCCAGCCTGCATCGTCGATGTAGAGCTTTCCATGATGACTCTTGGTCATCCGGCCCACGGCGTATCCTTTGAGCCCTTCGAAGCTGCCCTTCAAGAACTCAAATCCACCGTGCACTGGCCCCACGGTGGGCGCCAACTGTCGTGGAATTGTCACGTCAGATGTCCTATTGCTAGGACTTAGTCGTGGAGCCATCACAACTAGGAAGCTTAAAGGGGTTAAACAGGACAAAGGACACGAGGTTTATACTGGTTCGGCCCCTTACGATGAAGGTAAAAGCCTATGATCCGGTTTTGGGTGGTATTGCTTATGTCTCGATTACCAGGGAGCGAATCCGCTTGACCTAGTTCTCGATCTCTGGTTACTTGTCCTGAACCGCCGCTGGCTCATACCTTTATATACAGAGATTGACGCCCATCGGCTAACAAAATCCCGACCGACTCATAAACAGTGTCCGGATCGGTCTCTCTCTATTCCTCCCTTACAATACAAGTTACATACATATGCTGGTTTATCTCTATGGGCCTTTTAAGTCGCCTCTGGGCCTTGACCTGAACCGCCATCTTCAAGTGTCTTCAGTGGGCTTCGTCATAGGTGTGACCCGACCCCTCTTGGGCGGGTCATACCTAATAGTTATATCCCCAACAGCTGGGTCTCCAACGTATCTATAATTTTTGATTGTTCCATGCTATTATATTATCTGTTTTGGATGTTTAATGGGCTTTAATATCAAAAGTGTTAATGTGATCTCAAGCACATGTAAGCCCGGTATCTATGCCCTCGGCTTCCCTCAAGATGTCCACCGCTGCTAGTATTGGCTTAGGTATAAGTTGTGTATTTTTTTTCTATTCTGGTCGATGGCCCACATCTGACCCGCATCAAACGTTACCCCGTCAGTCACACACACGCCAACTCGGATGGAAGCAGACGATATAGTTCATCTCACCGTAGATTGTGGACTAACGTCGTCACCTAGCAAATTTATGGCGTCTAGCCGTTGGAGCTACCAATCTTCCCTACAGTACACGACTCGTCTTGCACTCTCCTTAGACCACCCGGCCTCGGCCTTCTAAAACCACTGCACGCTCCATACATCAACATCTCCAGCATCGATCCCTTGCAAAATTAGGCTCCTAAGAGCATCTCTAGCAGACCCCGCATCCCGCGGACCCACATTTTAGGTTTGCAGATCGTGGCAAAGCTGTTTTGCAGTCCGCAGCGAAAAGCCGCAGAGGCAGACCCCGCAAAGCTGACCCACATCCTATTTTATGGGTCGCTTTGCAGGGTCTGCCTGTGCGGCCGTCCTCCCCCAAAACCACAAAATGTAAATTTGAACCTCAATTTGCATTTCTTTGCATATTCAACCACATTGGATACGTAGGACATCACCAATCTTTTGCTAGAAAAGCAAGTCCAAATAAAACAAGAACCACAAGTATGCATTTTAGAAGATTTCCACTTTCCATAATTTCTCCCACGAGTTGAAGCAATATCTTCTCCATGCACTCATTGTTGATCTGCGGATTGTTGATCTTTACTTCTTCATTGTTCTTCTTTGGTTCTAAAGAAGTAGTCGTTGCTTCCCCTCTAGTTGCGCATGCATGCGGTTCATTGCCTTCGATTGCACTAAGGAGTGCATGAACGTCCATCAATAAATCCATGTATTCGTCTTCCCAAAACCAAAATGAGCATCCATCTTCCTACACGCATGGTGATGTTCCAAATGAGCAAACATAATGAGCTATCCAAATGAGCCGAATGCAAAACAGCACGCACACCGTCCTTTTCGCATTTGAAGAACACCCATCCGGGGTGCTTCGGCGTGCCCGAAGTCAGCCGCAGCACTGTCTGCGGGCAGTCATCGCAAGCGGCATCGGCGAGCCACAGAGCCTCTACGCGAGGGCCAAGCCTGATGGATAGCCAGCCGAATCCATGTCGGCAAACCTTCAGCAGCGGCGTGCGGACGAACCCGCACCTGCATGCGTCGATGAGCCTTTGTCGGGGCTACACGAGTTGCTTCCCGACCATTCCATAGCTTGGCGCCGCCGCCGGCGGCCGGGAAAGCCAAATCTGGCCGCCCACTATGAAACATTGTAGAACCGCAAGGTCCAGGCCTGCCGAAGCAGTAGGAGGGGGAGGGGAGGGGGCAGAGGCTACCTCGTGCGTCTGAAGGCCTTTCCGCGTGCTCCCGCCAGCCACTTTTGCCGGAATTTGGGCGGCGGCGGGGCGAGGGGGAGAGGGGAGGTGGTTGGTTGTGAAAAGCACAGGCTAAAATGTCCCCCCCCCCCACCAACAACTCCCTCTATATGCAGGGCACCGACGGCCCAGGGGGGAACGCAAAAACGCGGGTTGGGGCCGAGTTTTTGCCGCGCCCCTCAATTTTTTTGCGGGCTAACCGCGTTTGCGGTGTTTGTTCGGACGGGGTTTTCGCCATCAACCCGAATTTTGGCGGTTATTTTGCGGGCCGGGGGCTTTTGCAGGGTCTGCTAGAGTTGCTCTAAGTACTCCGGTGTTCATTCACGAACTGCATCAAGATTACAGACGCTTACATTGTCAGGCACAGAAGAAAGACTAGATCATGAACTCCTCGCCGCCTCAGATGGCTTCCCTTGATTCATGGACGCCTCTGAAGCTTCACCGTCCAGGACATGGTAATTATCTCAAACTGAAGAAGATCACAGTAAGGTAAAAAAGAGCCACACACAGATCGAATCCAAAGTACCTTCACTGAAAGCCCACCTCCCCTAGAGCATTATTCAGTTCGCGTGACTGCCGATCCGGCGCTGGAGGTCTCCTTGTAAACAGCTGCACAAGAACCTCGCTTCAGCTACGCGAACCATGGTACATCCTTCACAATCCTCCCACTCATGGAGTTCAAAATTTGAATGCATGGCTAGCGTTGTCTCCACATATACAAAAGGAGGGATACAGCCGTATAAATGAAACTCTCTTGATTGGCTGATGTGTTAATTTTTTGGCGCATTCATCTAGCAAAAGTAAGCAGGCCTGAATTTTTATGTTGTCTTTAAGTACAAGATCAAGCAACACAGGTAAGTGTTTCTCTATACAACAACTCAAACGCCCAACATCAGAAGCACCCCTAAAACACCATCAGTACATGCTCATGATGAAATGAATTAATTGAACTAAATTTTTCCCTCATACTTTACACACCAACCAACTAATTAAAATACTAGTACAACACAACTGAAAATTGTTGAAACATAGAGCGTTGGAATTATCTTAAACAGTTTCATTGACTACTTGGTCTGCTCATGCTTTATTGAGTCTAATAAGTTCCGCTGCTTTTTGGCAGTTGCTGCGACGGTGACCTTCAACTCCACAATTCTTGCAACGGGTTGGTTGTTAGAGATAGCAACTTAATCTTATTAGAAGGCCAAAGACAACATATATATGAGTACATGAGGATGCCAAAAGGCTAGAATTCAAAAGACCAAAAGTCATCATTAATATAACTCTAACACCCCCCTCAAATTCATGGTGGATCCACAACACTGAGTTTGGAGAGGTGAAATCTATGCTGTGCTCTAGTCTGTGACTTCATGGAGAAGTCTGCTAGCTGTAAATCAGAAGGTACATACTTAAGAGCAATAACATGATCCTGCACAGTGGCGCGCACATAAAAAGCATCAACACCAATATGTTTTGTAAGCTCATGCTTCACGGGGTCCCGCGCAATACTGATAGCAGTCGGACAAGAGGGTGGTAGGTGTAGTAATAGAAAACCCAAAGTCCTCCAGTAGCCATCGTAACCATGTCACCTCTGCCGTCAGAAGAGCCATAATTCTCAACTTAGCCTCTGCACTCGAACGTGAAACTGCAATCTGTTTTTTTGTCTTCCAGGAAATGAGAGAACCACCAAGAAAAACACAGTAAGAAGAAAGTGAACGGCGATCTGAAGGATCACTAGCCCACGTAGCATCAGAATAGGCATGGAGCTGTAATGAGCTGGAACGGGGGGAAATGAGACAATGAGACATCGTGCCACGAAGATATCGTAGGGCACGAAGAAGTTGACTTTAGTGAACTAAAGTGGGAGCGGAAACAAACTGACTCAGAATATGGACATGATAGGAGATATCCGGACGAGTGACAACAAGATAGACAAGACTCCCAACAAGATGACTATAACACATCGGATCAGACAAGAGCTCACCATCAGAAGCGCGAAGGTCAACATTGAGCTCCATAGAAGTCTCAGCAGTGCGGTCATCACTAAGAGCCGCACGGGCAAGAAGATCCTGGATATACTTTTCTTGGGAAATAAAAAATCCATCAGAGGTGGAGGAAACCTCAATCCCAAGAAAGTAGCGAAGAGGACCAGGATCAGACATATGAAATTGCTCACTGAGACGGGCCTTGACAAAGGCAATGTACTCAGAATCATCGCCAGCGATGATCATGTCATCAACATATAGAAGAAGAAGAGTGCATCCACGAGCAGAAAGGTGGACAAACAACGCTAGATCATGCCAAGCACGGGGAGGCTTGCTTAAGGCCATATAGAGGGCGGCGAAGACGGCAAACCATGCCCTCGGGAACTGAATACCTAGGTGGTGGCTGCATATAAACTTCCTCATGCAACTCACCATTAAGAAATACATTCTTAACATCAAGCTGAGACACAGACCAGTGGCGAACAGAGGCCGCGGCGAGAAGTATGCGGACAGTGGTCATATGGGCCACAGGAGCAAAAGTCTCATTGTAATCACCACCATACTCCTGCTGAAAGCCACGAGCCACAAGACGAGCTTTATTAACGCTCAAGAGAACCATCAGAGCGGGTCTTAATCTTATAGACCCACTTACAAGTGATGGGATGAACAAGGGGAGGAAGAGAAACCAGGTCCCACGTGCCGTTGCGCTCAAGGGCGACAATCTCCTCTGCCATCGCAAACTGCCATTCAGGATGAACAATAGCATCTCGATAAGAAGTTGGCTCAAGAACGTTCGAAAGACCATAGCAAGAAGGAGAATATCGGTCAGGGCATGGACAAGGCCAAGAACGAAGACCATAAGTCGGGTGAGAGGAGGAAGATGATGCACCAGAAGTAGAGGGCACACTTGTAGACTTATCCACAACACGTGAACGACGAGTTTAATGGAAAGGAAATAAGGGACGAGGTGGAATCACTAGAGGTGGAGACGAGGAATGTATCCGTGATGAACGTGGAGAAGGAGAAGGTACCGATGATGAAGGTGGAGAAGAAGGTATCAGTGATGAAGGTGGAGAAGGAGAAGGTATCGGTGATGAAGGTGGAGAGTCATGCGATGAGGGAGGAGAAGAAACCGTAGGAGAGGACGGGGTCGGATCTGCAACAGCGGGAGGAAGAGTAGGAATACTGGGTACATACGGAGGTGTATCAAAAAATGTAAGAAAAGAGATGTCCTTAGTAGAAAAGGTCGAGGAGGATGGACGCGGGTAGAAGGGACGAGATTCATCAAAGGTCACATCACGGGAAATATCAGTACAAAAAAATACACTTCCGTGATGATACGTGTTTGTCACAGTAGGTCGCGTTTTTTTTCATGCATGTACATCCATGACGATTTTAAGACAGAATCAAGATAGTCATACCTGTGCTGTCGTAGAAGTGTTCCATGACATTACCAAAATTATCATCACGGAAGTGTCCACTTCCATGACGATAAATCGCGCGTCACAGAAGTGCTTTCGTCAAGGGTGACCGACACGTGGCATCCACCGTAACGGAACGCCGTTAAGCTATTGGGTCAGGTTTTGGATCCGATAACCCGTTAACAGCCCCGACCAATGGGAATTTTCCACGTGTAAAATCATCATTGGCTGGAGGAAACACGTGTTGGCTCATCATTGGGACAGATGTCATCCACTCACTGGACAGAAGGCGCCTATGATACGTCGACACGTGGCACGGCCTGACAGTGGCCTATTCCTGTGAAAAGGCCGGCCCGTTTGACTTGGTCAAAAGCTGGCGGGCCGGCCCATGGAAAGCCTGTTAACAACCTGTTAGCACATAGCCCATTTATAGCCCGCTAACCCAAGGCCCGTTACGCCCTATGCGAATGAGGCCCAGTAGCGTCATCTGGGCCATCCAATATGATACCAGCCCGTTTTCACTTCTGGCCCATGTATGGCCCATGACGTCTTTCGTCCCACATGAGGCCCTTTGTAACTCTTGGCCCATTAGCGGCCCCTGCTGAAACTGGCCTGTAATGAACAGTGTATTACTTTACACCCATTAACGCCCTGCGGTGAAACTGTCCCGTAATGAACAGTGTAACACATTATACCCATTAACGGGCGGTCATTCAGTTGGGCCGTTTCCAGCCCAAGTTAACTTTCGGCCTTCTAAGGGCCCATTTATTCTTGGGCTCATTTGCAGCATTCGGTTACTTACGGCCCGTTACTGTCATTTTCTTCTTGTGGGCCAAATTCAGCCTGTCCTTATAGTCGGCCCGTTTGTGGTCCGTTAGTCTGTTGGGCCATTTTCATAGCATCACCAAGTACGGCCTAATAACTGCCCGTTATGGTCAGCCCATAAAACGTACGGTTTCCATTATAGGCCCGTCTATGGCCCATTAAAGGCCCGTACAAGACCCATAAATGAGTCGGCGGCCCATGGATCCTACATGACGTAGAAGGCCCATGGATCCTGCGTTACGTAGAAGGCCCATGGATCCTGCGAGACGTAGAAGGCCCATGGATCCTGTGAGAAGTAGAAGGCCCATGGATTCGACGGCCCGTGAAGGGCCATGGTTGGGCGAGTTGGCCCCCGTTTGAACGATATAGCATATTCAAAGAATTATCATGCTCAATACTATCACCTCTAAAAAGCATACACTATAAAACAAAGAGATCAAGGCATATAAAGGTAGAATAATCCTACACTATACAATAAAGAAATTACAGCCGATTATACCCACTGGGCATTATGGTTCGGCACAGGTGATAATAAAGCATACACAAACAGCAAATTACATACACTGGGCAAATACAGCTCATACATCATGGACACGCATCAACTTAACTCCATTTGAACTATAATCACTTCAGAAAATACGATTGGCCAGATTCAGATAGCACAAATTTCAGTCTACAAAATCTCCAATTCCTTCATGGTTACGTCGGTGTCTTGTTTCATTTTTTGACTCCTGCATCTAATACCTGCATGTCCAGTCTCAACTTGTTGATTATACGTTGACAATCATGTACACGTTGTCTTGCCACCTCTAGTTGATGGTCGAGAACATCAGCACATTCCAATTCCAATCCATAATCATTCGGTAACGGCCATGCCGCACTGCTCGCAAATTTTTGTGTTGATGTCACTTCATCCTGAAATGTTTCTCTAAGTGCACATGACTAGGGCAAAAATATAGTTACAACAGTGAAGCGAACAAGACACTATTTTGTACTACATGGCAAAACAGGACTAACAACAATGTTACACGTCACTTTCACACAAAAAATGTTACACGTCATGAAGCATAAGCAGGTGATATTTTAAAAATTATAAAAAAGATAGTCTGTGCAGCCTGCATACAGAAATCCCTCTTAGCTCACCAGAGGAGCATGATATTGGGGCCCAATCAAAAACACAGACAAGTTACAAATTTAGACAGCACGTTGCGTATAAGTAAGCAAGCAGTTGGCCATTCTATACCTCAATTAAAGTCTTAGGGAGCATAATGAATAGCTGAGGGTTTCATACAAACATACTACATCAGGAAAAACTATGCAATCATTAGCGTAGTATAAACTAGATTGTGAGCCTCATGCAATAATAGTAGGTTAATAGACTTCAAAGCTTCAGGCACACTTCGGCAGAGTAATTAAATGGTAACGCCTTTAATTATGTCAACTAATAGTGATACAAGTACCGAACATCTGGCATAATTATTTGGGAATCTCATTAAGTGAGGACAAATAAAGAAATTGAAAAGAGAAAATTAACTATGCCTGAAACAAACAAGGAATTGAACGGTTGAGTTGCATACAGTGACTTACCATAGCAGGTTGAAGAGGCTCAGCGCAGCTCCTACTTCTCTTGCAAGGCTCCTTCCTAACATCTTGTACTTGGAAATCCTCAATCTTCTCTTCATTGCACCCCCTCTGCAAGGTGCCACAAACTAGTTACTCGTCTCCTTGGAAGATAAATATGCATACTTTCCAGTCTGTGAACACAAAAGGATGAGATTATAACAAAACAACACCACATAATGAAACATGTCGCATCTTTTGCACTTGCACACAATGAAATGAGCATTTACTATGTCTGTACTATGTAAAAACTAGGCATACCTTCAAACTGGATCTCCAGGTACTCTTGGAGAGCCTACTGTAGTGTACAGCCAAACCTTTGTGTCACCTATGAGTTAGACAAGGCCCCACTACAGCAGCCCTTAGTCTTTAAATCGTTGACAAGCTCTGTTAGAGTGTTAGGTCAAGAACAACAAGTAATCAAAGCAAACAGTCCTAGTATGGCTGGCTGATGCAAACCAGCAATTGAACATATGTGTGAGCAAATCTTACGTATGAAGAAAAGAAGCAAAGAAGGAGGCTTAAAGACCATCACTTGACTGACAAGATTTAATTGGCATTTAAACATCATGTGCAACGTATGAACTAACGTAAACATTGCATATTCCAGATTCTACAATGGAATGCACATGTATTAGGTTATGCCATGTATGATGATGCCTAATTGCAAAGATAGCAGGAAGGAGTGATTGATCATTGCACGCACAATTGAATTGCAGGTTAAGGGCCAGTTCGATTCCGCCTTTTCAGGGCATATTGTCAAAATAAGCCATAAAAGATGTAAAGAAGTCATTTTTGACTTATGGGCTTGGGCTTAACTAATTTCACTTTGGAGGGGGTGTTTCGGGTAGTAGAACCTCACTAAAAATTGAAGGGAAGGGGAATAGTGAAATGACTCTGTTGTCTGCCTATATTACACTCAAAATGCAACTGCTGACGCCCGTGTCACACCTGACCCTCGAGTAAAAACAAACACGCAAGCATTCATTGCCCTGCCCGCTTGCATCTCCTCTCCCCTTTCCCTCTACCTTGATTCCCTGCCTGCAGCACTATGGTTCCTCCAGTGAGCCGTCGCCACTAGTCCCATCTGGCCCGCTCCTCGACGATGCTATGTCCAGCTAGGCTACATGGCTAGCGGATAGGGGCAAATCTCCCTGGCTGCTCCTCCCTCTGGCGCCGCCCCTCATTCTCATGGTCTCCAGCAGCTGCTCCACTATGGTTCGTCCAATGCACTACTCCGGCGGGCGCTGCACAACTACGGCTGATGCCACACTGCGGCAGAAGGCACCTTGTTCCCCCTTCCCTCCTCCCAGGCCATGGCCTTGAGGTGCCGTTGAAGGATGAGCTCATCCAACAAGGTGAGGATCTCCTCTAATTTTTTGCCAAATTTTCATTCTGATCCACTATACGATGAATTGCAATGAGCTGCTTCTGCTTCTACTGCTGCTATATGATGCATTGCTATGAGCTGCTCCTGCTGCTGCTATATGATGAATTGCTATGAGCTTCTGCTGCTGTATGATGAGTTGCTATGAGCTGCTGCTGCTGCTATATGATGAATTGCTATGAGCTGCTGCTGGTTTATGATGAATTGCAGACTGCTGCTGCTGTATGATGAGTTGCTATGAGCTGCTGCTGCTATATGATGCTTTCAGGTGGTGCTGCTATATGATAATAACAAGCCACTTGTACCATCGAATTTCAATAAATAATTATTCTTCATTTAAATGTGGGTCATGCGTTCTTCGTTTAAATTAGGCAATGGGATCTCTATGGAAAACATTGACCAAAGTAGATTGTGCCAAGTAGATGGTATCTATGTATTTGCATTTTGAGCAAATAGTGATGGTCTGTTTTCCTATCATATTAATTACTACACTGGGTTCAATTTGTGATGTTTGCAAGTCAAATTAATTTCCATATGGGCAGCAAAATGAAAAATATATAATGCAATCTAGACTTTCCACTGATCATGCCAAAGATAAGCTGAAAACGCAATGAAAAGAACTTGTTGGCGTATTACATGGAGCTTATATTCACAGGTGCTTATTTTCTTAGGATAACTCATAATAACTGTCCCTAAGAAACTTGGCTAATAGAATGGCATACAAATAACATGTCACGATGATTGCAATGGAGGAGTGACATACCATAGCACACTGTATAGGCTCACCGCTGCCTCTCCTTTTTTTGCGACATTCCATGAAATTGCCACATAAATCTTGTACTTTTTCATTGTGTAAACCTATCTGCAAGTTGACACGGCTAATTTCAGACATCTCTACATGATACTACATTGCATATCCCTTGCGCATATTTAAACCACCAATTAACGATTGTGTGCGTACCATAAACTAGCCATGACTCTGTATGCTAGACTAGCAAGCACTCTGGAATGTAGTGCACTGGAATTCATACATGCCACCTACGATTTTGTGTAATGTACTGCCCCTGTTCCTAAATATATGTATTTGTAGAGATTCCAGTATGGACCACATACAGATGTATATAGATGCATTTTTTAGTGTAGATTCACTCATTTTGCTCCGTATGTATCCTATAGTGGAATTTCTAAAAGACTTATATTTAGGAACGGAGGTACGAGGTAGTATCATGTATGACATCTACAAATCTAATTTAGCAGCCAGTAGTAGAAATCATTGTCTGCACAAAGGGACTACTGGTCGAAAATCCTAGCAAAGCACACTGGCAGGCACAGAACAATACAAGAGAGAGAGACACGCTTACAAGATCATAGCAATGCCTCAGTCCAGAATCTTGGTTTCCAAAGCTGTTAGATCCAGAAGAAACATCGTGCTTGTAGTTTTTGCCAGCTTCATAACAGGTACAGCGACCGGTTAGTATATTTCAAGGTCATCCGGCAGGTGATGCTGGACGGGTTTAAAGGTGACAAGTACCTAGGCCGTGGCGGGTGCTTGGCATCTCTCCAGACGGTGGGAATCAGGTTAGAAACGTCGAGGGTGATGACGTTGCGCTGGCTGTCGGGGTCCGGTAAGGAGATCTAGAACCGACGAGTAGGGTGTTTGTGGAGCGGCTCTGGTAGGGTGGACTACGGTGTGGGCGAAGCGGATTTGTGGCCGTGGACGAGGGCACAGGTGAAGCTGCTCTGGTGGTTGGGTTAATGATAGTGTCGACGACGCGGATCTGTGGCCGTGGACGGGGCGTCAGAAGCTGCTCCGGTGGTTGGGTTAAGGATGGTGTCGACGATGCAGATCTGCGGCCGTGGACGGGGCGTCAGAAGCTGCTCCGGTGGTTGGGTTAAGGGTGGTGTCAATGATGCGGATCTGCTTCCGTGGACGCGGCATCAGAAGCTGCTCCGGTAGGTTGGATGAGGGTGCGAGGAAGCGGATCTGAGGCCGTGGACTTGTGAGTTGGCAAAGCGTCCCCGGTAGGGTTGAGAATGGCATAGGCGAAGCTACTCCAGTAGGGTTGACGATGGTGTCGGCGAAGCGGCTCCTGTAGGGTTGAGGAAGGTGTCGGCAAAGAGGATCAGAGGCCGTCGACGGGGGCGTCGGTGGGGCGGCTCCGGGAGGTGTGGACGAAGCGTCTCCTGTGGGGAGTACGAATGAACCACTGCAGATGCGCGGCGGTTGACGAGAGTACCGACGAAGTAGATCCGGCGCCGTGGACAAGGCCGGCACTGAATGGGTTGTGGTACAGTGGTGGATGAGCAGTCTACTTGTTTCTAGGGGAGGTGGGAGGGGTAGATGCGGCCACAGAAGCAGATCCGGCGAGGTGGACGCCGCTGGCAGTGAATGGGCTATGGTACGCCGGTGGATGAGCAGTCTACGGTTTCGAGAGGGGAGGGGAGAAAGGGCGATGAAGTACGGCCGGCATGATGTAAGATGCTCTGGTGCTGTGGAGTTAGTAGTTTTTGCGGGAGGGGGAGAGTAAATGGGGGTGCCGTGTAGTCGGGGGAACCGGAAGTTACCAAAGCAGCCCCGACCTATCATGTAGATGAGGGCGGTATTTGTGGCGACCGATTTTTCCGGGTGATTATCCCAGAAAAATGGCCCTTGTGCTTACCAGCCCCAGGATAACTGTTAGCTGATAAGGCACCAACTTGATACAGAAATTCCAAGCAAAATACAATTTATGTAGTACAAGACCATTCTGGCCTGTGAGTACAACAAATGGTTTCTAAAGGTTGATGGCGGAAGCGGGTTATGAAACATCCTCGTCTATGGGACTCCATTTCCCACAGGAACAACCTACCAGGTTAACTCCTATCTTCGCGGGACTGCTACCACCATTGTCTAGGTTCTGGGACTGTCATCGCAACGCTCCTCTCCAAGCATGAAATCTGGCCAAGACAATAGCCAGGGACAAGCCAGTGAGTACTTTGAATGTACTCGCAAACATAATGAACACAGGCATAATTTAACAATGATGTGCTGAAAAAATACTATGCTCATGACGTTAGTCACACAAGATAAATAAAACTCTCAAGCGTGCAAGCATGTTATTTTGGAATATGCAATCATCTGGTAGTATAAAAATTATGAAAATAATTAACATAAAGGACTTCAAAAGAAATGCCACAGTCGGGCGTATGAGCGACACTGCATAAAGGGCTTTAAAAGAAATGCCACAGTCGGGCGTCTGAGCGACACCGCATAAAGGGCTTTAAAAGAAATGCCACAGTCGGGCGTCTGAGCGACACCGCATAAAGGGCTTTAAAAGAAATGCCACAGTCGGGCGTCTGAGCGACACC
>LR880971.1:76523420-76541730 GCA_904067115.1 Aegilops sharonensis | reverse complement strand
CTCCCCCCAACAATGACAGCAGAAGGGTGACAACTCGATCTGATCATAATCTGTCAATTGGTTTCACTCTCAAACATTTTGTCTCGGTGCCTCGCTCGGTCGCCCCCTCGATATGTAGACTTCTCGCGCGCGCACAGCTGTAGTGACGATGACGCTGAACCTAGTGTGCCTTGTTTTTACCGGCCTCATGTGATAGTTTTCACCCTGTTTTCTGTTAACTAACAAGGCAACCTTTTCTTTGTTACTACTAGTGAATCTGAAATCATTCGGGGTAGACATAAAATATATCACTTCAACCCAATTATCGCAGGAACTATTTTAAAAGAAATTAGCTAGCTGCCCGTGCGTTGCATGGAGCATCAAGATGCATTTGTATGAGTATTTTATCTTGTGAGAAAAAAGGATGAATGAGGGAAGGCCTTATTTGCGAACGTGGAGAGACGTGTGGGTATATTTTTGCAAAATTGCCATAGTGTCTTTCCTATCCGTTAGATATAAATCCGACGGCCTATATTGCAGGATGGCACGCACACCATCATCACCAACTCTATTTTCTACTCCCTCCATCCGAAAATACTTGTCATCAAAATGGATAAAAATAGATGTATCTAATACTAAAATACGTCTAGATACATTTCCTTTTATCCATTTTGATGACAAGTATTTCCGGACGGAGGGAGTATTTTTCTTTTTAGAGATTTCAACCAGTGACTATGACCGGACCTTACCAACATACTCAAAAAAGTAGTCCATAATTTTGATGTTACCCTCTTTTCTTGGCGGTGCAGTGCCATCTGGATACCTCATAAATAAATCCAGGACAAATCTGACCCCTTCCTAAAAAGACATACGTAGCAAAATGAGTGAATCTACACTCTAAAATATGTCTACATACACATCCGTATGTGGTAGTCCATTTGAAATCTGAAAAAGACAAATATTTAGGAACGAATGGAGTATATATAAGAGTAGAATTGGAGATATATCTCCAACATGGTCTAGAACAAAAGTGTGTTGGGCTGGTTAGCGCCGGATGCTCGCAACGCGATGACATGAGTTCGAATTCTGTCTTTTAACTTTAGATTTTTATATTATATATTACTCTACTTATTTAATATATACTTCTTTCGCTACTGCACTGACAGTGGAACCCACAGAGTACTTATAATATTAAGGATGCACTTGTTTCTTCTTAACTTTCTGTACGAAGCTGTAGCCACCCTGCAAGTCACGTGTACACTGTACATGCAATTAACTTTTTATAGAGGGACAATCATACATGCAATTAACTCAAATGGATTGGATGTCACTCTATTATTTCCAACATAAAGAGCATCTCCAACGGCAGCCGGCAAATTTCCTCCCGCTTCCTTCCGCGGAGGACGACATCAAACGCCAGCGGCATACATTTTTACAACTCTAACCAACAAGATGAAATTCGTGCAAACACGGACTGATTTCATATAAGCATGAAGGATTTCATATAAACATGATGGATTTCATTACATTTACATGAACTAAGAGGTGCCAATCCGGCTCTCTTGTATAATTAATACTCCCTCCGTCCGGAAATACTTGTCCTGGAAATGGATATATCTAGACTTATTTTAGTTCTAAATGGCCGCCCGCGGATCCCTTTGTCTTCCTCATGTCCGTCAGACACTTGCGAGGTCGACGAAGGTCCTCGGAAGAGACGAAGCAGCAAAGAAACCACCTGAATCCGCGGCCGTCGCCTCGGCGGTGGCCTTCATGGGCCCCAAGTGGCTGCAGCCTCCCGTGTTCTACTTCTCCTCGATGATGGCGGCGGACACGGAGAAGCTGGCCACCGACTCATCGCTCTCCATGCCCCCGGCTTCTGTCTCTGCCTGCATGGCGCTGCCGCAGGCACGGGAGGCGCGGCCACCGCAGACACTGGTGGCGCGGTACGACGCGGCAGCGACGGCGCCCGTACCGGCGTGGAGCAACTCGCCACTCCTCATTGAGCTGAACTAGAGTGGCGAGTTGCTGAACCACGCGACTGCTTGGGGCGGCAACTGGCTCCGTCGGGCCAAGCAAGGTTGGTGAAGCACCGAGCGGCCTCGCCCGTATCCGGAGGGCTCAGCCGGCCACCCAGCCGGGTAATATGCCGGAGAACGGCTCATCGGAAGCCATCGAAAGGGTGGAGAAAATGGTGAAGGAGGACATGGGGGAGCGGCGGAGGGGTGCGATTCTTGCCCGCTGTCTGTCTGGCCTCGTGTAAATAGAGGGCGGACAGTAGGAGCTTGGCCGGCGTCTGGCCTCGTTTAAACTGAGGGCGGACGGGAGGAGCTCGGCCGGTGTTGCGTTTAATTCCGGCCCGCTCATGAACGGACGTGTGGCCGGAGTAGGATTCTCGGTTTGCATGCAGGTTTAGCGGAGGGATTTAATGGAGGCGCCGGGCGTGCAGCGGGCGGCGCAGTACTATTTGATTTGACAGCATTAATGAGCCGTCAAATCACAAAGGCCCTCGCCTCTCGTGAAACCGACCGAGCTAGAGTGCCCCGCCTTCTAGCCTTTTAAAAAATGTATGTACTCCACTTTTGTACAGTAGTACTGTAGTATCGATGGATTGCGCCATGGAGCAAAACTTGAAATTAAAAAAAAGGTGGTACGTATAAAGAGTGCTCGTGAACTATGTGTCATGTACATGGCAATAAATAAAGTACTACATGGTACTAAGGCTGGTCGTAATGGGAGTATCGTAGGTAGTATCATGCATGCCAACTAAGCAATTTTGATGAGGTGTCATTGAATTAAATGAGGAAAGAGGAGCTTGAGTATTATATACTACTTTGTGTCATGCATGACAATAAATGTAGTCCTATATGATACCAACATATGATGCCATGCATTACGGATGTAGTATCATATGCATACAAGCCCCACGTCTCTTCTTGGTTGATTCCTCTATTTATGTCAAAAAATAAGAAACAACGTGAGAGTTAATGCACCACGCCTATGTGTTCACTAGTACTATTTTTGTTTTCGTAAGATGACTTAATACTCACCTACTAGTAGACGGAGGGAGTATTCGATTTGACAGCGGGCGGCGCAGTTCCCGATACGGCTTTAATGCAGACGAGGGAGGGAGTAGCGGTTCCCGATATGTTGAACGGCCAATGCATCCTCCTTCAATTAATGCATGAGGGAAGTAATGGGAGGAGGTCCGGGAAAAGAGGTTGCACCATGCGAATGCAACGCAATTTGCCCTCATTGCCCTCATATAAAGGCGCCCCTCCATTCCAATGCACCTACCACATCGTACGCACCTAAGCATTTGCCTAAGCACCTACACTAAGCGCAAAAGAGCTCGCTCCAGACACATGGCGGCGATGCGCGTGAGCGGCCAGCGGCTGCGCCAGATGGTCCACGATGCCGGCCTTTGGCATGGCACCGAGGATCGTCTCCAGACGGTGTTGGAGACCGGCTGGTGGATGGCCGCTGTCGACGCCAACTACGACTCTCAGTTGGACCAGATGATCGTTGCCACCAGCAACAAGTTCACCATCCTCAAGAAGCTCGCGGACGACATAGCCGTACTCCTCCAGCCCGCGCGCCCGGGCTCCTCATTGCCTGCCACCCTAATCGGCCTCCATGGCCGGAACCTCTTTCAAGCACTGGTGGCCCTGCGACTGCCCGCCGACGCCACGAAGAATGTCCACCTGGAGGTCGCGCTCGCCGCGAGGCGCCTCGCCCTGCAAGAATTTGTCGACCTACACATCCACGCGTACGAGCAAGTCGTGTACATAGGTATCTACAAGGCCAGTGAGGACGCTACAACGTTGGCCTTCCTCAACCGGCTGGAAGCCTTGGATGCCTTTGTTGAGAAGCACCTCGACCTCGCCACAAAAGCCGCTGCTCCTTAGCCGCCGGTCGGTGGCCCGGCGCACTAAGTTGAGAAGGAGGAGGTTGTACGTTTGTGGATCCATCTTTCTTCTTTCCTTTTGTAACCACCACAGCGATCGCATCATCGTGGCCTTAATTCTTATTGTGCTGTTGCATTCTCGTTCCAGTCAATACCGACATGTGCGATCCCTTTGCTTAATTATATGCATCACTATAACTAGTACTCCATCCGTCAATGTATAAGTTGTTCTTACCTTTTCCACCAACTTCGTGCAACGCACGGGCATCTTGCTAGAAACACTAGAATATGTCTATATAATCCGTATGTAATAGTCCATTTGAAATCTCAAAAAAGACAAATATTTAGGTACGGAGGGAGTAATATATTAGGAGTATATCAAAACAATAGTGATTTCTTCCAAGTTTCTGAACAAATACTACTATTCTACTACTTTAGATCCCTCGCAACGCACGGGCACATTGCTAGTAAAAGGAAAAGGCATGCCGCGTTCGCGTCGCACCCCCACACGCCCGGGAATCGGGAGTACAACACGGCCCGTCCGGCAAGACACATAGCTTAGGGAAGGCGTGTTGCCTGCCTAGCATTTTCACTTTCATGTGGGACCGCCATTGAGAAAACCGACACCCCGCCCGCCGCCGGGTTGGAAAACAGAAACAAGGGGAAGATCTAGTTGTAGCACGGAAGCCAAGAAATTTTGTGTCAGACGGGGCTCGTTGATAGAGTAGGAGCATTCCGTCCTAGTACTACTCCTACAAGTACTACCAAGTTTGTACTCCTAATACTATATTACTATTACTACCACTATACAACTACTAGTAGATACGTGCACGGCACAACATCGTAGGAACAAAAAAGGGAAGATCTTGTTTTGGGTGATTTATCTTTTTTTCAATCAACGTAATACGAATAATATGATGTGGGGGGTACCCATGAAGCTTATGTGGCTTGGTTGCATGGCTACGGAAGGTTAGAGAAAAATAAATAGATAATGTGTTTAGAGTGCACTTCACTAAATAGATATACTTTGGATCCATTGCAACGGACCGGCACATCTATATCTATACCCCCTATATAGTGTGTGAAAAACTTTGAAAGTTAGTCATTAGATGAAGCCAATCTGACGGTACAAAGATGGAAAATCCGAGCACTATTGGCCGTTGGATATCAACCACCAGATTCTGCCACATATATAATCTAGAAGACTCCATGGTTGAACTTAATTCATGACTAACTTTGCCACAACTAAGCTTAGGCAAAGTTATTAGATCTTCAAAATGAGAGCCACAAGTTGGCAAGCCTAAGGGAATCTTGCCACATTTTTTGTGTGTATGTCATGTGGGGCCTTAGTGTGGCTTGCCTAAGGTGTGGCTTGAACCAAACACTCACCTAAGTTAATCAAACTTGCCTAACCTTACATTACACCAGATTTTGCCACATGTTAGAATCCAGAAAACTCCACATGTACACCCTCTGTTCCAAATTACTCGTCGCTGAAATGGATGTATCTATAAATAAAATACATCTAGATACATCCATACATGCGACAAGTAATTCGGAATGGAGGGAGTAGAAGCATAATGCACAAACCACCAGAATCTCATGCGTGCAATGCACGTGTACCTTACTAGTACTAATTTGTAGTAGTAAGAAAAAAATTCCAGTTTTGGCACGAGCTCGTACTGCGGGAGCACCACAAGGCCTGCCGCAGGCGTTACATTTCCCTCTCGGGGCCCACGGGACCGAACTTCAGTGGCTTAGTGCCCGGCCTATGAGTCAATCACATGCGGACCTTAAATTCGGCTGGCCCACATGTCATTCTCATGGTGGTGGCGTGGTTCGCGACTCACTCATTCGAGATGAACCGGCCGGAGTACGGATGAAAATGTGTCACAGCCGCTGGATGAAAATTCGATGGTGCGTGAGTACGGATCGGAGCACAGCAGCGGAGCAGGCAAACCGCGTCCAATTGGGTGTGTCTGTGGTAGAAAGTTGATGGTCGCCGCATGTCAGCTGGCCCGCATGTCATACACACAAAGGTAGAGGAGCGGTGGGTCCGAGAGGGATGAGGGGCACGAACAATCCTACCATTCTGTCACTGACATGTGGGACCCATAAGCGCGGGTCCCACCTGTCGGCGAAGGAAAGGCAGGGCAAGGCAGTGCTAGCCACGTCAGAGGATCCATGTCCACGTCGGGGGACATCGTGCCGTGGGTTGGAGCGGCGTCGTGGGAATCGCGTTTGGGTGTGGCAGTGGTAGAAACAAGAAACGTGATGGTCGCTGTGGTTCAACTTCCATGGACAAGATGTCGTGTCCGCTGACACATGTATATCAAAACTAGAGTGTTTATATTTCAAGCACGTGAACAAGTATTATTCTACTAGTTTGGATCCATTGCAACGCACGGGCCAGCACATTGGTAGTAGTAGTGTCCATCTCTATCTCTAGAGGCCTTCCCTCGTTCATCCTTTTCTCTCACAAGATAAACTACTCATACAAATGCATCTTGATGTTCCGTGGAACGCACGAGGATGTTTCCTTGGGGGTGTCTCCAGCGCGGCATGGCCGTAGTTGCAAATTGACGCCCCTTAAGATGCCGACGTTGAGGGGCACTAGGATTTCCTCCGATGAGCAGGTAAGATGAGTTTGATCACGTAGTAAATGCATTCTAAAGACTACTTCCGTGTCCATTTCCTAATTCTCCCCCTGCCCACTGTTTCACAGGCTAGGCTCGGTGCGAGTGGAGATTGGCTTGCATATGTACGGTAGGGTACCAACATCAATTTGCACAACATTTACAACGGTGACACCGTTCCCGTAGAACCTTTGTCCAACATCGGGATCAGCCATGCAACGGGCCACCGCATGAATTGGTACGATGGAACCACGGTGAGATTGAATAAAAGATAGCACAAACCTTGCACATGGCGGTCAAAGGCGGACCATGCTGTATGCAGCCGATTTGTTGCCGTACGAGTAGGAAGACAGTGTGCTCCTTTCTAACCGCATCTTCGCGGTGACAAACCAGGGGACTTATTTTGTATGGGACACATCCTACGATATACTCCTTCTCTCCCAGTTTATTTGTTTTGAATATTTTCATTTTATAAGTTTGAAATTCAAATTTAGAGCTCCCCATCACATGTTGAGATTACAATGTCCATTAAATCGTTGCATGCATGTATAGTAAAGAAACAAATCTCGAGTTTGGCACGAGTTCATGCTGCGGGAGCACCACAAGCCCTAGCGCAGGAGTTACATTTCCCTCTCAGGGCCGTCGGGACTGAGCTTCAGCGCCTTACTACACCTACCTTTGAGTCAATAACATGTGCACCCGATAGGTGACTGGTCCACATGTAATGCTCCCGAAGGCAGAGGGGCAGTGGGGTCAAGAGGGGTGAGCCGCAGGTCGGGGGACGTGTGGTTTCATGGGTTCGAGCGGCGTAGTGGGAATCGCGGGTGGCTGTGGTAGAAACTTGATGCTCGCCGCATTTTAGGTGGCCCACATGTCATGCACACAAAGGCAGAGGGGCGGTGCGGTCGAGAGGGGTGAGGCGCACGTCGGGGGGCGTGGTGTCGTGGGTTGGAGAGGCGTCGTGGGAATCGCGAGATGAAACATGATGGTCGCCATAGTTGAACTTCAATGGACAAGCTGTCATGTCTACGGACACATGCACTGCATACCGATCACTGGAAGGAGTAGCAGAGAAAGCTATATATGCGGATAAATAGTTCCTTATATTCAAGCGGACCCACGCTACTACTCTGTTCCAAAGACACGCACACCATCGAAATAGTCCATCTTTATCAATATACACCGAGAGGGAATAATTTTTTTACAAGAGAGAAAATAGTTCATCCATCCATAATGCCCTCCTGCTGGTGCAGCGTTTTCTTCTTCTTCTTCTTCTTCTTCTTCTTCTTCTTCTTCTTCTTCTTCTTCTTCTTCTTCTCATTCTCTGTGGGAGACGGCTTCGCAACAAGCTCTTTGGACCTTGCAGCTATCTCGAAACTCACACGGGCATCGAGGGAAGCATATTTTATCCGCTCGTATGTCAAGGGAGAATTCTCCCATCCAGACGACCTTAATGCCACCGTCTTCGTCACCCTTCTGAAGATTTGTGCCGAGCACAAAATTTGCTACGTCGAATAGGGATGGTGTCTGTTTAGCACAATCTTCTACATGAATTTTGATTCTGGTTTGTAGGTCAGCGATGCTTTTCAAATCAAGGTTGTACGGCTCCAGCTTCTGTTTGTCCCCTTCGATGGCTGCCCCACAGAAGTATACGTCCTCCAGAGACAAGAAATCGTGAAGCTCACCTGGTATGGAGGGCGAGTGTATGATGTGGTACACCAAAACATCATCTTCGAGGAACAACTGAAGGACGGCGGCGCCTTGGATCTTCCCAGGGGAACGCTCCGTGTACTCTGCGTCGAGACCGATGACACTCGTCTCTACCTTTTCGAGGGAGTTGGATACATTGTTGATCCACTGCCGAACAACCCTTGGGTCGACGGTGACGGTGGCAACTATGCGCATCGAGCCTTCGACGAGGACATGTTGGACGCTAAAAACCAGCATCTCGATCTCTTTCGCCTTTTGGAACCGCTGGAACGGAGGGCTATGGTTTGGAGAATAAGGATTAGATGGCTAGTCTAACTGAAGTAGTAGATGATTATTTAAAGAGGTTAAAACAATGTGAACGCAGTGGGGTTTGGATGCAAATGAAGACGAAGGGGAGGTGAAGAAGCCGAGGCGTTTCCCGATGGATAAGTAATTGGGAGAAGTGGCGTGCAGGCAGTTGATTAGACGGCTAGGTAGACTAAACGAAAAGGCTATGCGGGTAGACAGAGGAGTCGTACCTATTCGTGAACGTGCCCATCCTTCCTAATAGGTGGGACCTATGCAAATAGATAAAAAAATGTGTCGTAGCTTTTTTTTAGCGCGTGAGTGGGAGACACAACATTCTTTGGTTAAGGAATACTCGCTCCGTTTAGGTGAGTATAAGTCACCTTATGAAAATCAGGTTTTCCCAAAACCTTTATTCGTGGAGCATTAACTTCCTGCTCGATCCCCTCCCAGCCTCGTTAGCCAGCGTTCTCTTCCTCTACTGCCGCGTTCTACCTTTCCATTTTTCCTCTTCTCAAGTGTGGAACGATCTGCATGCCGTCCTTGATGCACCAGAACGACCACTGCATGCATCGCGGCAGGGCATTGATTGGGCATGCACGAGAATTTGGTTCTGCTCGCAATATGGATGATACCTAAACGATGAAGTGAATAGGCATGCTAGCACGAGAGACCTATTTCCGCTATACAATACTGGAGTACTCATGTTCCTACTACTAGTAGTAGTAGTAGTACAACTGTGGTACACTTGATGGTCAAAATACTATTCATCCGGTCTCCACAGTGAAGTGACAACACCCTGTGCCTGACACTAGTCCAGGCGAGGCGGCGTGTTCGGGTTACCAAAGTCAGCCTCACCCTGTGCACTGTGCAGTCTGTCACCACCGATGTACAGCACATTGGCCCCTCGCCTCGTCTCCCTCTTCGCTCCCATACCACCACTCGATCTCCATCTCCTTCTCCAACTCCGTCTCCGTGTCCATCTCACTATGCCCCCGTGTACCGTCGCCTCACTCGCCTCCCCCAGTACCACTATTCCCTCGCTAGCCGCTCCAGCACCGACATCCTTCTCCCCTGTAAATCAAGACCCCTTCCGAACTCCACCATGGCCGAACGCGAATCGCGCAGCATCCATATCAGCCGCGATTGGAGCAATCTCCCCAGTGACATCCTCGACCTCTGTTGTTGGTGTATGGATATGTTGACCGCCCCGTGGCTGGCTGCATGCTCGAGGGACTTGCACACGGCCATCGTCGAAGCGAGGCCTAAGCTTTTGAAGACACCCTGCTTGCTGCTATCTGGTCTTTCGACATCGGCTCACAATGATACGGAGGTGTGCATGATGCCCCTCGACTTCAATCCAATCTCCAGTAGTCAAAACTTATTTGCAGGTATGTAGTGTGTCGCCGTACATCATTTCCCTCGACATCGATCCGATCACCATCGCCCGAAACTTCTTGGCAGGTATGTACTGGGTCGGCATGAACTCCCACTGGATGGCTGCCTTCAGAGAAGACGGTAAAAAGTTGGCGCTCGTGAACTTCCAGACCTCCCATGAGATTATCCTTCCTCCGTTGGATTATATAGAGTATTACCATCGCGGTCCAAGTCATCTAGATTACTACGTCAGTTGGACGGATCTTGTTTTGCAGAAGATTGTAATCTGCCAAGTACCCACACGACATGCGAATTACGCAGACTTCAAGCTAATTGCCTTGTTCGACCGCGGACTCACCTATCTTTATGCCGGTGCCTTTTTTAGCTGGAGACAACTCGGCTCGCAGTGGATCATCGTCAAAGATGATACACACTTCTGTGATGCTATTGAACACAATGGCATCATCTACGCGATCGACAAAGCAGATGGAACCACGTATTGCTGGGACGGCGCGTGTAAGTTGTTTCCATCTCATGTTAATGATGACGCCATGACACTGTTTGAACTTTTTGTGATGATTGGCATATCCCTGTTTGAGCAGAATTTGAGTAGAACTATGGCAATATATTAGAGACGCCATAAATCAGCTATATTTGGAATGAGTTAATTCATGCGATTGTGACCATGTCATTACAGCCAATTTGTACCCTGAATAATCAAACGGTTAGGAATATATGGATATTATCCTTATTTTACAGTAATCTATATACTACTACTAAATATGAGTGTGTATCAATGGCCATGTTAGTTTCCTCATTTCCATGATGTAGAAACATGCACCATATTGTTGGTTTCATCTAACCATACATTAGGGAAGTAAATATGCATATGGAGAACTCTATATTTGGAAATAGTAAAATCCTGCAATGCTTACCATGTGTACATACCTATTATTCGCCCTTCAGCAATCAATGGCTAGAACAATATCCTCACAAAAAAATTTCCCACAGAACACGAGTATATAACAATGCATGTTCTGTTAGTTACCTTGAAGAATTTGTTTGTGAGGACAGAACATGTTTACATAACATGCATGGCATGGTAGTTTCCTATGAAGAATCGATTGCGAGATAACATGAGTATAACCATGCATGGCACTTCTATATTTTCGAACCCAGTATACATTTCCCTGTATTTTCCTCCCAGTTCCAACAGGGACAAATCAATGCTGTTTCTTGCATTATCCTACTCATACTCTGAACAATGCTAATCTTACATTAACAACGCCTGTCCTTTTTGATATGATGCAGTGTCCCTACAGTTACTGCCCTTTGTAATTACACCACCTTTGCCAAAAATTGGGAAGCACAACTGGTTCCTCGCTCGATCAGACGACGGCAAAAGACTGATGATCATTCAGACACATGAGCCAGAAAAGTTATATTGCAAAAACCCCACTGTATACAAGAACCGTGTAAAACATGAGTATCCGGACAGTGGCTGTTACGTCTATGAGCAGGATACCAGCTTGGTGGGGCCTTTAGGATTTTTTAGTTGGAGGCGGGTAAACAGCCTTGGTTCACACTCTCTGTTTCTCGGACTCAATTATCCAATTAACCAGGAGATCACCGTTGGCAAGGACCTTGATGGCAGAGAGGCTCTGTTTGCTATGGAAAACTGTGTCTACACGGCGAGCCCTAGGAGTTCGGGAGCAAACTCCCCTGATTGTCAACAATACAGCCTGCAGCCAAAAGAAGGTGAGAATGACAAAGGCATCCGGATTAACTTTGATCCTTGGATGTCTCAATTACGACAGGGAGTGATGTAGTTCAAGCCTTCAGGCTGATAGGTAACTGGGCTGTTGCATCGAAAGGGTGGAGTACTGGTGTCTCCGGATCACTGGACGCTGAAGCGGGGCTGCAAATTATGATGGTGTTGGATCATCTCTTCGAATGACTTTGTTGTGTTTGCTGCTGGTTCTGGATGGGTAGTTCTTTCTTTTTGTTATGCATATTCCTTGTCATTTGGTCATCCTCGTCTATGTCACTCTTTCTATGTAATAGTTGCTTCTGTTTAGAATGTCATTCTCGTCTGGATCACGAGAGTCTGAGCGCTGTAGATGGGTACGTTTTGGGGGTGTAGCAAGACTTCTTATGAACTATCATGCCCTGTTGTTTATGTCAGTAGTAGTCACTAGTCAGTGTTTGAATGTTGTATATATCGTTGTTTCGAACTGTTTATTGTCTCGAACTACTGGTGGGCTAAATGAGGGCATCACCATTCTCCAGTGTTCAGAGTATATCTCCTTTTTTGAAGTTATATAATTTTAGCTCACTGCCTTTTCGATGATGTAAACTTGCTTGGGCCAGTGAGGTGTCGTTGAATATGGGCCGAGTAGCAACGCAATGCCAAACAGGTCAATTATGACTCTCGGGCCGGGCTCTCAAAAGATCCTGAAAAAAAAGGCCGGGCATATTGGCGCCACCGGTGTTTTCATGCGCTTGCGCGCCGAGAGCATATTGGCGCGTGCTCGAAGTTCATGCTACCTTTTCATTCCCTGTCTCCCGCCCCTCCCCCACCTCTAGAATCTCGATTCCTACTCCAGTTCCCCCAAATCACCCTCCTGTACTCCCTGTACTCAGCGCACTATCATGTCGCCGGTCAACGCGGGTCTCCGAGCCGGAGGCCCTGAGGTCCGTCCTGCCTTCGGTCTCTGCGTATTGTCGCTCAACAGTGGCATGGCGGCGCTTGATGACCAGTTTGCCGGCAAAATGCTGATGGTAACCATCAACGGCGACCGGCCTCCCGTCTCGCCGGACGACCTTGTCAAAGCTCCTGGCATTGCGCATGGCATCCAAATAAGTGACTTGCTCGTCGAAGTCTATCCGCCACCGGCTGATTTCATCGTCAGGTTCCGGACAACTTTCGACTGCAGTCATGTGTTCGAATCTTCCCAGCGTTTGTTCTGCGATGGAGCGCTGGTGAGCTTTGATCGGTGGCACCCAGGATGGGGCTCGGTGCCCTCTGAGCTTGAGTTTTTAACAAATCTTCCCTTCCACGGCATGCCTCGACGTTCTTGGAACAGTGAGTCCATGAACGAGCTTATCAACGACCTTGGGGGTGAGCTCGTAAGTATGTTTGTTCCTCCAGACAGCTGGGCGTTGACTATTATGGCATGGATGCAGAAGCCGTACACCATACGGAAAGTGATTGGTGTTGAGATACCGGTGCAGGAACCGGGGTTGTACTATTCGTCGCCACCAAGGCCGCCGCGGACCACGTTAGGGATGTACCTGTATCGAGTGTTCGTGCATGTCGAAGAAGTGGTCAATCCATCAATCGAAGTCCTGCCGCCGCCGCTGGTGCCAGGATCCGTCGACGACATCCATTACAGGAGTCAACGTCAGACTTTCCCCGTGTTGCTCGGAACGATGGATGGCATAGGGCCTACTCCATCGCGCGGCGGAGGCCACTGCTTCTTTGGGAGAAGGGGCAGGGTTGGCTGCCTGGATGTGCTCTAATTTGAGGTAACAACTGAATCTTGTCAGATAGTACTAGTTAAATCCGAGCTATGGGTCTGAAGCACTGATATGCCAGTACATTTGATTGTGACCTGTTCTAATTTTGTACCTGAACTTTTTTTAGAAAGGGATGTACGTCAACTTAATGTGCTAGCAGAACATATTGTGTTGTCTGTCTGTTTTCTTTGCACAACATTCAAGATATTTCCCCGTCATTTATAAAGACGATGAACCATTATGTATGACTTTGTTGGTTTCAACATAGCCCTTCCCGTAGCGATCCACTGCTTCCATCCTGATTGTGCCGCCTGCGTGAAATTTTTGTATGCAAGTTCAGTGTGCTATGATGTTCTATATGATTGTGTCAACTATATAAGTTTTTACTAAGCATCAACAATGCATATGGCTGAAAGATGTATTTATGAGCATCGACCGATGGGTCTCTCTCTCTCTCTCTCTCTCTCTCTTTCTCTCTCACACACACACACACGCACACACGCACACACACGCACACACATTCGCACACGCACAAGTGGGACCCGTTGAATTATTTATTTGCTCGTGGCGGCTTTTAATTAGGTTCCACTGTAATCTAACTTTTTTCTTAAGTTATTAATTGAGCTTAGTGACTTCAAAAAGTTGTACAGAAGCCTTGTTTGGACCTTTCCGGTGTCGCTGAATGTGGGCTGAGTAACCATGTTAGGTTGTACTGTACTGCACATGCCTTTTTTTCAACATCAGCAATGCAACTGGGCCGACAGTTGTACACAATATCCGGGTCAACTTGTTATCCGCCCCGCTGGGCTGCAAAGTTTCCTAGGAGGTATGCATTAGGATTAACAAGAAAATGGACTTTAAGAAATAATTAATGGGATGTAATTATAATAACTGGGCAATTACTATGCACCAAACACGTAATTAGTTTGAAAAATATATTATTTTTGGAATTTGGAAATTTTAATTTCATTACTTGTTGCGCGCGTAATATTTTGTTGGATTTTAACGTGATATCTCAGGGAAGCTGATCGTGACCCACGGACACCTATGGGACCGGCGGACCGAGTCCCTTTCGGTTCGATGGGGGGCGGAGATTGCACGAAGAGCAGATCGAGGCGATGCACACGAGCAGCTTACCCAGCTTCGGAGCTCTCCGGAGAGATAATACTCCTACTGCTGCTTGTCTGATTATCTTGTGTTCTTGGTAGGGAGCAATGAGAGCTACAAAACCTAGCTTGAGTGTCTCTAGTCTCGAATGAGTCGAACCGGCCGAACCTCCTCTACGTTGCGCATGGGCCTCCTTTTATAGGCTAAAAGGGGTCTCCGACAGGTGGCAACGTAGATGAGGGTAAAAATGGAAAAACAGTAGTTGGTACACCTACTTGTACAGTGTACAGTGTACTCTACCTAACCCTGACGGCAAGGGACAAAAGCATGAAATGCCCGTCCCTGTCGCCTAAACAGTGCAACAGGGACCGTCAGTTGTGCCACCGTTCGCCACGATGGCAAGCTTGTCAGCGCCGCTTATCACTGCTCCCCGCTGGCTGCACAGCCTCTTGACACGCGCGCATGGAATGGTCCCATGGCGACACGTTAGTGGATGAGCTGGAGCGGAGATGAAGAGAGGTTGCCTGCCGCGGCAAGCACCTTGCCGCGGCTAAATCCTTGTCGCGCACGGGAGCTTGTCGCTCACCGAACCTTCCCGGCAAGCTCCTCTTGCCGGGGTCTTGTCTTCTGCGTGCCTTGAGTGGCCTTCCCGACAAGCTCCTCTTGCCGGGGCCTTGTCTTCTTGGTTAAATACTTTGTTCTTGAATGGCTCCAAAGGAACCGCGGAGGATCTTGGCGGCCACTAGGCAAGCCTCACCGCGGGGTGCTACAACTGCCCGTGCACGAGTTCGGGATACTAGGGTACCCCTACTCTAGTACACCGACAGGAGCCCCCGGGCCTGGGCCATACACGGTGCCGAGCGCTGTTGGGCCAGGCCCAAAATAGTGCACGGGCACGCGTGGCCTAGATCACGCCGTTACTTGCTCCGGACCCACCACGTCCCCCACGAACAGCACGCGCTGAACGTGGCGTCGTGGGAGAGATCGTGGGGGCTTTCTTTAATTGGAAAAGCGGAACGTCCGCCCCCTCTCCCTCTTTATAAACAGGGGAATCAGGGGCAGGTCGCCCACCTCGCCATTGCTGTCACATCTCGAAAACCACCGTCGCTCCCTCCTTCTTCTCTGGTCCGAAGAGAGCAACGTTCCGCCCCCCATCGCCACCAGCGCCATCAACGCCGTCGGTCTCCTCCACCGCCTCCGCCATGGCTCCGAAAGCCGACAAGGGGAAGGGCGTGAAGTCAGCCGAGGCGCAGCGGCTCGCGGCGCTGCGAAAGGAGCGGGCCCTCTTCCCTCCCCAGCTCGACGCGAAGGAGCTGAGGGAGGGCTACTACCTCTTCTGGTCGACAGAGACGCGGGCGCATCCGCGCACGAGGGTACTCTCCGCCGCCGCATCAGAGTCAGCTTCGAGCGGGTACCCCTTCTTCGCGCTCTTCTTCTATTGCGGGCTCTGCCCGCCCTTCTCTGAGTTCTTCTGCGATGTCATGAACACCTACGGGTTTCGCCTCCTTGATTTCACCCCCAACGCTGTCCTGACAATGGCGGTTTTCGCACACCTCTGCGAGAACTTTGTCGGAGTCCACCCAAACGTAGCCCTTTTCCGCCACTTCTTCATGCCCCGCGTCGAGAGAGGAGAGCCACTTGCCGGAGGGATTGCTTGGATCTCCAGGATCGGCAAGAAAGAATCCTATCTGGAAGGAGAGCTTCGCAGCAAGTGGGAGGAGTGGAGAGCCGATTGGTGTTGGATCATAGAGGAGAACCTGCAGCCCTTCACTGCCCAGCGCCAAACTCCCATAGTGCGCGGCAACGATTGGAGCAACTTGGCCCCGGAGGATGCTAGGTTGAAGATAGCTGTGACCCGGATCTTGCGCCTGAGGCTTGCCGGACTCACCGTAGGCGCAGTTGGCGCCGATTTCCTTCGCCGCCGCATCGCTCCCTTGCAGGAGAGGAGGAGACCAGCTTGGGAGTTCCAAAACCCGGCGGATATCATGAGGTTGCGCCCGGGCCTCAATTGGAATTTCACCGTCTTGGAGTTGGACGCAATGCTGCTGGAGCTATTCAAGCACGACCCCGATCACCCCGAGTGGTTCATGTTGCCGAGGGGGGGTCGTTCCTTTGTGCAACAATTCTTCGCTCGACCGCATCCGCGCCATGATGGCCTTGTGCGATTCGCATGGGATCGTTCCAACCTGGCAAGAGCCTTCCGACGACATCGTGCGGCAGTTCTTCGACAGCTTGGAAGAAGTGCCGATCTGCGCCGACGAGCAGAAGTGGCTCACCCGCGACACCACCGACGAAGAGATGGTGTGCATTGCCACAAGGTTGGAGGAGGCGGCAGCAGCTGCTGCCGCTGGCATGTTCGGGTTCACCATGGAGGAGGCAAAGGCAGCCGAGGCGGCAAGCCTTGCCGATCGAGAGGAGCTTGCCGGCGAGGAGGAGCAGGCCGAGCCCGAGGTTGAGCGGAGCGAGTCCGCCGAGGGCGCCTCCACCGCACCTTCGAGTAGCTTGCCACGAGCGGAGCCCGCAGCTCCACCAAGAAGGCGTCTCCGCAAGGCCCGGGAAGTGACGGGGCGGCAGACGGGCCAATAGCCGCAGCGCCGTGCGACGCGCTCCACCGCGGCAAGCACTGTTGCCGCGGGAGCGCCCCACACTGCTGCAACAACTGAGGCGGGATCCTCTCAGGCCACCGCTGCCACCCCCGCCAAGCGGTCAAGAGAGCCCACTCCTCCGCCCCTTCGCACCGGAGGCGAGCCGGAATTTGATCTCTCCGCGCTCAGCTCCGACGAGGAAGAAGAAGAAGAGTAAGTCTCTATGCTGTGCTTGTATTTCTTCAATTTGGTTGCCTTGTCTTGTATCTGATTTGCTTCATTCTGAACTCTTTCCTTTTTCAGGACGCTAGTCCAGAGAGCGTCGAAGAGGGCCAAGACCCCAGTGGTTGTCATCGAAGACGATCCCCCCGTGGCGACAGGAGGCGCGTCCGAGACTCCCTTGCCGGATCCGGCAACCCTTCCTCAAAGCAGCCCCCAGCACAGCCCCCAGCGTAAGTATTTGGTTTATTTCTTACGGTTAGGTGTGCATGGGTGCTCCTTCTTTGCTGATATCTGACTTGTTGATTTGTGTAGGAGCAGAGCAGCCTCATCAGGAGGGTCCGGAAGCCGCTCCCGAAATACCATCTCCTTCAACTACGCCGCCAAGGGAGAATTCCCCGACAAGGGAACGCTCTCCGGCAAGGGATGCTTCTCCGACAAGGGAAGCCTCCCCGACAAGGGGCAGCGCCGGCAATCCTCCGGTGGTTGAGACCGCGGCCACAGATCCCATCGCAGGTAATCCCTTGACTGAAAATTTTCCCTTGGGTTCTTCTTCTTCTGTTTTTCTTTTCGAACATTTCCTTGACTGTTTGTCACATCCCAGATAGACCATGCATTAGGGTGTGCATCATGTTTAAATTTTCATCTGAATTTGAAATGGGGAAGCAGGAAACCCCAGAACATCCCCCCCCCTTCCTTAAAATAACTAGGGTTTACTAAAAATTAATTCAATGAATCCGAAATGCCCTTCAAAATGCTCATCCTCTTTGTTTGGGTTTAAGATCCATGACAAAGAAGGTGGGACATTTTCTAGGTCACCTAAGGATTCCAAATCTATTTCACAAAATTCTGAAAAGAGCATTTTAAATTATGAAAAATATTTTAAGTGTTCAAAAATTGTTAAACTAAAATGTTTCATGTTGGGAATATTCCAACTAGTGACCAGGAGCATTTTGGTAATTTTTGAAAGTGTTTTGGTATTTTTAAAA
>LR880971.1:76502524-76512936 GCA_904067115.1 Aegilops sharonensis | reverse complement strand
ACGCACTTCTCGGGGTTGAGCTTGAGGTTGATCTTGCGCAGATTTGCAAAGGTCTCATCTAAATCTTGAACTAGAGTAGCCCTGTCTTTGCTCTTGACCACTATGTCATCCATGTAGGCTTCCACATTTTTGTGCATTTGGGGCTCAAAATCGTCATGGACTACTCTTGCAAACGTTGAACCAGCATTCTTCAAACCGAAAGGCATCCGTATGAAACAGTATATGCCACATGGAGTAATGAATGCGGTTTTCTCCTCATCTTCTTCTGCCATGAAGATCTGATGATATCCTGAATATGCATCAAGAAATGAAAGCAAATCACATCCAGCCGTGGAGTCAACAATCTGGTCGATGCGTGGCAAGGGAAATGGGTCCTTGGGACAAGCTTTATTAACATCTGTGAAGTCAATACAAAGTCTCCATTTCCCATTTGCCTTGCGAACAACTACAGGATTGGCAAACCACGTAGGATGGAGCACTCCTCTGACAAGGCCTGCTGCTTCCAAATTCTTGATCTCTTCTGCAATGAACTCTTGGCGCTCCACTGCCTGCTTCCTGACTTTTTGCTTGACGGGCCGCGCATGAGGACAGACAGCTAGGCGATGCTCAATTACTTTCCTGGGAACACCGGGGATGTCATACGGTTGCCATGCAAACACGTCGACGTTCGCCTGCAGGAAAGCAACGAGCGCGCTTTCCTATTTAGGGTCGAGAGTGGCACTGATGGTGAAGGTACCACCAGTGCCATCCTCCTTGGCGGACACCTTCTTGGTCTTTGGCGGAGCTGCCATCGTCTTCTTGCACTTGCCGGTGGAGCTCGATGGTGCGTCCTCGACTGTAGTGCAGGACTCCAAAGAGGTGCGCTTGCCGGAGTGGGCATCAGAGCTCTTGCCGGACTTAGTCTTCTTCCGCCCGGGAGCTTCAGCGGCAAGTGACTTGCTTTCTGTTGCAGCTGCTGCTTCCCGGTAGATCTTGTCGCCGCAGATAAGAGCATCCTTCTTGTCGCCATGAACAGAAATGACACTTATCGGGCCTGGCATCTTGAGCAAGTTGTATGCATAATGAGAGGCCGCCATGAACTTGGCGAGTGCTGGACGGCCAAGTATCCCGTTGTAATGCAATGGGAAATCAGCAACGTCGAATGTGACCTTCTCAGTTCTGAAGTTGAGCTCGCTGCCAAATGTTACCGGCAACGTGATCTTCCCTTTCGGCTTGCTCCTTCCTGGATTGATTCCTTGGAACGTGCCAGTCTCTTCGAGCTCGCTGTCAGGGATTTGAAGCTTCTGGAGCACTGCGGAGGAGATCAGGTTTAAGCCGGCCCCGCCGTCAACTAGCATCTTGGTGACCTTGAGGTTGCGGATAGTTGGTGAGACCAACATTGGCAAGCACCCGACCGCAGTTATGCGATCAGGGTGGTCCTCAATATCAAAGATGATAGGCGTGCTGGACCACTTCAGAGGCTTGCACGAGTCTACGGATGGTTCTGCTGCATTAACCTCCCGCATCCATTGCTTGAGTTGGCGGTGTGAAGTATGCAGAGAAGCACCGCCATCAACGCAGAGGACCTCTGTGGCTTTCTGAAACTCCTGCTCATCAGTCTCATCATCCTCCATATCTTCATCGTCATCGTCGTCTTCATCCTTGTCGCGGCCGCGGGGAGGTCTGTCTCCTTGCCGCTGCTTGGCATTGCCGCGGCGTCCTCCCCGGCCGGGTCGCTTCTTGCTAACTCCCCCAGCACCTTCCTGGGCCTTCTCCTTGTCGCGCCGCTCGTACTCAGCCTTCTGCAGTTCAACAAGCTGCTCGACCTTCTTGCAGCTCTGGAGGTCATGGCCCTTGGTGCGGTGAATCTTGCAGTACTGTTTGTTGGAGCTGTCCTGCTTGTCGGCGGCCGCCACAGCTTGGCGGTCGGTGTCAGCGGCAACCTCCTTGCCGGAGCGACCAACCTTAGCCTTGTTGGCGCCACCTCCGTTGCCGGACTGCTCGACAACTAGTACCTCTTTGCTCTTCTTCCTCTGGTTGTTCCGCCGCCGGCTTTTCTTTTCTGGAGCGGTCTCCTCACTGTCAGATCCTGCTTCCGCATTCTCTCCTGGGAGTCTCCTCCCTTCCTCAGCACGTGCACACTTGTCGGCCAAAGCGTACAGCTCACTGACGTCCTTTACATTGCACATCGCCATCTCCTCCCTCATCATGCGGTTCCGCACGTTCTAATGGAACGCACTGGTCACCGCGGCACGGTGGACATCTGGGATGTTGTAGTGCACACGGCTGAATCTCTAAATGAACTTGCGCAGGGACTCTCCTTCCTTCTGGGCGAGCAGGTGAAGGTCACTCTCTTGGCCATGAGGTTTGTGGCCGCCTATGAAGGCGCCGACAAACTGATGGCATAGATCTGCCCAAGAGGATATGGAACTGTCCGGCAAGTGCATGAGCCAAGATCTGACATTGGGCTTGAGTACCAGCGGGAAGTAGTTGGCGAGGATCTTGTCGTCTCGTCCCCCTGCAGCTTGCACCGCGATGGTGTAGATGCTGAGAAACTCCGACGGATGTGTCCTGCCATCATACTTCTCTGGCACGTCTGGCTTGAAATTTTTCTTGCTGGGCCACTGGACTTGCCGCAGCTCATGAGTGAACGCAGGGCAACCTACCGCGTACGGCAAGTCACCTGGTTCTCCTGGCGCATGCATATCGACAGAGGGCCCAGCGCGCTGGCCTGACTGACGCCGCGCTTCTCTTCACCGCTCGATGCGAGTTCGAGCGTCTTCTTGTTGCCGTTCTTGAAGTACTTGGCGCTGATCACGATGAGCTCGTGGATCCGATGAAGCGGTGGAGTCGCCGTCGAGGTGAATCCGACGAGTCGACAATCTTGGCCTTCTGGACGGGGAGTGCATGGTGGTTGCACCCCCGTAGGTTTCGTCGCCACCGGCTCGTGCCTTGTCGTCTCGCCGCGGCAAGGATGCATTTGGTTGCCGCGGAGTATCGCCGTTGGCAAAGCCGATGAGACTCTGGATGGTGGTCCTCCATTCGTCGACCTTGTCAGCCGTTGGAGGGTAATCCAGGAGCAGTTGAGCTCGTGCCAAAGCTTCCGCTTGGGTGGTGGGCGGCAATGGCGAACGGTGCAAGGAGCGGGATATGCTCGAACTTCTAAATATGTTAGAAGGAGCAGTATCCCGTCCAGGCGACCGTGCCCCGCTCACACCAGCCTGTTGGCGCGCGAGCTGCTCTTGAACTTCTCTGGATCCACCAGCCCGATCTTGGCCTAACGAACGTATGGCGCTGCAAGCACCATGACGCTGTCGGTCTCGCGCATCCTGAGATGGACGCGGTACGTATCCGGACGCCGAGGTCTGCGCCGCCTTGTCCTTGGACTTGGCAGCGTCGTGGGCTCCCTCGACGACGCCCATTCCTCCGCGAGCGTCTTCCCCACCACTCGTCAGCTCCGGTGGTGGTGGTTTTGACGCGGACGGCTCTGCTGCCGCCGAAGCCTTCTTCTTCGGTGGCATGTTGATGAAGATGATGATGATGTTGCTCGTGTGAACGCCGGACAAGGTTCACACAGCCTCGACGCCCCCTACCTGGCGCGCCAAAGATGTCGGGGAAGCTGATCGTGACCCACGGACACCTATGGGACCGGCGGACCGAGTCCCTTTCCGTTCGGTGGGGGGCGGAGATTGCATGAAGAGCAGATCGAGGCGATGCACACGAGCAGTTTACCCAGCTTCGGAGCTCTCCGGAGAGATAATACTCCTACTGCTGCTTGTCTGATTATCTTGTGTTCTTGCTAGGGAGCAATGAGAGATACAAAACCTAGCTTGTGTGTCTCTAGTCTCGAATCAGTCGAACTGGCCGAACCTCCTCTACGTTGCGCATGGGCCTCCTTTTATAGGCTAAAAGGGGTCTCCGACAGGTGGCAACGTAGATGAGGGTAAAAATGGAAAAACGGTAGTTGGTACACCTACTTGTACAGTGTATAGTGTACTCTACCTAACCCTGACGGCAAGGGACAAAAGCATTAAATGCCCGTCGCTGTCGCCTAAACAGTGCAACAGGGACCGTCAGTTGTGCCACCGTTCGCCACGATGGCAAGCTTGTCAACGCCGCTTATCGCTGCTCCCCGCTGGCTGCACAGCCTCTTGACACGCGCGCATGGAATGGTCCCATGGCGACACGTTAGTGGATGAGCTGGAGCCGAGATGAAGAGAGGTTTCCTGCCGCGGCAAGCGCCTTGCCGCGGCTAAATCCTTGTCGCGCTCGGGAGCTTGTCGCTCACCGAACCTTCCCGGCAAGCTCCTCTTGCCGGGGTCTTGTCTTCTGCGTGCCTTGAGTGGCCTTCCCGGCAAGCTCCTCTTGCCGGGGCCTTGTCTTCTTGGTTAAATACTTTGTTCTTGAATAGCTCCAAAGGAACCGCGGAGGATCTTGGCGGCCACTAGGCAAGCCTCGCCGCGGGGTGCTACAACTGCCCGTGCACGAGTTCGGGATACTAGGGTACCCCTACTCTAGTACACCGACATGATACAACTTTATTTTGAAATTATATTTAATCTGACTAGAAATTTCGGATAAAAACATTTCGGATCCCATCAAAATGTGGGATTTTTTTTGAATTCTCTTTTGAGCGGTTGTTTGAAATTATTAATCGTTGTCCTAGCTAGAAGTTGGGCTGTACTTTTAACAAACTGTAAATGGGCTGTAGTAAATTCCATTAGAATTGAAAAATGGGTTGTACATTCTTACAAATCGCAAATGGGCTATATGTTCTCTGCCAAATCCGAGCTGTGGGCCTACTAAGTTGACGCGTACCAAGGGCTTTGTCAACCTAGTCGATATAAACGATTCTAGCTGCAGTGACCGTACGATGTCCATCCAACGGCCATGGTGCTTCTTCAACCTCTGGTCTTCTTGCTCCAGCCACCCAAAGCAGCGTCGGTCGTGTCGCATGCTCTTGCCTCCCATGGCCTGCTGTGATGCCGCGGAGGCCTCACCGCCCAGTACTACTCCCACCGCTGGCTAGGCTATCCGTCTACTCACCCACACCCCCTGTTATTCTGCGGCGACGGCAGCCTCACACCACAGCCGAACCAGTGAACCCTCATACTCCTCTCCGTGCGGGCTACCACTGCTGCATCTTTCCCGGCTCCGCGTCGTCCCCTTCCTAGGCCTCGCCATCGTCCAGACCACCGCCCTGGTGCTCTCGGTGCGGCATGGTCAACATGGTCAACGACCGACTTCCATCGGAAGAGTACTGTACGTGGAGAGGCTGACAGCTGGGTCCAGGCGGCCGCAAGGAAGTGCCTCCTTATTACGTGCAAAATAATTATTCCTCCACCTGATAGCAGGGACAGACCGGACGGGCCACCTTATTTCACGAATAAAAGTTTCCCCCCTGACTGCTGGGGCCCACCGGACGGGCCAGCCTATTTCGCGAAATAAACGTTCCCCGCGGTGTCAGCTCGGACCCACCGGAAGTGCCTCCTTATTACGCACAAAAAAAATGAATACTCCCCCTGCTAGCTGGGACCCACCATGGTGGGAGGCTGACTTGTGGGCCTACTAAGTTGACTGGGACGGGGGCCTTTGTCAACTTTAGTCCATATGAACGATTCTAGCTCCAGTGACGGTACGATGTCCATCCAACGGCCGTAGTGCTTCTTCAACCTCTAGTCTTCTCGCTCCAGCCGCCCAAAGCAGCGCCGGTCGTGCCGCATGCTCCTGCCTCCCGTGGCTGGCTGTGCTGCCGCGGAGGCCTCACCGCTCCCTACTATTCCCACCGCTGGCCAGGCTCCGCGACGACGGCAACCTCACACCGCAGCCGAACCTGTCACACCCTAGTTCTGGTATGCTCTGGGCTAGCTAGTTTTGTGTTGCATCATGTTTAAATTGCTTTTAAATTTGAAATGGGGATTGACTCAAACCCTAGCACCTAAGAAAAATCAAATAGGTTCAGCTAAAATAAATCCCAAAAACCCAAAATGGTCTTAGGAAAATGTTCATGATTTTTGGAAATGCTGGAAACAACAACTAGAGGTGATGCACATTTTTCCTAGCCATCTTGGATTTTACCTCAACACATATTGTATTTGATTGGGGCTCCAAAATTTTTCTATAAATATTTTGACAGCTCCAAATATTCTGAGAAATGTTGAGGGACACCGGATTAATTTAGAGAGTGCCCAAAAACATTCTTAGAATTATATAAAAATGATTTAGTGCTAAACTAAATCAAAACAGAGAAAATAAATAGAAAACAGAAACTAAATTAAAAAGGGCAGAAACCTCACCTTGCCTCCCTGTAGCCTGGCCAGCTCCTCCAGCAGGCCCAGCCCACCTGGCAGCCCAGCCACCTGGCCGGCCCACCGAGGGCAGGGGCGTCTTCTTCCTCCTGCCAGAAGGCAGAGGAGAAGCTAGCCACGGCGCCGCGGCGTGCCACGCCGGCAGCTGCCTGCCTGGCTGTCCCCTCGTCGCCCTGGACTCCCTCCGCGAGGCCACGCAGCCCCCCCAGACCTTCTCACTCTCTCGAGCGTTTTTCCCCCTCCTCTGCTCTCTTCCCGAACGGAGCTCGTCGCCGCCGTCCACCGCTCGCATAGCCACCGGCCTCCCCTATGCCCTAGACACGCCCTGTGATCCGCGAAGACTCCCTCGTCCTCTCCACCGAGTCACGCAACACCGGGTGCCCGGGAACGCCGCCACCACCGTTGTCTTCAACTCCGGTCTCCGAGATCGCTGGCAATGCCCCGACGTCGTCCGACCTTCCCCGAGCCCACTGAGACGCGTGCTGCAACCGCTGTGAGCTCACGGAACGATCCCCCCTCCCCCCTCCTCGCGCTCGTACTCTAGCTCCATTCCCCACTTCCGCCGAAACTTGCCGCCGCCGCGAATGTCGCTGTCGTCGTTACGGTGGGCCAACGCCGCGTATGAGCACCTAGTCGAGTTCCTGCTGTCCCGTAGCTCTACCAGTGCTCTTTGTTCGCTCTAAATCAAGCTGCAGCCCCGCGCCCGTGCTGGCCCTAACTCCGGCGCCGCCGCGAGCTCCATTCCGGTGAGCTCCGGCCACCCCACGCCCAGCTGCGTGTTTCCCTGGATGCGGGTGAGCAAGGGCTCCCCCCTGGTGCCCTCCGCTGCGTTTTTAGCCACCGGAGGAGCAACCCCGCAGCGCTTCGCCGTGTTTGCCGTCGCCGGTGTCAAGCCGCCGGTGGCGTTGACCGTTTTGACCGGGGGTTTGACCACCCCTGGTCATCTGACGTGTGGGCCCCAGGCCACTAATGAACCAGGATTAGAATTAACTTAAATTAGTTAAACTAATGACCCTTACACGCGGGACCCACAGGTTAGAGTTGACCTGGACCGTGCCTTTGACCTGATAACGTCACCCTGACGTCATGCTGACGCAATAATTATTTACTGGAATTATTCTTATACAGGAAATTCCAGAAAATAATGCAAACTTTGAAAAATCATAGAAATTCAACCGTAACTCCAAATGAGATAAATTATATATGAAAAATGATCAGAAAAATCAAATCTATCCATCCGTACTTGTTTCATGCATGTTAGAACAATTTATGACTACTTTTTAGGACAAATGGAATGAATGACATTTAAATAACTACATGTGGAGTTTGAATTTGAATCTTGGATTCAAACCAACTTCATTTAACTTGCTGCTAGTTGCATTAGCTCAAACCACAACATATTGCCATGTCACATTCATGCATCATATTGTTGCATTGCATTGATTGTGTTCTTTCTCAGTTGCCGGTGTTTGTCCCCTCTCGATAGACGTGGTTCCGACGATGAGATCGATGACACCGATGAAGAACTATATAATCTTCAGAAGTGCCAGGCAAGCAAAACCCCCTTGTTCATTTCGATACAATCCCACTCTCTCGCTCCTTCTCTCTTTTACTGCATTAGGACAACAACGATTCATCTGTTACTTGCTGCGGTAGCTGAACCCCTTTATCCTCTGCATGACCTGTCATTCCACAGTAAATAGATGAAACCCACTAGCATGAGTAGGAGTTATTTGAGCCCTGTTTTGCCTACTCATTCATGCTTGTTTGTCATGCCTGCTACAGCTTAGAGTTGGGTCGGGTCTGGTTCATCGAGGATGAATCAGAGGTGTGTGAACATGTCCTACAGTGTGATTACGATTTGGTAAAGGTAGCGGTGAGAGGCCATGTAGGAGTACATGGTGGGTTGTCTCATTGAAGCCGTCCTCAGGAACTGAGTTCTGTGTTTGTGATCCATGAACAGTTACTACCACACATTGGGTTCCGGTAACTCGGCCCCTCTCGGCTTATTAATCAACTCGATCTCTGTCCAGGAGTTGCAACTAGTTTCTGGTGTTTGTAGGTAGTGTTAATAGTCTACCAAGTGGCACCCGGTACATGTGGGCTTGGGACAGACTAGGCACAGTGGCCGGTGTACCACGTGGCACCCGGTTGGTGGGCTTGGGAACCCTGTACACATCGTTTGGGGCCGTGAGCGACACCCCGGCCGGATCTCCTTGCGGATGGAACCCGAATAGGAGATAAACCTGGACGAGAGACTTGTGTGGTTAGTCAGGTCGTGGCCGACTCCCTCGCCCGGCTTCCGCTTGAAGGTTGCCGAGGTACATGACGTGTACAGGGCGATGAGTGGCGAGAGCGTGTGTGAAGAAGTACACCCCTGTAGGGTTATCATTATCTATTCGAATAGCCGGATTCCTCGGATATGGAAACTTGGACCCCTTGCATAGTTCATAGACAAGTGAAAGTGGATACTCTAAAACTCGCAAGATAAGCGTGAGTGCTATGGATGGCGTTCTCGTAGGTAGACGGGAGAGGATCCATAGTGGTGTATTGGTATGGTGAATATGTGGACTCGTGTGCGCCACCTCAAAAGAGTTACTTGCAGTCGTAGTTCAGGATAGCCACTGAGTTAAAGTTGGCTTGCTGCTGTCAAACTCCACCACCCCCTTTGTTGATACTGATGCATATATAGATAGTTCTGATGTAGGTCTTGCTGGGTACATTTGTACTCATGTTTGCCTATTTTATGTTTTGCAGAGAGATGTCAGTCTCGCTAGTAGTTCCGTGTGGACTTCGACGTTTAGCTTGATACCTCAGCTACGATCTTGTGCCCTCGGCAGGATCTGGTAGATAGTCCGGCTTCTAAGCCTTTTTCATTTGTAGATGTCTGTACTCAGAAATGTTAAGCTTCCGCATGTGCCTTGACTTGTATGCTCTGAGTGTTGGGTCATGAGACCCATGTTTGTAATATCTCGCTCCTCGGAGCCTATTGAATAAATACTTTGAGTCGTAGAGTCTTGTTGTGATGCCATGTTGTATTTGCACATATCGAGCATATTGTGTGTATGATTGAAATGCTTGGTATGTGTGGGATCCGACAATCTAGTTGTTTATCCTTGGCAACCTCTCTTATGGGGAAATGTAGTCTAGTGCTTCCATGAGCCATAGTAGTCCGCTACAGCCTGGTTCACCGGAGTCCTGCTAGCCCAGCACTACTGTTCAGGACGCTTGACTGGCCGGCATGTGTTTCACTTTGTTCCTGTGTCTGTCCCTTTGGGGAAATGTCACACGGTGACATCCGGAGTCCTGCCTAGCCTGCTACTGCCCGGGTTCCCGGAGTCCTGTTAGCCCAGTGCTACAGCCCGGATTCACACGCTGCTGACCGACATGCTCGAAGTTGATTCATGTATGCCTGTCCCCATGGGTTAGTGCCGCTTTGGGTTCAGGACTAGCCATGTTGGCCCGGGTTCTCTGTCATATGGATGCTAGCGACACTATCATATACGTGAGCCAAAAGGCGCAAACGGTCCCGGGCCATGGTAAGACGACACCCGTGGGTTTACCATGCGTGAGGCCGCAAAGTGATATGAGGTGTTACCGGCTAGGTCGATGTGACTTGGAATCAGGGTCCTGACAGCTTTGGTATCAGAGCCTGACTGCCTATAGGTTTACCAAGCCAAACTGGTCGAAGTTGTGTCTAGAAATGCTTTAGTTATGTAAGGGAATTGATTGTGGAAGGGAACGTAAGGCTCTTTTTACTCCTTATACCTCATGGCCTTCTGATCTGAGTCATCCTCTTGTCTTCTACGGGGATTAAGAACTAGGCCTTCCCATCTATCTATCAGGATGGCGTGTTACTAATCCATAGACTTTTAAGATTGTTGGTTTTACGCCCCAGTTCAGTTTCTACTATTTCCGTATGTTCATAGTTGGTCTCAGAACCCTGATATTGTGATGTTGAGTGGTCATGCCACCATTTTTGCAGGATGTCTCAAATCATTTTGAGCATTTACAGCCGTTATGCTGTCCGAGTCATCCCAGGTTTCTAATTAGTCTGATGCATTTGCAAAATCCCTTCTTTCCACCCCGTTGTTCCTTTGGGTCAGGATAAGCACACTAATCGGT
>LR880971.1:76481857-76502334 GCA_904067115.1 Aegilops sharonensis | reverse complement strand
TCATCTATCTATCAGGATGGCGTGTTACTAATCCATAGACTTTTAAGATTGTTGGTTTTACGCCCCAGTTCAGTTTCTACTATTTCCGTATGTTCATAGTTGGTCTCAGAACCCTGATATTGTGATGTTGAGTGGTCATGCCACCATTTTTGCAGGATGTCTCAAATCATTTTGAGCATTTACAGCCGTTATGCTGTCCGAGTCATCCCAGGTTTCTAATTAGTCTGATGCATTTGCAAAATCCCTTCTTTCCACCCCGTTGTTCCTTTGGGTCAGGATAAGCACACTAATCGGTAAGTTGAGGTACTTTGTTGCCTCTGCATATATGTTGGAACTATTATTATGACCTAGGTGTTTTAGGAAGTCACCTAGTAATTTGGAAATGCTTTTGTATCCCCAGTGTGATGATTCTGGCCATTATTCTTGAAAGCATCCCGTGATGTTATTAGTTAGTAGGCATTCCATTCCTGGGTTCTTGAACCCGAGATTCACCCTACTTCATGTTGTCAGTGTTTGCTAGTTCCTTTATGATATTAGTAACTTTGCGATAGTCCTCGAGGTCTGTGGTATTTCCTTCTTCCAAATACCATGAACCATTTTGGTAGAAGTTCTCTTGAACCGAAAGATCACAACAAGAGTGCTCCCAATGAGTTTCCTATCCCATGTTGTGAATCTGCCAATTCTACCTTTCTGCATGGGTTATCCGGAAGAAATGTTGAGCTTTGCTCGACATACTAATCTATGCATCCACAACCCAAATAATCTTATATTCTCTGAGTTGTCCCCTTCAGTTATATTCTGATCTTCATCTATCAATTGATAGTCAAGAGTATGTGTGCGATCGTGTTCATCGATGCCTATTATTCTTGTGGTCCGTTAAGCCATTCTATTCCAGAATGACTAGGAGAAACAAACTCCAGTACCCTTTTCCATTTCCAGGATTGGGTCAAAGTATTTGTATCCCGCAGATCAAAATGCCAATCCAGCTTTTGTTCTATTCTACCTTGGAGTGTTGCCCTCTTTATGTCAGGAATGTCATGAGAATTGCACCATCTCTTATGAATTCCTGATGCAGTGATACTTCTCGCCCTCATTATTCATTCCTCGGTTCCGTGTTGTCGCAACCAGAATGCCGACAAGTGAATCGTGATGTGTGAAATCAATACTGCTAGCAACTCCATTGCTTGGTAGTTAATGGACAATATTCTCATTCTTAGCGTGTTGGTTATTAAATCATTATCCTAAGATTGATCGTGCTACCTAGTCCTTATTTCCGGTGCACACCTCGATCAATAAGTTAGAATTGTGTCAATCCCTCACTCTTTTGATCATATCTTCTTGCCCTGAAAAGCAAGGTTGTTCTCGAGCTTAGTAACATATCGGTGGTTCGTGATTTTCCGAATATCTTCTCGGAGGTATTACCGGGTTGTTTCCTGACTGTTATGTTGAGCTCGTGATCATGTTGGTTTTCTTCTAAACCACCCATTCTCCAAGAATCTGTGTTGAATACCCTGAGCTAGTTGGTTAACCTGAACAACAACTTGGAGAGTTGGAAGATAAAGCTTTTCTTAACTTAGTTCATCTCTAAGGGATATCTTCTGTGCGTGTGTGTGTTGAAGAAAGATGATATCTCCATTGGTTGGTCCTCGTGGTCAGTTGTTGGATCTATTGCCTTGTCAAAACTTTGGCTTGAGTATGGGCTATTGTCAAGTCAAATCAGAACCAATGATGTTCGTAATGTTGTCTTACTCGTGGTTGATCCCTCGAGCATACACCATTACATCTTTTGGTCTGATCAATGCTATCACCGTGTTCACATGATGGTGGAAGTCCAGTGATATGGAAATTCTGATGAGTTGCTGTTGAGCCCATCAGCAGCATTTTTGTCTCCCCCATGATTCATATTGAACATCAACCTAGTGTTGGAAACTTTGTAAGCAATGCCTTCGTGTTCCGTTCATGAAGCTTATGCTTGGATGGAAGAAGTGACTTCCTCTAATTCACGTGCATTAGGTGTAAGTTGCCGCCATGAATTTGAGAAACGTTTGTTTTGTTTCCCTTGGAATCATCCCAAGTCAGTCATGCATACGTGCGAAGTATTCTATGGTTTGGTAGATTAATTACCTCCACTCCATATGAGTTCCTAGCACACCAAGCCACTGATTGATTTTCTCAAGGAAAAGGAGCATGTTGTGCTAATTCTAGATCATGCACAAGATTCCATTATCCTCGATGATGGTTCCCAACAAGAACTCGGTAGTGTTTTATTATAAGACTACTACGTGGTCATGCTTGTCTCGGACAACGTGTCCACGGGTTTGTAGAAGAACCAGCTCATGTCTTGGAGCTTGCTATCGTGTTTCATTCCCCGAGAATCTCGCAACGTCATCTCGTTGATTTGTGTTGCAAACTTTCATTTCTCTTTCCAGACTTGATGAGTCTGGAATGTCCTGACACCAACCAGATCTGAATCTCAGGCAGATATGATGGTTGGGTCATTCCCAGTATTTGCATTTTGTTCCCAGCTTGCACCCGTCATTGTGTCAGTCTGTCATGGGTCCCATCCATCTCCGGTGATAAGCAAAAATCATCCATTGCTTTGTCTTCAACAAGGTAGTCCACATCATCCATTTTAGTCGGAATATGCCATTCTCCCGAGCTCCTTCAAGTAATCGATTGCAAATTGCCCTGGGCTGGTATGAAGATTTTCAATGATCTCTGTATCAAAAGTAATTCTTTTTGCCACTTAAGGAATAATTCTACGAGTCACCTTCTCTGAGGTGCCCCGTTATGGGTCATGGCAATTTTTCCTCGTTACCTTGTCACCTCGTCAAATTGTTTATTCTGTCCCTCCTAAATGCATGTTTTGCCTCTCATCTCCAGAGATGTTTCTACGTCTCATTTCTTGAGTTGATCCTGTGATCCTTGTGATGATCCTAAGTTGCTCGAACCTCAAGAAGATCGATTCTTCTAAAATTCTCCCTTTCCTCTCGTTGTCATATTGGATGAAGTTCTCAAAGCTAGATGTCAAGATCAAGATGATGATCGAATCAACGTTCTTACGAAGTGCAAGTTGGATCATGACGATCAAGTTAGCTTTGTATCCCCTCTGTCTTCTTACCTCACGTTTTGAATCTCGGGACGAGATTCTTGTTTAGTGGGGGCGAGCTGTCACATCCCTAGTTCTGGTATGCTCTGGGCTAGCTAGTTTTGTGTTGCATCATGTTTAAATTGCTTTTAAATTTGAAATGGGGATTGACTCAAACCCTAGCACCTAAGAAAAATCAAATAGGTTCAGCTAAAATAAATCCCAAAAACCCAAAATAGTCTTAGGAAAATTTTCATGATTTTTGGAAATGCTGGAAACAGCAACTAGAGGTGATGCACATTTTTCCTAGCCATCTTGGATTTTACCTCAACACATATTGTATTTGATTGGGGCTCCAAAACATTGCTATAAATATTTTGACAGCTCCAAATATTCTGAGAAATGTTGAGGGACACCGGATTAATTTAGAGAGTGCCAAAAAATATTCTTAGAATTATATAAAAATGATTTAGTGCTAAACTAAATCAAAACAGAGCAAATAAATAGAAAACAAAAACTAAATTAAAAAGGGAAGAAACCTCACCTGGCCTCCCTGTAGCCTGGCCAGCTCCTCCAGCAGGCCCAGCCCACCTGGCAGCCCAGCCACCTGGCCGGCCCACCGAGGGCAGGGGCGTCTTCTTCCTCCTGCCAGAAGGCAGAGGAGAAGCTAGCCACGGCGCCGCGGCGTGCCACGCCGGCAGCTGCCTGCCTGGCTGTCCCCTCGTCGCCCTGGACTCCCTCCGCGATGCCACGCAGCCCCCCAGAACCTCTCACTCTCTCGAGCGTTTTCCCCCTCCTCTGCTCTCTTCCCGAACGGAGCTCGTCGCCGCCGTCCACCGCTCGCATAGCCACCGGCCTCCCCTATGCCCTAGAGACGCCCTGTGATCTGCGAAGACTCCCTCGTCCTCTCCACCGAGACACGCAACGCCGGGTGCCCGGGAACGCCGCCACCACCGTCGTCTTCAACTCCGGTCTCCGAGATCGCCGTCAATGCCCCGACGTCGTACGACCTTCCCCGAGTCCACTGAGACGCGTGCTGCAACCGCTGTGAGCTCACGGAATGATCCCCCCTCCCCCCTGCTCGCGCTCGTAATCTAGCTCCGTTCCCCACTTCCGCCGAAACTTGCCGCCGCCGCGAATGTCGCCGTCGTCGTTACGGTGGGCCAACGCCGCGTATGAGCACCTGGTCGAGTTCCTGCTGTCCCGTAGCCTCTAGCAGTGCTCTTCGTTCGCTCTAAATCGAGCTGCAGCCCCGCGCCCGTGCTGGCCCAAACTCCGGCGCCGCCGCGAGCTCCATTCCGGTGAGCTCCGACCACCCCACGCCCAGCCGCGTGCTTCCCTGGATGCGGGTGAGCAAGGGCTCCCCCCTGGTGCCCTCCGCTGCGTTTTTAGCCACCGGAGGAGCAACCCCGCAGCGCTTCACCTTGTTTGCCGTCGCCGGCGTCAAGCCGCTGGTGGCGTTGACCGTTTTGACTGGGGGTTTGACCACCACTGGTCGTCCGACGTGTGGGCCCCAGGCCACTAATGAACCAGGATTAGAATTAACTTAAATTAGTTAAACTAATGACCCTGACACGCGGGACCCATAGGTTAGAGTTGACCTGGACCGTGTCTTTGACCTGATAACGTCACCCTGACGTCATGCTGACGCAATAATTATTTACTGGAATTATTCTTATACAGGAAATTCCAGAAAATAATGCAAACTTTGAAAAATCATAGAAATTCAACCGTAACTCCAGATGAGATAAATTATATATGAAAAATGATCAGAAAAATCCAATCTATCCATCTGTACTTGTTTCATGCATGTTAGAACAATTTATGACTACTGTTTAGGACAAATGGAATGAATGGCATTTAAATAACTACATGTGGAGTTTGAATTTGAATCTTGGATTCAAACCAACATCATTTAACTTGCTGCTAGTTGCATTAGCTCAAACCACAGCATATTGCCGTGTCACATTCATGCATCATATTGTTGCATTCCATTGATTGTGTTCTTTCTCAGTTGCCGGTGTTTGTCCCCTCTCGATAGACGTGGTTCCGACGATGAGATCGATGACACTGATGAAGAACTATATAATCTTCAGAAGTGCCAGGCAAGCAAAACCCCCTTGTTCATTTCGATACAATCCCACTCTCTCGCTCCTTCTCTCTTTTACTGCATTAGGACAACAACGATTCATCTGTTACTTGCTGCGGTAGCTGAACCCCTTTTATCCTCTGCATGACCTGTCATTCCACAGTAAATAGATGAAACCCACTAGCATGAGTAGGAGTTGTTTGAGCCCTGTTGTGCCTACTCATTCATGCTTGTTTGTCATGCCTGTTACTGCTTAGAGTTGGGTCGGGTCTGGTTCATCGAGGATGAATCAGAGGTGTGTGAACATGTCCTACTATGTGTGAGCTAAGTGTGTGAACACGATTTGGTAAAGGTAGCGGTGAGAGGCCATGTAGGAGTACATGGTGGGTTGTCTCATTGAAGCCGTCCTCAGGAACTGAGTTCTGTGTTTGTGATCCATGAACAGTTACTACCACACATTGGGTTCCGGTAACTCGGCCCCTCTCGGCTTATTAATCAACTCGATCTCTGTCCAGGAGTTGCAACTAGTTTCTGGTGTTTGTAGGTAGTGTTAATAGTCTACCAAGTGGCACCCGGTACATGTGGGATTGGGACAGACTAGGCACAGTGGCCGGTGTACCAAGTGGCACCGGTTGGTGGGCTTGGGAACCCTGTACACATCGTTTGGGGCCGTGAGCGACACCCCGGCCGGATCTCCTTGCGGATGGAACCCGAATAGGCGATAAACCTGGACGAGAGACTTGTGTGGTTAGTCAGGTCGTGGACGACTCCCTCGCCCGGCTTCTGCTTCAAGGTTGCCGAGGTACATGACGTGTACAGGGCGATAAGTGACGAGAGTGTGTATGAAGAAGTACACCCCTGCAGGGTTATCATTATCTACTCGAGTAGCCGGATTCCTCGGATATGGAAACTTGGACTCCTTGCATAGTTCATAGACAAGTGAAAGTGGATACTCTAAAACTCGCAAGATAAGCGTGAGTGCTATGGATGGCGTTCTCGTAGGTAGACGGGAGCGGATCCATAGTGGTGTATTGGTATGGTGAATATGTGGACTCGTGTGCGCCACCTCAAAAGAGTTACTTGCAGTCGTAGTTCAGGATAGCCACTGAGTCAAAGCTGGCTTGCTGCAGTCAAACTCCACCACCCCCTTTGTTGATACTGATGCATATGTAGATAGTTCTGATGTAAGTCTTGCTGGGTACATTTGTACTCACATTTGCTTATTTTATGTTTTGTAGAGAGATGTCAGTCTCGCTAGTAGTTCCGTGTGCACTTCGACGTTTAGCTTGATACCTCAGCTACGATCTTGTGCCCTCGGCAGGATCTGGTAGATAGTCAGGCTTCTAAGCCTTTTTCATTTGTAGATGTCTGTACTCAGACATGTTAAGCTTCCGCATGTGCCTTGACTTGTATGCCCTGAGTGTTGGGTCATGAGACCCATGTTTGTAATATCTCGCTCCTCGGAGCCTATTGAATAAATACTTTGAGTCGTAGAGTCTTGTTGTGATGCCATGTTGTATTTGCACATATCGAGCATATTGTGTGTATGATTGAAATGCTTGGTATGTGTGGGATCCGACAATCTAGTTGTTTATCCTTGGCAGCCTCTCTTATGGGGAAATGTAGTCTAGTGCTTCCATGAGCCATAGTAGTCCGCTACAGCCTGGTTCACCGGAGTCCTGCTAGCCCAGCACTACTGTTCAGGACGCTTGACTGGCCGGCATGTGTTTCACTTTGTTCATGTGTCTGTCCCTTCGGGGAAATGTCACGCGGTGACATCCGGAGTCCTGCCTAGCCTCCTACAGCCCGGGTTCCCGGAGTCCTGTTAGCCCAGTGCTACAGCCCGGATTCACACGCTGCTGATCGACATGCGCGAAGTTGATTCATGTATGCCTGTCCCCATGGGTTAGTGCCGCTTTGGGTTCACGACGCCATGTCGGCCCGGGTTCTCTGTCATATGGATGCTAGCGACACTATCATATACGTGAGCCAAAAGGCGCAAACGGTCCCGGGCCATGGTAAGGCGACACCCGTGGGTTTACCGTGCGTGAGGCCGCAAAGTGATATGAGGTGTTACCGGCTAGGTCGATGTGACTTGGAATCGGGGTCCTGACAGAACCAGTGAACCCTCGTACACCTCCTTGCGCGGGCTTCCACTACCGCGTCTACCCTGGCTCCCCGCCGTCCCCTTCCTAGGCCTCGCCGTCGTCCACCGCCCTGGTGCTCTCGGCACGGCGTGGTCAACGTGGTCAACGTGGTCAAGGAACGACTTCCATCGGACGTGGACTGTACGTGGAGAGACTGACAGCTGGGTCCACGGCCGCAGCAAGGAAGTGCCTCCTTATTACGCGGAAAATAATGATTCCTCCACCTGACAGCTGGGACCCACCGGACGGGCCACTGTATTTCGCGAAAAAAAAGTTTCCCCCTGACTGCTGGGACCCAGCAGCTACATCTTCGCACGCAAGGAAGTGCGTCCGAAAAAAAAAACAAAACGATTCGCCCCCCCCCCCCCCCCCGCCCCCCCGCGGCCCCCCCCCCCCCCCCCGCCCCCCCGCGGCCCCCCCCCCCCCCCCCGTGGCCCCCCGCCCCACCCCCCCCCCCCCCGAAAAAGGCGTGCGGAGAAAAAAAAAAAAAAAACAAAACAATGGCCCCCCCCCCCCCCCCCGTGGCCCCCCGCCCCACCCCCCCCCCCCCCGAAAAAGGCGTGCGGAGAAAAAAAAAAAAAAAACAAAACAATGGCCCCCCCCCCCCCCCCCGTGGCCCCCCGCCCCACCCCCCCCCCCCCCGAAAAAGGCGTGCGGAGAAAAAAAAAAAAAAAACAAAACAATGGCCCCCCCCCCCCCCCCCGTGGCCCCCCGCCCCACCCCCCCCCCCCCCGAAAAAGGCGTGCGGAGAAAAAAAAAAAAAAAACAAAACAATGGCCCCCCCCCCCCCCCCCGTGGCCCCCCGCCCCACCCCCCCCCCCCCCGAAAAAGGCGTGCGGAGAAAAAAAAAAAAAAAACAAAACAATGGCCCCCCCCCCCCCCCCCGTGGCCCCCCGCCCCACCCCCCCCCCCCCCGAAAAAGGCGTGCGGAGAAAAAAAAAAAAAAAACAAAACAATGGCCCCCCCCCCCCCCCCCTGATCCCTGGGACCCGCCAGCGACACCTTCACACGCAAGGAAGTGTGTCCAGGCAAAAAAAAACGATTCGCCCCCCTGTCTGCTGGGACCCACCAGCTACATCTTCGCACGAAAGGAAGTGCGTCCGGGCAAAAAAAACGATTCGCCCCCCTGACTGCTGGGACCCACCAGCTACATCTTCGCAGGCAAGGAAGTGCCTGATAGTCGGGACCCACCTGGTCGAAGCGTACGTAGCATTGTCATTCTGGTCGCGAACGTGTACGTACATACTGGTCGATGTAGAGGCGCGCACGTGTCGTAGTAGAGGCGCGCATGTGTCGTAGTAGAGGCACGCATGTAGCATGTACACGTATGTACAGCGGCGAGGGTGCAAGAAAGAAAATACGGCCACGTACGTACATACGGGCAGGGTCTCGAACGCCTACTCGCGCATACGTACATGGGTGGGTCGGAACGGAGAAACAACGTCGTCGTCGTGTTCATGGGGAGCGAACCGGCTGGGTCGGAACGGAATGTGTGGTCGTGTTCATCGGGAGGGCTTGGACGGAACAGGTGATGGAAATGAGGCCTGGCGTACCGCAGAACAGAGAAAACGGACCTCCTACGTTCGGAACGGGGTCCTGTTGATCGGGAGGGGTGTGGCGTACCGCAAAACGGAGGAAACGGACCTCCTACGGTCGAAAAGGGGGTCCTGTTAATCAGGAGGGGTGTGGCGTACCGCAAAACGGAGGAAACAGACCTCCTATGTTCGAATCGGGGGTCCTGTTCATCGGGAGGGGTGTGGCGTACCGCAAAACGGGACTCCACGGGATACTGTTCATCTCCACCGTCAACCTCCTCCAGCCTCCACGGGCTACCGTCGACCTCCTCCAGCCTCCACGGGCTCCTGTTCATCCAGCCTCCACCGCGTGCTACTCCACCGGCTACTGTTCAACCACCCCTCCACCGTCTACTGTTCATCCAGCCCTCCACCGTCTACTGTTCATCCAGCCCTCCACACCACGGGGTCCTGTTCATCCAGAGGCGACGACACCGCTCACTGTTCATCCAACACCCCCGCCCCCCCCCCCCCCCTGATCGCTGGGACCCACCAGCGACACCATCACACGCCAGGAAGTGTGTCCAGGCACAAAAAAACGATTCGCCCCCTCCCCCCCCTGATCGCTGGGACCCACCAGCGACACCATCACACGCCAGGAAGTGTGTCCAGGCACAAAAAAACGATTCGCCCCCTCCCCCCCCTGATCGCTGGGACCCACCAGCGACACCATCACACGCCAGGAAGTGTGTCCAGGCACAAAAAAACGATTCGCCCCCTCCCCCCCCTGATCGCTGGGACCCACCAGCGACACCATCACACGCCAGGAAGTGTGTCCAGGCACAAAAAAACGATTCGCCCCCTCCCCCCCCTGATCGCTGGGACCCACCAGCGACACCATCACACGCCAGGAAGTGTGTCCAGGCACAAAAAAACGATTCGCCCCCTCCCCCCCCTGATCGCTGGGACCCACCAGCGACACCATCACACGCCAGGAAGTGTGTCCAGGCACAAAAAAACGATTCGCCCCCTCCCCCCCCTGATCGCTGGGACCCACCAGCGACACCATCACACGCCAGGAAGTGTGTCCAGGCACAAAAAAACGATTCGCCCCCTCCCCCCCCCGCCCCCCGGAACGCTCACTGTTCATCCAATCGATCGGCTTCAGTTAGCAGCAGTAGCGAAGGAATCGCTCCGTCGGGTTCAGTTAACAGCCATCGATCGATCGCTCGGGTTCAGTGACGCGTAGCCTACAGTGCAATCGCTCGGGTTCAGTTAGAGCCCAACGCCTCGCTCTGATTCAGTTAGAGCCCAACGCCTCGCTCGGGTTCAGTTAGAGCCAACGCCTCGCACATACGCGCGTATGTGTACGAGAGAAATGCGCATCGCTCGGCCCCCGGCCTCCCACCGTAACCGGCAACTCCTCGAAATTTTCCTCCCCCTCGCTTCTACCACGGGTTTTTCCGTCATGGACGGCCCAAAGAATGTCATGCAGCTGCGTCTCCGGCCCGCCCAGGACGAAAAGCCCATTTTCTATCATGATTTTTTGTCATAGAAGTAGGAGCCCACCACATCTATGATGATACCGGGTTTTGTCACAATAAAGTGTCATATGTATGACAGAAATTTTTTTCGTTCGGCCCAAAATGTCACGGATGTGTCTTTTTTTGTAGTGTATGCATCCGAAGATCGACAGGATCCCAACACCGATAGCCCTTATGCTCATTGTATCCAAGAAAGACACACTCAATAGACTGAGCAGTAAGTTTGGTGCGTTCACGAGGGGCAAGAAAAACATAGCAAACGCAACCAAACAAACGGAGCGCCGAATAATCAGGAGAACGCCCAGAAAGACGCTCGAGAGGAATACCACCATGTAGAGCAGCAGATGGCTGAATAGTGATGAGATATGTGGAAGTGGTAACAATCTCATCCCAGAAGTGAGGCGGAAGAGTGGCAGCAATCATCATTGCGTGTGCCTTCTCAAGAAGGTGACGATGCTTTCGCTTAGCCACACAATTCTTAGCATGAGCACCAGGGCAAGAGAACTGAGTAAGAGTACCCTGCTCAGCAAGAAATCCTCGCAGCGCATGGGAGATATACTCACCAGCTGAATCTACGTGAAAAACACGAATAGGAGTGGAGAACTGGGTATGAACCATGGCAGCAATTTTTTTGTATATAGGTAAGACCTCACCACAAGAAGACATGAAATAGATCCAAGTGTACCGAGAAAAATCGTCTATAAAGATAATATAGTAGCGATGACCCTCTTTTGAAACGAAAGGATCCGGACCACAAACATCAGAGTGAACAAGATCAAAAGGGCGCTCAGACACTGACTCACTGTGAGGGTAGGGTAGCTGAATCTGCTTACCAAGCCTACAACCCAACCAATCCAATGAAGCATTACTGGAGAAAGACCCCGAAACACCGCGATGAACCAAAGACGAGAGACGAGAACCGCATAAATGGCCAAGATGATGATGCCAGTGCTGAAAAGAGCTGGTACATGCAGCTATAGGGGCTGCAAGACTGGTGGTGGTGGCAGCGGAGGGAAGACGAAGTCAGTCAAGCTCCCAGAGACCATCAGAGTGTCGAGGGCCAGCACCAAACAGAGCGCCTGTGTGATTGTCCCGAACAGAACATGAATCAAAGTCGAGAATGACCCTACAACTAGAGTCAACAATCTGACCACCAGATATGAGCTGCATGGTAAGTCGAGGAACATGAGCGACAGAGGGAACATGAAATGAAGAAGTGCTAAGAGTGGCTCGACTAGCTACAGGGAGGGGAGTACCATCAGTCGTAAGAATGCGAACAGAAGACTCGACAGGTCGAACTGAGGTCAAAGTGGAAAAATCATAAGTCATATGAAAAGACGCTCCAGTATCAAGAATCCATGGGGATGTACCTGAATGAATAGAAGGTGGTTTCTCAGTGCCAGAAGAGTTAGCCACAGAACCTGCAGAAACCGTCGGTGAAGAATCCCAAGCATCAAGCAGGCATTTCAGCTACGCAATATCATGCACAAACAAAAACACAGCAGAAGAAGTCGAGGTAGAAACATCTGCTGACGATGAGCAGTCACCACCACCCGTGGAAGCCACTGGGGGGTCGATATGAAGCAGTCACCGCTGCATGCAGAAGCCACGAGAGAAGTCGATGTACAGCGGTCAACGCAGCGCGCGAAAGCCGCAAGAGGGGTCGGTGTAGAGCAGGCATCGCCAATGCGGGCAGAAGCCACGAGAAGAGTCGATGCAGAGCGGCCACCAGTCGATGAACAGCGGCCACCATCACGTACGGACACTGCCAGAGGAGTTAATGTAGAGCGTCCACAACCATGGGCGGAAGCTGCGAGAGGAATCGACCAAGAGCGACCACAACCGCGCGTGGAAGCCGTGAGAGCATCTGCGGAAGTCACCGCAGGAGACGACGACACAGAAGGATGAGCATCAAGCACTGAGGAAAGGCACATGTATGTGTGAGACGGAATCAGTGTAGGGAACACCGAGAACACCGTCAAAAATCTCCGGAGAGCGGGCAAGAGACACCATGGCAGATGGTTTTTTTTTTCTTTGAAGAGGCAATCAGGCAACAGCGGAAACAGGCTAAACAGCCGAACGAATCAGCAGCAGCCCCACCGAGAAGATCGTCTTTTTCTTCTTAACAATCAGCCGAATCAGTGGAAAACACGGGTCAGATTAGGCAACATAAAGGAGCCCGATGCAGCGGCAGCAGCCAACGCGCTGGGAACGAATCCAGCCGGAGGTGGCGGGATCCAGCGCGGGACGGCGAAGACAGGCGGCTGGCGGCTGTATCCGGCGTAGAGGCGGCGAAAAACCAGCGGCCGGCCGCGCGATGGGGCCAGTGGATGAGCAGGCGGCGACCTCCACGGTTGAAACCATAGTAGCCGGAAACGGGGAATGTTAGGCCGTCCCTCGATCCCGATTCATCGACCCGGAATCGGAATCGGAAACGAGGTCGGATCGGTATGATTCGATGAAGATTCGGCTTTTCCGCAGCCTACTCCTCGATTCAGGTTCCAGGATCCAACAGCCAAAACGCGAGGCATAATTTACTCGCGCCGTCGTTTCTTTTCTCAAGGACTCCTCGTTCTTCCTTCAGTCCATTAATTGCAAGGTATCCATTAACAGCAAGGAATGTTGACCGTCAGGGAGTCGTTGTTCTTCAAGAACTGCGTTCCTTGACCCATAGTACCGTACCGGGTTCATCGTACCCAAACGGATTGAATGACATCCTTGCTATCAAAAATTCGTTTGAGAGATGTATACCCTCGTTGTACCCTATTTTTTTCAGCCACCGACTCTCGTCCCTCGTTCCCGTTCCTCGTTCCCACCGTACCAGAAACATGGCAACTATGGTTGAAACCAGCGGCGTTGACAAGGGCAGCCGCAACCAGCCGATCGATTTGGAGCGGGACACCTCACGAGCGGTAAGAGCTCCTGCGGTTGGAGAGATGAGGCGGGCAGGTGGATGTGAAGCAGCAAAAGCGGCGGCGTTGCGAGAGATTGGATCAGTGAGAGCACGAGTTGCACCTGCGAAAAAATACCTAAAGCTCTAATACCATGTTAGAGATAGCAATTTGATTTTATTAGAAGGCCAAAGACAACATATATAGAGGATGCCAAAAGGCTAGAATTTAAAAGACTAAAAGTCATCACTAATATAACTCTAACACTGGTCTCCGAACTTGCTTTGAGACATCTCGGTGATCTGGGCAGGTTGTCTGCTTGTGCCCCTGACGCCGATAAATGGTGCTGAATCTTGTCCTTATGCTCAAACCTTCTCTATGCTTGTAGGCCTTCCCATCTCCTTCCTCTTTGCTTGAGGCAATAATCCCACTAGGCTATTCCCTAACTATTTTGCTGAACTGTTGCCATTGTTAGCTGTGGCACCATGCACTCTGTCTCCTGCAACAACCATAGCACATTATGGTTGAATCTGGTTTATAACATCTGCAAAGAAGGTATACTGTAATATGTTGTTCCCATTAGCCCACATCAGTCTACTGATCCCCCTTTTGTCAGTTTGAACACGATATGTGAAATGTGGATCTTTTGAACAAAGCTCATGAAACACCTCCTTTGTTTTCCTAACATCATACTCTGCCTGCTCATGGTTTACCTTGCCACACAAGTTCCTTAGAGCTCTTTCTGTGAATGGTACATTTTCCATCGACCCAAAAAAACTGCCTATAATGTTGTAAACTTTCACAAGGTTCACATTGTTCTGCCTTATTTGTTTCACAAAATCCCGACTGTACGCATGAATATGCCTGTGTTATCGCCAGCGTATTGTCTACCCATAAGTTGGAGCGAATGGTTGTGCTCCTCATGATGCTCAGCTGTGTACCAACCAGTGTCCTTTGAATGCAACAAACTTGTGAGAGCAGGGCACTCAGAACAGCAGGACTGAGTATTCTCCACTAATGCCTTTCCCTGATCGGCATCCAAAATGATTGAAAATCAGTTTAAGTAATGAACAATTCATTGAGCAATTAGTATAATATGAAATTTTGAAAATCATGTTCTCATTATATACAGCATAGCCCCATACTATCTCTTGCATGCATTTCGTGCTCTGCACACTTAGCCTGCTCTTGCCGCACCTAATGCCAAAAATCCTTTCTCCCGCGAACACAGATTGTAAAAATCATGTGCTTCACCTTGTTAACACAGAACCCAGGATTTCTAATTTTGGTATTCTCCACTAGTTCACCAAAGCTTGTTCCTAATTTTTGTTACAATGACATTGTGCCCAGGATTTTCAGCAAAACCCGGAATTGATTTCTCCAGTGAAGATATCCTAGTAGGACATGGCGCCCTGCCTGGCTCACCAACCCCAATCCTAACTCTCCATGTAAATCACATTGTCAACACAGAACCAGGGCGTACAAATGATTTTCAGCACAGTTTTTTCACAAATCATGCATACATAAACCCAATAAAACTACAGTGCCACTTTTACTACTGTGGCATGAACACTCTCATTAATTTCCTAATTTTTCTTGGTGCGGCCTTGTGTGCTTTTATCATACATGAATAATCCCTCCTGACTAACAATTCAGCATGGTTGAAGTACCACCCAGGCACAAGCAACATACAGAAAATCAATTGTTTTTTCAAATCCCCATAAGCGTACTACCCGCTACATTTGGTCATCTAAACACATATCACCAACTATGTCAAATAATTCTTCCAAACTACTCTCCGTCAAAATAAGTCTCACCTTTGAACAATTTTCTCCAGCGCTGAAATCCTATCAGCACATGGGGCTGTGCCTAGCGCACCTGCCCCAACCCAGACCCTGCATTTGCGAGACAATATGTCAAACTAATCAGTCCCTTATTACTCCCTCCGTCCCAAAATAAGTGACTCAAAACTTACTCAACTTTATACTAACATTAGTACAAAGTTGAGTCATTTTTGAGTCACTTATTTTAGGACGGAGGGAGTACATCTTAATAACTCGCATACACCACGCTATACATATTGAGCAGACTTATTTATCTTTAGCCAAGGCCAAGCTTGGACATACAATTTTATTTATCTAACAATAGTTTGATTAGCAGAATGTCTCCTAGTCACGTTACATATAAATTTTTAGAGACTTCATAACAAGAACAGACGCAGTGCAAGTCAGTCAATGCAGACAGAAAGCTAGTTTCCATCACTAATTTTCAAACCTTTGTGTCCACCCATGTGTTTTTGGGTCAACCTGCTCGATGAAGTGCTCTGAAGCTTGAGGTTGTCTGCACTGCCTGCCCTTGGAACAGCGCCCTCATCGCAAATCTGGTCGTTGGCGTTTGACGTCATGTTGGCCGGCAACTCCACCACCGGCGGCGTCGTCACAGGGTAATGAAGAGGCTCCATTTTCATGTTGTTCTCGTTGACCTCTTCTAGCAGTCCTGGTGCCTACAAAAGATGGGAACCAGACCAATCAGATATCTGTCAATTGTTGGAAATGAAAGTTTTGGCAATCCTTCANACTTGCTAAAATCTTGATCGAGGAGAAAGTTATGTGGTTCCAACACGCAAAGATTAGGCACATCCGGGAACAGGATAATAATAACAAATACCCCCACCCCTCCTGAGGTGGAGATCTTGACCAGGGCCTGACTTCATCTTCGGATTATGTTTTGAAGTGTATGGGATTGCTCGGACGCAGGCCAGCGCAAAATCCCTACTCGGTTTGCCAATGCTGGATGTGGCCGCACTCGTGGGTGGTGTTTCCCTTCTTAGAGGATCGGCGATGGACTTTGCACATGCCCCTCTTAAAGCACCGGTGGAAACCTAGGTCTGGTTATCTAGATCGAATGGAGGCAGCGTCGCAATGTTGTTCCCCTTCTTGCAAACGATATCTTTCTTGCTTGAGGAGTCCCCTCATGTTTCACTTTTGGGATGTTGGATGTCGTGTTAGTTCGGCTTGCCTCCCTAATTCTAGGCTTCATGGGATTAGCAGTGTTTTTTCTCTCTGTTTGGGCCGAGCATCCCTTACCTCTCTCCTCTGTGTGCCATGCTCACACCTTCTTGCATTCATGTCATTGTTCTACCATCTTTTGTACTCATTTGTTTCTTTCTATCTGTTGGAAACGAATGTTTTGGCAATGCTTCACGATGTATTGATCGGTGCAAAGCGCACGTATATATGGAGTACAAGGTGGGCCACAAACTCAACTATACAATGACTAGGAGGTGGGCCAGGCTATACAATATACATGCACAAATCATATATTCAACACCCCCCGCAGTCAAAGCGTCGCCGGAGACGCAAAGACTGGACCTGAACTCCTCGAAGACAGAAGTAGGCAGTCCTTTCGTCATGACGTCGGTGAACTGCTGCACCGTTGGGATGTGGAGGACCCGGATGCGCCTAAGAGCCACCTGCTCACGAACAAAGTGTATATCGAGCTCAATATGCTTCGTTTGATGATGATGGACCGGGTTGGCGGAGAGGTAGACGGCGGAGACATTGTCGCAGTAGACGAGCGTGGCCTTGTGAACGTCACAAAGCAACTCCTGAAGCAGCTGACGGAGCCAAGAGCATTCAGCAACGGCATTAGCCACTGCTCGATACTCAGCCTCGGCACTCGAGCGGGACATGGTGGGCTGTCGCTTGGAGGACCAAGAGATCAGGGACGACCCAAGGTAGACACAGTACCCCGAGGTGGAGCGCCGTGTGTCCGGGCAGCCGGCCCAGTCCGCATCAGAGTAGGCGACGAGGTCGGTGGAGGCGGAGGCCGTCAGCATAAGTCCCAAGGACTGGGTGCCGCGTATGTATCGAAGGATACGCTTCACCAGAGTCCAGTGAGAGTCGCTCGGAGCATGCATGTGAAGGCAGACCTGCTGAACAGCATACTGCAAGTCGGGGTGCGTCATGGTTAGGTACTGCAAGGCACCCACAATGGAGAGGTAGAAGGCTGCATCAGATGCAGGCGAACCCTCCAAAGCGGAAACCTTAGCCTTGGTGTCGACGGGCGTAGAAGTGGGCTTGCAGTTAAGCATGCCAGCTCGATCGAGAAGCTCATGGGCGTAGCGCTGCTGGTGCAGGAAGAACCCATCTGGTCATCGAACCACCTCAATGCCAAGGAAGTAATGCAGGGGACCGAAGTCCTTCAGGGCAAACTCATCGCGAAGACGAGCAGTGAGCCGCTCGAGGAGCGCGACAGTGGATGCCATCAGAATGATGTCATCAATGTGCAACAACAAGTAAGTCGTGTCAACTCCGTGATGATACACGAAGAGGGACGCATCGGAGCGAGTCGACGTAAATCCGAGTGTCTGCAGGAAGGCGGCGATGCGCTGGTACCAGGCCCGAGGTGCCTGCTTCAACCCGTAAAGAGAACGGGAGAGAAAGCAGACATGATCTGGATGCGTGGCATCGACGAAGCCAGTGGGCTGCTCACAGAACACCTGCTCAGCTAGGTGACGTGCAGGAAGGCGTTGGACATGTCCAACTGATGCACAGGCCAAGCTCGGGACACAGCTAGCTGGAGCACGGCGCGGATCATGCCCGGTTTAACAACCGGGGCAAATGTGCCGGTGAAGTCCACGCCCGCGCGTTGCCGAAAGCCCCGAACCACCCAGCGAGCTTTATAGCGCTCGAGAGTGCCATCAGGACGAGTCTTGTGCCGAAAGACCCACTTGCCCGTGATGATGTTGGCACGGGGCGGCCGAGGGACGAGCTGCCAGGTACGGTTCCGCAATCGAGCGCGTCGAACTCTTCCAGCATCGCAGCGAGCCAATGAGGATCCCGAAGGGCTGCTCGAGCTCGCGATGGGAGAGGGGACGGCTCATAATCGGAAGCAGCGAGAAGGTACTCATCGCTAGGGTACCGTGTGCTCGGGCGGAGGGTGCCAGCCCGAGAGCGAGTCATCGGGTGGGTCAGCGGGTCCGGAGCGGAGACGGGCGACGACGAGGAAGAGCCCGCCTCCACCAAGGCCGCGGGCGGGGCCGTCGGGGAGGTCGACGGCATGGTCGGGGCCGGGGACATCAAGGGCGTCACGGGCGCCGAGGGAGGTACGGCCCCCAGGGCAGCCAACCGGGGAGAAACTCGACCCGTGGCGCGGGGGGCACCCTCAAAGCCGGGGGCGGCCCAAGAGAAGCACGTGAGCGGCCGTCATCTGGAGCGGGCAAAGCCGCAATATCCGAAGGTACCTGCTGAAATGGAAAAACCATCTAATCAAAGTAAACGTGTCGTGAAGTGATCACCCGATGTGAGATAGGATCATAGCAGCGGTAACCTTTGGTGTTGGGGGGATAGCCGAGAAAGATGCAGGCCACAGACCGAGGTGCGAGGTTGTGAGGAGTAGTGGAAGCGATGCTGGGGTAGCATAGGCAACCGAAAATGCGGAGCTCAGCATAGGAAGGTGGCGCGCCAAACAAGAGGTGATGAGGTGCAAAATTCCCACGAGTGCGAAAAGGACGAATGTTGATGAGTAGTGATGCGGTGGCGAGCGCGTCGGGCCAAAAACATGGTGGCACGTTGGCGTGAAATAGGAGGGTGTGAACGCAGTCGTTAAGAGTGCGAAGCACACGCTCAGCCCTGGCATTTTGTTGCGAAGTGTATGGGCAAGTGAGACAAAATATCGTGCCGTGTGTGGCGAGAAGGTTGCGGATCGCAAGGTTATCAAACTCCTTCCCGTTGTCTGTTTGCAACGCATGAATGGGACATCCAAACTGCATGGAGACATAGGAGTAGAAAGCGGTGAGAGCCGCAACGGGAAGTATTGGGGAACGTAGTAATTTCAAAAAAAATTCCTACGCACACGCAAGATCACGGTGATGCATAGCAACAAGCGGAGAGAGTGTGTCCACATACCCTCGTAGTCCGAAAGCAGAAGCGTTAGCACAACGCGGTTGATGTAGTCGTACGTCTTCACGATCCGACCGATCCAAGTACCGAACGTACGGCACCTCCAAGTTCAGCACACGTTCAGCTCGATGACGTCCCATGAACTCCGATCCAGCAGAGCTTTGCGGGAGAGTTCCGTCAGCACGACGGCGTGATGACGGTGTTGATGATGCTACCGCCGCAGGGCTTCACCTAAGCACTGCTACGATATTACCGAGGTGGTATATGATGGAGGGGGGCACCGCACACGGCTAAGAGATCAATGATCAATTGTTGTGCCTAGAGGTGCCCCCCTACCCTCGTATATAAAGGATCAAGGGGGAGGGGGCGGCCGGCCAGGAGGAGGCGCGCCAGGGAGGAGTCCTACTCCCACCGGGAGTTGGACTCCCTCCTTTCCTACTCCAAGTAGGAGAAGGGAAGGAAGCGGAGGAGAAGGAGAAGGAAGGAGAGGGAGGAAAACGAGGAAAGGGGGGCCGGCCCCCTAGTCCAATTCGGTTTGGGCTAGGGGGGCCGCGCGCCCTGCCTCCCCTCTTTCACCATTTGGCCCATGAGGCCCATTACTTCTTCCTCGTATTCCCGTAACTCCGCGGTACCCCTAAAAATACCCGAATCACTAAGAACATTTCCGATGTCCGAATATAGTCGTCCATTATATCGATCTTTACGTCTCGACCATTTTTAGACTCCTCGTCATATCCCCGATATCATCCGGGACTCCCAACGACCTTCGGTACATCAAATCACATAACTCATAATACAAATCGTCACCGAACTTCAAACGTGCGGACCCTACGGGTTCGAGAACTATGTAGACATGACCGAGACACGTCTCTGGTCGATAACCAATAGGGGAACCTGGATGCTCATATTGGCTCCCACATATTCTAGGAAGATCTCCGGTCAAACCGCATAACAACATACGTTGTTCCCTCTGTCATCGGTATGTTACTTGCCCGAGAATCGATCATCGGTATCTCATTACCTAGTTCAATCTCGTTACCGGCATGTCTCTTTACTCGTTCCGTAATGCATCATCCCGCAACTAACTCATTAGTCACATTGCTTGCAAGGCTTATAGTGATGTGCATTACCAAGTGGGCCCAGAGATACCTCTTTGACAATTAGAGTGACAAATCCTAATCTCGAAATACGCCAACCCAAAAAGTACCTTCCGAGACGTTTATAATCACCCATTTACGTTGTGACGTTTGGTAGCACACGAAGTGTTCCTCCGGTAAACGGGAGTTGCATAATCTCATAGT
>LR880971.1:76409438-76432315 GCA_904067115.1 Aegilops sharonensis | reverse complement strand
GGCTCTTGCCACTCCTTATTCCATAGTCCATCGAATCTTTACCCAAAACTTGAAAACTTCACAACACAAAACTCAACAGGAAATCTCATAAGCTCCGTTAGTGCAAGAAAGAAAAACCAACACATAAGTAACTGCAATGAACTCATTCTTTATTTATATTGGTGTTAAACCTACTGTATTCCAAGTTCTCTATGGTTCATACCCTTACATACCAGCCATAGATGCATCAAAATAAGCAAACAACACACGAAAGGCAGAATCTGTCAAAAACAGAACAGTCTGTAGAAATCTGTAACTTTCAGTTACTTCTGGAACTCCAAAAATCCTACCAAAATAGGAGGTCCTAAATAATTTGTCTATTGATCTACAGAAAAAAGAATCAACGCAAAATCACGTTTCTGTGATTTATTGAATTTTTTCTCGTGAGAGCGAAGTTTCTGTTTTTCAGCAGAAACAAATCAACTCATATCATAGGTTATCCTATAGGTTCTACTTGGCACAAACACTAAATGAAACAAGAAAACACATCTAAACAGAAAGTAGAAGCAATATTTATTTCTAAAGAGTAACAAAAACAATAAACACATATAAAAATTGGGTTGCCTCCCAACTAGCGCTATCGTTTAACGCCCCTAGCTAGGCATAAAAGCAAGGATAGATCTAACTAGTGCCATCTTTGGCACTTGATTCATAAATAGCGCACTTGTAATCCTTAGGAAATTCTTTATTTTTAGTAGTGATTAAACTTCTAGGCAAAGAATCAAGAATTTTACTTGTAGCAAAAGGTTCCTTAATGATAGTGGAAAAACTGGGGTGAACACTTATAGATTTGAGATCCGCACTTTCCTTATTAGAAGATTCACCCTTATTTTTAGGAACATAAATTAATTAACCCAATTTACTAGGAAGAGCTGGAGTGTTTTTCACGGATGAAAAGGCAGACCCTAAGTTAGTAATTATATCCTCAAGCTTACCAATTCTTGTAGAATCTAGTTCTAATTTTTCATTAACTATAGGTTCCTTTTCTTTAAGATTTTTCAAAGTAACTCCAACCTTAGATCTATATTGGGTAATTTGGTTGTGGATATTCTTATCTAAATTTTCGATTAACTCAACAGTAGCAATTTTATTTTCAATAATTTCAAGCCTTTGCATCACATGTTCCAAAGTTAAGATAGTCCCATTAACCAAAAGAGGTGGTGGGCCAAACAAATCTAACATAGCATTATAAGCATCAAAAGTATGGCTACTCAAGAAATCCCCTCCGGTAATGGTATCAAGAATGCATCTATTCCAAGGAGTAATGCCTACATAAAAATTGCGAAGAAGAACGTGTCGGTGTACTAGAGTAGGGGTACCCTAGTATCCCGAACTCGTGCACGGGCAGTTGCAGCACCCCGCGGCAAGGCTTGCCTGGTCACCGCCAAGATCCTCCGTGGTTCCTTTGGAGCCATTCAAGAACAAAGTATTTAACCAAGAAGACAAGGCCCCGGCAAGAGGAGCTTTCCGGGAAGGCCACTCAAGGCACGCAGAAGACAAGACCCCGGCAAGAGGAGCTTGCCGGGAAGGCTCGGAGAGCGACAAGCCTCCGGACGCGACAAGGATTCAGCCGCGGCAAGGCACTTGCCGCGGCAGGCAACCTCTCTTCATCTCCGCTCCAGCTCATCCACCAACGTGTCGCCATGAGACCATTCCATGCGCGCGTATCAAGAGGCTGTGCAGCCAGCGGAGAGCAGCGATAAGCGGCGCTGACAAGATGGCCATCGTGGCAAACGGTGGCACACCTGACGGTCCCTGTTGCACTGTTTAGGCGACAGGGACGGGCATTTAATGCTTTTGTCCCTTGCCGTCAGGGTTAGGTAGAGTACACTGTACACTGTACAAGTAGCTGTACCAACCGCAACTCATTTTCCCTTTTTGCCCTTGTCTACGTTGCCACCTGTTGGTTACCCCTTGTGCATATAAAAGGAGGCCCATGCGCAACGTAGAGGGGGTTCGGTTCAGCTCATTCGAAACCTGATACACTCACGCTAGGTTTTGTAGCTCTCATTGCTCCCTAGCAAGAACACAATACAATCAGACAAGCAGCAGTAGGAGTATTATCTCTCCGGAGAGCTCCGAAGCTGGGTAAACTGCTCGTGTGCTTCGCCTCGATCCGCTCTTCGTGCGATCTCCGCCCCCCTTCGAACTGAAAGGGGCTCGGTCCGCCGGTCCCATAGGTGTTCGTGGGTCCGATCAGCCTCCCCGACATCTTCGGCGCGCCAGGTAGGGGGCGTCGAGGCTGTGTGAACCTGATCCGGCGTTCACACGAGCAACATCTTCATCATCTTCAACATCTTCATCAACATGCCACCGAAGAAGAAAGCTTCGGCGGCAGCAGAGCCGTCCGCGTCGAACCCACCATCACCGGAGCAAACGGGTGGTGGGGTAGATGCCGGCGGAAGAACGGGCGCCGGCGAAGGAGTTCGTGACGCTACCAAGTCCAAGGACAAGGCCGCGCAAACTTCAGCGTCCGTGCATACCCCGCGCCCATCTCAGGAGCCGCGGGACCAACAGCGTCACCGTATTCACAATACCATACGCTCGTTGGATCAAGACCGAGCTGGAGGATCTCGAGGCCCTCAAGACCAGCGTGCATGCCAACATGCTGGCACGAGCGAGGTATGGTTGCCTGGACGGGATGCTGCTCCTTCTAACATAGTTAGAAGTCCGAGCATATCCCGCTCCTCGCACCGTTCACCATTGCCACCCACCACTCCAGCGGAAGCCTTGGCGAGAGCTCAACTGCTCTTAGACTACCCTCCAACAGCCGACAAGGTCGACGAATGGAGGGCCACCATCCATAGTCTCATCGGCTTTGCCAACGGCGACGCTCCGCGGCAACCAACTACATCGTTGCCGCGGCAAGACCACAAGGCACGAGCCGGTGGCGACGAGACCTGTGGAGGTGCAACCACCATGCACTCTCCACCCCGAAGGCCAAGATCGCCGACTCGCCGGATCCACCTCGACAGCGACTCCACCGCATCATCGGATCCACGAGCTCGCCGCGATCAGTGCCAAGTTCTTCATGAACGGCAACAAGAAGACGCTCGAACACGCATCGAGCGCCGAAGAGAAGCGCGACGTCAGTCAGACCAGCGCGCTGGGCCCTCTGTCGATATGCATGCGCCAGGGGAACCAGGCGACTTGCCGTACGCGGTAGGTTGCCCTGCGTTCACTCGTGAGCTGCGGCAAGTCCAGTGGCCCAGCAAGAAGAATTTCAAGCCAGACGTGCCAGAAAAGTACGATGGCAGGACGCACCCGTCGGAGTTCCTCAGCATCTACACCATCGCGGTGCAAGCTGCAGGGGGACGAGACGACAACATCCTCGCCAACTACTTCCCGCTGGTACTCAAGCCTAACGTCAGATCTTGGCTCATGCACTTGCCGGACAGCTCCATCTCCTCTTGGGCAGATTTGTGCCATTAGTTTGTCGGCGCCTTCACAGGCGGCCACAAGCCTCATGGCCAAGAAAGTGACCTTCATCTGCTCGCCCAGAAGGAAGGAGAGTCCCTATGCAAGTTCATTCAGAGATTCAGCCGTGTGCACTACAACATCCCAGATGTCCACCCTGCCGCGGTGATCAGTGCGTTCCATCAGAACGTGCGGAACCGCAGGATGAGGGAGGAGATGGCGATGTGCGAAGTCAAGGACGTCAGTGAGCTGTATGCCTTGGCCGACAAGTGTGCACGTGCTGAGGAAGGGAGGAGACTCCCAGGAGAGAATACAGAAGCAGGATCTGACAGTGAGGAGACCGCTCCGGCAAAGAAAAGCCGGCGGCGGAACAACAGAAGGAAGAAGGGTAAGGATGTGCTAGTTGTCGAGCAGTCCGGCAACGGAGGTGGCGCCAACAAGGCTAAGGTTGGTGGCTTCGGCAAGGAAGTTGCCGCTGGCACTGACTGCCAGCCTATGGCGGCCGCCGACAAGCAGGACAACTCCAACAAGCAGTACTGCAAGATCCACCGCACAAAGGGCCATGACCTCCAGAGCTGCAAGAGGGTCGAGCAGCTTGTTGAACAGCAGAAGGCTGAGTACGAGCGGCGCGACAAGGAGAAGGCCCAGGAAGGTGCTGGGGGAGTTAGCAAGAAGCGACCCGGCCGGGGAGGACGCCGCGGCAAGGCCAAGCAGCGGCAAGGAGACAGACCTCCCCACGGCCGCGACAAGGATGAAGACGACGACGACGATGAAGATATGGAAGACGACGAGACCGATGAGCAGGAGTTTCAAAAAGCCACAGAGGTCCTCTGCGTTGACGGCGGTGCTTCTCTGCATACTTCACACCGCCAACTCAAGCAGTGGATGCGGGAAGTTAATGCAGCAGAACCATCCGTAGAGTCACGCAAGCCTCTGAAGTGGTCCAGCACGCCTATCATCTTTGATATTGAGGACCACCCTGATCGCATAACTGCGGTCGGGTGCTTGCCGATGTTGGTCTCACCAACTATCCGCAACCTCAAGGTCACCAAGATGCTAGTTGACGGCGGGGCCGGCTTGAACCTGATCTCCCCCACGGTGCTCCAGAAGCTTCAGATCCCTGACAGTGAGCTCGAAGAGACTGGCACATTCCAAGGAATCAATCCGGGAAGGAGCAAGCCAAAGGGGAAGATCACGTTGCCGGTAACATTTGGCAGCGAGCTAAACTTTAGAACTGAGAGGGTCACATTCGACGTTGCTGATTTCCCATTGCCTTACAATGGGATACTTGGCCGTCCAGCACTCGCCAAGTTCATGGCAGCTTCTCATTATGCATACAACTTACTCAAGATGCCAGGCCCGATAAACGTCATCTCTGTCCATGGCGACAAGAAGGATGCACTTATCTGTGCCGAGAAGATCTACCGGGAGGCAGCAGCCGCAACAGATAGCAAGTCACTTGCCGCTGAAGCTCCCGGAGGGAAGAAGAAGACCAAGTCCGGCAAGAGCTCTGATGCCCACTCCGGCAAGCGCACCTCTTCGGAGTGCTGCGCTACCATCGAGGACGCACCATCGAGCTCCACCGGCAAGTGCAAGAAGACGATGGCAGCTCCGCCAAAGACCAAGAAGGTGCCCGCCAAGGAGGACGGCACTGGTGGTACCTTCACCATCAGTGCCACTCTCGACCCTAAATAGGAAGGCGCGCTCGTTGCTTTCCTGCGGGCGAACGTCGACGTGTTTGCATGGCATCCGTCTGACATCCCCGGTGTTCCCAGGAGAGTAATTGAGCATCGCCTAGCTGTCTGTCCTCACGCGCGGCCCGTCAAGCAGAAAGTTAGGAAGCAGGCAGTGGAGCGCCAGGAATTCATTGCAGAAGAAATCAAGAAATTGGAAGCAGCAGGCCTTGTCAGAGGAGTGCTCCATCCTACGTGGTTGGCCAATCCTGTAGTTGTACGCAAGGCAAATGGGAAATGGAGGCTTTGTATCAACTTCACAGATGTTAATAAAGCTTGTCCCAAAGACCCATTTCCCTTGCCGCGCATCGACCAGATTGTTGACTCCACGGCCGGATGTGATTTGCTTTCATTTCTTGATGCATACTCAGGATATCATCAGATCTTCATGGCAGAAGAGGATGAAGAGAAAACCGCATTCATCACCCCATGTGGCACATATTGTTTCATACGGATGCCTTTCGGTTTGAAGAATGCTGGTTCAACGTTTGCAAGAGTGGTCCATGACGCTTTTGAGCCGCAAATGCACAGAAATGTAGAAGCCTACATGGATGACATAGTGGTCAAGAGCAAGGACAAAGCAACTCTGGTTCAAGATTTAGATGAGACCTTTGCAAATCTGCGCAAGATTAACCTCAAGCTCAACCCCGAGAAGTGCGTGTTTGGAGTCCCTTCCGGCAAGCTTCTCGGGTTCTTCGTGTCTCAGCGGGGAATTGAAGCCAATCCCGACAAGATCAAGGCCATTGAGCAGATTGAAGCACCAAAGCGCGTCAAGGATGTACGAAGACTTGCCGGTTGCGTGGCTGCTCTCAGCAGGTTTATCTCTAGGTCTGCTGAACGCGCCCTGCCATTTTTCAAGATTTTGAAAAAGGCAGGTCCAATGAAATGGACTCCCGAAGCAGAGGCTGCGCTGCAGGACTTAAAGAGGTACCTGTCCTCCACTCCAATACTTGTCGCACCTAAGCCACAAGAGAAGTTGCTGCTATATATAGCGGCAACCAATCAAGTGGTTAGTGCTGCGTTAGTAGCGGAGAGGGAGGCGGACGATGAGCTGGCAACCATGGCAGATACATCCAGCGACAAGCAAGGCACTTCACCGACCAGCTCTGGTCCCGACAAGGACGGATCTGCGCAGGCATGCGAGAAGATGCAGAAAAAGATGGTACAGCGCCCAGTTTACTTTGTCAGTTCTCTCTTGCAGGGGGCTAGGTCAAGGTACTCTGGTGTGCAGAAATTGCTTTTCGGCCTCCTCATGGCCTCGAGAAAGCTGCGCCATTACTTCCAAGCACATGAGATAACAGTCGTCACTCGCTTTCCGCTGAAGAGGATACTGCAAAATCCAGAAGCGACAGGCAGGATTGTCGAGTGGGCACTGGAACTGTCAAGCTTTGGCCTCAAGTTTGAAAGCACATCAACTATCCAAAGCAGAGCATTGGCAGAGTTCATAGCGGAATGGACCCCAACGCAAGATGAAGAAATTCCCGAGACAAGCATCCCCGTCAAGGAAGCGAGCAAAGAGTGGCTGATGTACTTTGATGGTGCCTTCTCGCTGCAAGGCGCCGGTGCTGGCGTGCTGCTTATAGCACCCACCGGAGAGCACCTCAAGTACATAGTCCAAATGCACTTTCCCAAGGAGCAAGCAACAAACAATACAACAGAGTATGAAGGTTTGCTTGCCGGTCTCAGGATTGCAGTAGACCTTGGGATTAAGAAGCTTATTGTCAGGGGTGATTCGCAGCTTGTCGTCCGCCAAGTGAACAAAGATTATCATAGTCCATTGATGGAAGCCTACGTTGATGAAGTGAGAAAGCTAGAAGAACACTTTGACGGCCTACAAATGGAACATGTTCCAAGAGCTCAGAATGATATTGCTGATGGCCTGTCAAAGTGCGCTGCACTTAAGTTGCCTGTGGAACCAGGGATTTTCGTGCTCAAGCTGACTCAACCAACCGTAACGCCATCAACTGGACAGAACAAGAAGAGGAAGTTGGTTTCTGGTGACTATTTTCCGGCAGAGCTTCCTGAAGCCGCCACCAAAAAGGTCCCCAGGATCAACACCAAGAATGCTGAGGGGCAGTCTGCTCCGACAAGCCCAAGGGTTTGTTTCGTTGAAGCAGACGCTTCCGACAAGTTTTGCTCCGGCAAGCTTGCCGGGGAACATCAAGCTCCGGCTGAGCCGCAGGTTCTTGCCGTAGAAGCGGATGTTCCCTCAGCAGCATATGTGCCTTTAGTCCTTGTTGTTGAGCCACAAGCTCCGGCATGGGCACAACAGATTGTCCATTTCCTTCAGACAGGAGAACTTCCCGCAGAGCAAGAAGAAGAGGAAAGAGTAGCCCGGCAGTCAAGTATGTACCAGTTTGTTGACAGCACACTGTACAGAAGAAGACTTAACGGTTTGAAATTGAAGTGTATTCACCAGGAAGATGGACATAAGCTGTTGGCAGAGATACACGGAGGCATATGTGGTCACCACATTGGCGCAAGAGCACTTGCCGGCAAGGCTTTCCGGCAAGGTTTCTTCTGGCTGACAACCCTCCAGGATGCAACTGCACAAGTAACCAAGTGTGAAGCGTGCCAGTTCCATTCCAAACAGATACACCAGCCACCTCAAGCTCTCCAGACGATCCCTTTATCCTGGCCATTTTCGATCTGGGGGCTCGATATCCTCGGCCCCTTTCCCCGAGCTGTCGGGGCTTTGAGTACTTGTACGTTGCAATCGACAAGTTCACAAAGTGGCCGGAAGTGGAAGCAGTGAGGAAGGTGACAGCACAGTCAGCAGTCAAGTTCTTCAGGTCGATTGTTTGCCGTTTCGGGATTCCGAACAGGATCATCACCGACAAGGCACACAATTTACGAGTCGCACCTTCATGCAGTACGTCCAAGATCTTGGCGCCAAGGTCTGCTTTGCTTCTGTTGCTCATCCGAGAAGCAACGGTCAAGCAGAGAGGGCAAATGCTGAAGTGCTGCGCGGACTCAAGACCAGAACTTTCGACAGGCTGCACAAGTGTGGAAGAAACTGGATTGAGGAGCTGCCGGTGGTTCTTTGGTCGATCAGGACGACGCCAAATCGAGCCACTGGCCAGACACCTTTCGCTCTAGTCTATGGAGTAGAGGCAGTTCTCCCCACGGAACTCGTATACGGGTCACCTCGAGTACTCGCTTATGATGAGCTTGAGAAAGAGCAGCTGCGACAAGATGACGCGCTGCTCCTTGAGGAGGACCGTCTTCAGGCCGCTGTACGAGCTGCTCGTTACCAGCAAGCTTTGCGTCGCTACCATAGCCGCAATGTTAGTGCCAGAAGCCTCAAGGAAGGCGACCTTGTTCTTTGGCGCGTTCAGTCCGCCAAGAATTCAAACAAGTTGACGCCGAAGTGGGAAGGCCCTTATCGGGTGAAACGAGTCACTAGGCCTGGCGCTGTCCGCCTTGAGACCGAAGATGGCATTCCGGTGAGCAACTCCTGGAACATTGAGCATCTTCGTAAGTTTTACCTGTAGGGCGCGGTTGCCGGAACCTGTTCCAGCAACCACCTTTTGTACAAGTCTTGACGATGTTGCATGTAATCCTTTGTACAAAGCCGGGCACAGACCCCGTGCATAAGTAAAGCTCATGTGTTGCGCACAAATTGTCAATTTCATGCTTTCATAATTTTGTTGCATGCTTTGACTGACGCTTTGTGCAGCACCTACACCCGGTAAGCAATAACGAGCCACAAGGCTCCATAACTTTATTTTCTCTTCTTTCTCTTTCCCAAAGAAAGGAAGGTTCCCTCGCACACAAGTTAGCCGGGGGGGAAGGAGAAGATAATGGTGTGGGCCACCAAGCGTCGCTCGAGGAAGTTTCACCTTATAGGGAAGGAAACGACAGAAAAGCTAAGTTGCCAAAGTTTGAGCAGTCAGTTTTTAAATCTTTAAGTTATCTTCCTCGAACGATAGTACTTTGTATGGAAAACCTGTGCGCGGAGGAACCTAACTCGTAGCTAGTCGCGCCCTTACTTTGTTTCGAGTCCGCTCAACAACTTAAGTGAGCTGCAACTAGTTGCGACAAGGTTGCTTGTCGGAGGCGGCACCGCCAGCAGGCTGCTGACGTTCCGCACTCAGCGCTCGCGGCAAAGGTGCCCGCACCGACAAGTTGCCTAAAAGCGTAGGGCACAAACATACAAGGGAAGGAATCAAGTAAAGGAAATAACATTGCAATCATTGCCTAAGATAAAGTTATATTACAAAATAACTTGTCGCAGATCTAATAATTTGTTCTCCTAAACATGATCAGCAGCGACAAGGGGAAAGATAAAATTGGCGGCCTAGTCCACACGGTCGCCATCAACCCGCTTGATCTTGCCCACCTTGTCCACAATGGGTGCGACAAGGGCTTTGAGCGCCTCCACATCGGCATCTGGCGGCAAGGATCGGAGGACACTGTTGAGGTTGAGGCCTGGATTGCGGAAGGCCACCTTCATCAACACCTTCTGGAGAGCTCCCGCACAGATCTGGCGCGATTCCTCGGCCAGCTGCTTTGGGATCTCTTCCCGGAGGCGCTGGAGAGCCGTCACCACGCCCTTGAAGAACAGGCTGAGCTTGGCGCTGGGTTGGAGACGCTCGTCGGAGGAGTACCCAAGATCCACCATCCCCAGCTCCATCAGCTCCTTGTCGATAGCGGCGGCAGTATCCACAAGACCCTCCGTCCAGTGCATCACGTTCTCTCTGAAGGTGTCCTGGGCGGTCGTGGCACTCGCCAGCAGCTCCTCGTTGGCCTTGATCTTCTCCAGCAGGCCCACCTCCCGCTCTTTGGCGCCGTCCAGCGTTTGCATCAGGGTGGTCAGCTTCAGCTCAAGATCCGCCTTGGAGTCCTTGGCGGCGTCGAGCTCTTTCATCCTTTCAGCGAGACGGCCCTGCAACTCGCCAAGAGTGTAGGCGTCCTTCTCGCGCTCGTGCTTCAGCGCAGCAAGCTCCTCGCCGCTCTTTTGGAGGTTGGCCTCCAGCTGCGTCACCTTAGTCTCCAACTCCTTCTTGGCGGCCTCGGCAGCTACGGCAGCGTCCTTTGCTTCATTGAGAGCTCCGCCAATTGATTGCTCGCGCACGGCAAGCTCTTCCTCATAGCTGTCAAGATTGATCTTCCGCTGCGCCAACTCGCCTTCTTGCGCAGATAGCTTCTCGGCAGCAAGCCGTTGCTGCTCCTCGACCTCAGCCTTTTCAAGGATGAAGGTTGTGCGCTCTTCAGCAAGTCGCTCCCGCTCTTCTGCTACGTTCCCGAGAGCTTCTTGGTTGGCGCCCCGGAGCTCTTCTGCGCGCTTCTCCATGTCTGCTCCCGCCCTTGCGACAAGTGCTTCCCGAGACTCCAACTTTGCTTGCCGGGCGCGGTAGAGCGACAGCAGCTTCTTCAGTAGCTGCTCCTCCTCAGACTCGCCGCTGCTGCTGCTTGGCGCGTCCACCAGCGTCAACCCAGCGGAGGCGAGCAGCTCTCCGTCGAAGGTCTCGCCTTCGACCGGTGCCCTGGAACTCGACGACCATGGAAGCTTGATGAAGACCCCGTCGCCGGCCTTCAGATAGGCGCCGGGCTGGGGCTCTTCGGAGCCTGACGCCGCACCAGTGGCGGAGGGATTGGCGGTCGGCGTAGCGCCTGGCGCTCCCGCGGCCTCAGGGTCGTCAGTGCGATCGCCAGATCCCTCGCCGGCCTTTGCGGCGGCAGCCTTGGCGGCTTCTTCACCGGCGGACCCATTGGCGCCAGCCTCTTCCTCCATGGTGGCGACGTCGTCAGTGTTGCCGCGCGTGTCCTCCTCGCCGGCGGCCTCGGTCTCCATTGGCTCTGTGGTGGATGGATCTGACGGCCAGAAAAGAAAGAATAGTCAAGCAAATGTTTGAAAAGAAAAACAGAAGAAAAAGAACCCAAGGGAAATTTTCACGCAAGAGGATTACCTGCGATGGGATCTGTAGCCATGGTCTCGACCACCGGAGGATCATTGGTGCTGTCCCTTGCCGGAGTAGTCTCCCTTGCCGGAGAACACTCCCTTGCCGGAGAATCCTCCCTTGGCGGCGTAGTTGAAGCAGATGGTATTTCGGGAACGACTTCCGGGCACTCCTGATAAGGTTGTTCTGCACCTACACAAATCAACAGTTAGATATCAATAAAGAAGAAGCACCCATGCACACCTAACAGTAAGAAGTAAACCGTATACTTACCCTGGGGGCTGTGCTGGGGGCTGCTTTGAGGAAAGGTTGCCGGGTCCGGCAAGGGGGTCTCAGACGCGCCTCCTGTTGCCACAGGTGGATCGTCCTCAATGACGACCACCGGGGTCTTGGCTCTCTTCGACGCTCTCTGGGCCAGCGTCATGAAAAGGAAAGAGTTCAGAACGAAGCAAATCAGATTCAAGATGAAGCAACAAAATTGAAGAAATACAAGCACAATATTGAAGCTTACTCTTCTTCTTCCTCGTCGGAGCTGAGCGCAGAGAGATCAAATTCCGGCTCGCCTCCGGTGCGACGAAGCGGAGGAGTGGGCTCTCTTGACCGCTTGGCGGAGGTGTCGGCGGTGGCCTGGGAGGATCCTGCCCCAGTTGTCGCAGCAGTGTGGGGTGCTCCCGCGGCAACAGTGCTTGCCACGGTAGAGCGCGTCGCGCGGCGCTGCGGCTGTTGGCCCGTCTACCGCCCCGTCTCGTCTCCAGCCTTGCGAAGACGCCTCCGTGGCGGAGCCGGAGGCTCCGTTTGCGGCAAGCTGCTGGATAGTGGGGAAGAAGCGCCCTCGGCTGGTTCGCTCGACTCGGCCTCGGGTTCGGCAAGCTCTTCCTCACCGGCGAACTCCCTTCGCTCGGCAAGGCTTGCCGCCTCTGCTGCATCTACCTCCTCCACGGTGTACCCGAAGACGCCAGCGGCAGCAGCTGCTGCCGCCTCCTCCAACCTGGTGGCAATGCGCTGCATCTCGTCGTCGGTGGTGTCTCGGGTGAGCTTCTTCTGCTCGTCGGGGCGGATCGGCATTTCTTCCAAGCTGTCGAAGAATTGCCGCACGACGTCATCCGCAGGCTCTTGCCAGGTTGGAACGATCCCATGAGAATCGCACAGCGGCATCATGGCGCGGATGCGGTCGAGCGCAGAATTGTTGCACAATGGGACGACCCCCCTCGGCAACCTAAACCACTCGGGGTGATCGGGGTCATGCTTGAACAACTCCAGCAGCATCGCATCCAGCTCAAAGACGGTGAAATTCCAGTTAAGGCCCGGGCGCAGCCTCATGATGTCCGCCGCATTTTGGAACTCCCATGCGGGTCTCCTCCTCTCCTGCAAAGGGGCTATGCGGAGGCGAAGGAAATCTGCGCCAACGGCGCCTACAGTGAGTCCGGCAAGCCTGAGGCGCAGGATCTGGGTCACAGCAATCTTCAACCTAGCATCCTTCGGCGCCAAGTTGCTCCAATCGTTGCCGCGCACTATTGGAGTTTGGCGCAGGGCAGTGAAGGGCTGCGGGTTCTCCTCAACGATCCAACACCAATTGGCTCTCCACTCCTCCTATTTGCTGCGGAGCTCTCCTTCTAGATAAGCTTCTTTCTTGCCGATCCTGGAGATCCAAGCAATCCCTCCGGCAAGTGGCTCCCCTCTCTCAACGCGGGGCATGAAGAAGTGGCGGAAGAGGGCTACGTTTGGGTGGACTCCGACAAAGTTTTCGCAAAGGTGTGCGAAAACTGCCATGGTCAGGACAGCATTGGGGGTGAAATCAAGGAGGCGAAGCCCGTAGGTGTTCATGATATCGCAAAAAAATTCAGAGAAGGGCGGGCAGAGCCCGCAATAGAAGAAAAGCGCGAAGAATGGGTACCCAGTTGGGGCTAGTTCCGAAGCGGTGGCGGGGAGTACCTTCGTGCGTGGATGCGCACGCGTCTCCGTCGACCAGAAGAGGTAGTAGCCCTCCCTCAGCTCTTTTGCGTCAAGCTGGGGGGAGAAGATGGCCCGCTCCTTTCGCAGCGCCGCGAGCCGCTGCGCCTCGGCCGACTTCACGCCCTTCCCCTTGTCGGCTTTCGGAGCCATGGCGGAGGCGGTGGAGGAGACCGACGGTGTTGATGGCGCTGGTGGCAAAAGGGGGCGGAACGTTGCTCTCTTCAGACTAGAGAAGAAGGGGGGGAGCGACGGTGGTTTTCAAGACGAGACAACAATGGCGAGGTGGGCGACCTGCCCCTTTTTCCCCTGTTTATAAGGAGGGAGAGGGGGCGGACGTTCCGCTTTTCCTAATAAAGAAACCGCCCACGATCTCTCCCACGATGCCACGTTCGACGCGTGCTGTTCGTAGGGGACGTGGTGGGTCCAGAGCAAGTTACGGCGTGATCAAGGCCGCGTGTAACCGTGCACTGTTTTGGGCCTGGCCCAACAGCGCTCGGCACCGTGTGTGGCCCAGGCCTGGGGGCTCCTGTCGGTGTACTAGAGTAGGGGTACCCTAGTATCCCGAACTCGTGCACGGGCAGTTGCAGCACCCCGCGGCAAGGCTTGCCTAGTCACCGCCAAGATCCTCCGTGGTTCCTTTGGAGCCATTCAAGAACAAAGTATTTAACCAAGAAGACAAGGCCCCGGCAAGAGGAGCTTGCCGGGAAGGCCACTCAAGGCACGCAGAAGACAAGACCCCGGCAAGAGGAGCTTGCCGGGAAGGCTCGGAGAGCGACAAGCCTCCGGACGCGACAAGGATTCAGCCGCGGCAAGGCACTTGCCGCGGCAGGCAACCTCTCTTCATCTCCGCTCCAGCTCATCCACCAACGTGTCGCCATGAGACCATTCCATGCGCGCGTGTCAAGAGGCTGTGCAGCCAGCGGAGAGCAGCGATAAGCGGCGCTGACAAAATGGCCATCGTGGCAAACGGTGGCACACCTGACGGTCCCTGTTGCACTGTTTAGGCAACAGGGACGGGCATTTAATGCTTTTGTCCCTTGCCGTCAGGGTTAGGTAGAGTACACTATACACTGTACAAGTAGCTGTAGCAACCGCAACTCATTTTCCCTTTTTGCCCTTGTCTACGTTGCCACCTGTTGGTTACCCCTTGTGCATATAAAAGGAGGCCCAGGCGCAACGTAGAGGGGGTTCGGTTCAGCTCATTCGAAACCAGATACACTCACGCTAGGTTTTGTAGCTCTCATTGCTCCCTAGCAAGAACACAATACAATCAGACAAGCAGCAGTAGGAGTATTATCTCTCCGGAGAGCACCGAAGCTGGGTAAACTGCTCGTGTGCTTTGCCTCGATCCGCTCTTCGTGCGATCTCCGCCCCCCTCCGAACCGAAAGGGGCTCGGTCCGCCGGTCCCATAGGTGTTCGTGGGTCCGATCAGCCTCCCCGACAGAACGAAAGTAGAAAGCTTCCTAGTAGATTTATTTTGAGCATTGCAAATTTTATGCCAATCAACTTTTAAATTTTCTCCCTCCCTTTGTTTAAAATGAAGAATTTCATGTTCGGGAGTAATAACAAGGATAGGAGGACTAGCCATTGAGACAAGGTAAACGATCTAAGACACGAGCAAACAGAAAGAGGGAAAGCGAAAGAGAGGGGAAGAAAAAGGCAAACGGAAAAGAGAGGAGATTGGGAAAGAGAGGGCGAATAAAACGGCAAGGGTGAAGTGGGGGAGAGGAAAACGAGAGGCAAATGGCAAATAATGTAAATGCGAGGGAGATGAGTTTGTGATGGGTACTTGGTATGTCTTGACTTGAGCGAAGACCTCCCCGGCAACGGCGCCAGAAATTCTTCTTGCTACGTCTTGAGCTTGCGTTGGTTTTCCTTGAAGAGGAAAGGGTGATGCATCACAGTAGTGTAAATATTTCCCTCAGTTTTTGAGAACCAAGGTATAAATCCAGTAGGAGGCTCCTCACAAAGTCCCATGAACCTACACAAACAAACAAAGAACTCGCAACCAACGCGATAAAGGGGTTGTCAATCCCTTCACGACCAATTGTGAAAGTGAGATCTAATAGTGATAATATGATAAGATAAATATATTTTTGTATTTTGTCATATAGATTGGAAAAGTAAAGATGCAGATAAAAGTAGATTGAAAGCGTATATGATAAAAGATAGACCCGGGGACCATAGGTTTCACTAGAGGCTTCTTTCAAAATAGCATAAGTATTACGGTGGGTGAACAAATTACTGTCGAGCAATTGATAGAAAAGAGAATAATTATGAGATTATCTAGGTATGATCATGTATATAGGCATCACGTCCGTGACAAGTAGACCAACTCCTGCCTGCATCTACTACTATTACTCCACACATCGACCGCTATCCAGCATGCATCTAGAGTATTAAGTTCATAAGAACAGAGTAACGCTTTAAGAAAGATGACATGATGTAGGGGGATAAACTCAAGAAATATGGTATAAACACCATCTTTTTATCCTCGATGGCAACAATACAATACGTGCCTTGCTGCCCCTGCTGTCACTGGGAAAGGACACAGCAAGATTGAACCCAAAGCTAAGCACTTCTCCCATGGCAAGAAAGATCAACCTAGTTGGCCAAACCAAATCGATAATTCGAAGTTACTTGAAAGATAAGTCAATCATACATAAAAGAATTCGGAGGATATTCTAATATTTATCATAGATAAACTTGATCATAAACCCACAATTCATCGGATCTTGACAAACACACCGCAAAAAGAGTTACATCAAATAGATCTCCACAAGAGAGGGGGAGAACCTGGTATTGAGATCCAAAAAGAGAGAAGAAGCCATCTAGCTAATAACTATGGACCCGAAGGTCTGTGGTAAACTACTCACAACTCATCGGAAGGTCTATGGTGTTTATGTAGAAGCCCTCCATGGTGGATTCCCCCTCCGGCAGAACGTCGGCGACGGCTCCAAGATGGGACTCGCGGATACAGAAGGTTACGGTGGCGGAAATATTTCTTCGGTGGCTCCACAAATGGTTTCAGGGTACGTAGGTATATATTGGAGGAAGAAGTACATCGGTGGTTTCTACGTCTTGAGCTTGCACTGCTTTTCCTTGAAGAGGAAAGGGTGATGCAGCATAGTAGTGTAAGTATTTCCCTCAGTTTTTGAGAACCAAGGTATCAATATAGTAGGAGGCTCCTCACAAGTCCCACGAACCTACACAAACAAACAAAGAACTCGCAACCAACACGATAAAGGGGTTGTCAATCCCTTCACGGCCACATGCGAAAGTGAGAACTGATAGAGATAATATGATAAGATAAATATATTTTTGGTATTTTATGATATAGATTGGAGAAGTAAAGATGCAAATAAAAGTAGACTGAAAACGTATATGATAAAAGATAGACCCGGGGGGCCATAGGTTTCACTAGAGGCTTCTCTCAAAATAGCATAAGTATTACGGTGGGTGAACAAATTACTGTCGAGCAATTGATAGAAAAGCGAATAATTATGAGATTATCTAGGTATGATCATGTATATAGGCATCACGTCCGTGACAAGTAGACCGACTCCTTCCTGCATCTACTACTATTACTCCACACATCGACCGCTATCCAGCATGCATCTAGAGTATTAATTTCATAAGAACAGAGTAACGCTTTAAGAAAGATGACATGATGTATGTAGCGACCCGACCCGAATGGATCAAGTCTCTTTGCTTAAGTGTCATCCCTGGATCGGTATGCTCACACACACAGTACTCGAGGATTTATAACAGAGGTAAATCACATGTATAAATAACGTAAATACTATTACCTCAATCCAAAATATAGCGGAAGCAACAAGGTTGTGGATTCCCATCAACACCAACGGCAAAGTTTAGTGTAGAAATCGTAACCCTAACGTATCACTTACTCGTCGTCTGAAAAGTCTGCAACATGAAAAGTTGCAGCCCGAAAACGGATCAGCACATGGAATATGCTGGCAATGTAACACATAGAGAGTAATGAAAGAATAAGCTATACTACATGCATATATGGCTGGTGGAAAAGCTCTGTGGTTATAAGGTTTTGCGAAAAGCCAATTTTTCCCTACTGCAAAGGAATAAGTTTATTTAACTATCATGGTGGTTGTTGAACATTGAGAATGGTTGACAGCATCCTCAATCCCAATTAAAAGTACTCATTAACAACCCAACAAATTTATTAGAGTAACATGATGAGATCAACAGGTTAATCCAAGAACTAGATACTCAAGATGTCCATAACCGGGGACACGGCTAACCATGATTAGTTTATACACTCTGCAGAGGTTTGCGCACTTTTCCCCACAAGACTCGATCTCCTCCATTTGATTTCTCGCACTACCTGGTGTTTGAGAAACGGATGACCGAGACATAGTCTTTCAGAAGCGCTAGCACCTTACATGTGGGTAGACCGTACCAACCTACATCCCCTACATCTGCTAGTCTACCCGTAAGAGTTCGCACAACTTAATCAACTATGCCAGAGCCCATAATGGCTTGTGGCTGCACACGGAAGTTTCTAGTTTGAATAATCTCATGATCCCTTTGAGCCTAGGTCGCGGTCCGAAGAAATACAAGCAAGTCCTGATAGAAACTAGGTGCCTCAATCCACCCAGATGTGTGTTTAAGTTGCCACCTTAAATAAACCATTAAATAACAATCTCACATATGTCATGGATACACTCACCCAATCCACATCTACTAGCATAGCATAGCATAATAAGCAAACGTAGAAGTAAATCCCAAGGGTTTGAGAATAAAATAGGTAATAGGTACTACCTCATCTACTTTCCATCCCACAATTTAATTAGATCCTAATCATGCATGTTTGAGGATAGATCTAATGCATAAAAACTGGGTAGTACAAAAGGTATATTCAAAGTGCTACTTGCCTGCAATGTTGATGAAGATGATTCGCACTCAAAACTCTTGATAGGTCTACTCGTCACACTCCGGTCAATCTATCGTAACCAAGCAATAGTAACCACACATAAGCAATCACTCAAAAGATCAGAAAGAACGAAGAAACAATTCGGGAAACTTCGAAAACAAGCAAATAACTCTTGCAACATAAAACAATTTCTAACAGTACCAAAATTATGTGAATTTTGCCTTATCAGAAAGTTTAGGTCAAGAGCTTCGATTTTCAAAAAGAATCAACTAAATCGGAGTTATGAAACTCAAGTTATGATCAAACAAAGTTTGAATACAAATATAATCTAATTCAAATTTTAAAACTTTCAAAAACATATTTGAGTTGGATTAATGGATAGAGGATATCGTAACAAAGAAGTGGGCGTTGGTTTCATTGGATTTGGACAAACGGGTAAAAAGTTGTAGTCGTTTGAAAATTGGGGACTAATCTGTAAGAAAAACCATCACAGGTAGGTCCCTGGCCGAAATTAAAATAAAGAGAAAAAACTAAATAGCGAACGTTCGTTACAGAACCTAATCTAATGAATTTTTCGCTCCCGGACCTAAACTAGCGAACGCTCACTATTTAAACTAACTAAAAAAACGAGTTTTTAAACGAAAACCGAAACCCTAAAAAAACCGGCGGACCGAGGTGGTTTATTACCGGACCGGGAAAACCGGCGAGTTGAGCGGCGGTTCGGGCAGCTCCGGCGACGGCGGTCTCCGGCGAGCGGGGCGAGGCGGCGACTTGGGTCGGCGGCGGCTCCGGGGTCGACGGCGATGGACGGAGACGGCGGCGAGCGCGGCGCGGGGTGGCGGAGTCGGGGGTGGCGGTGGTGGCGGCTCCCGCTGAGGCGTGCGACAGCGGCGGCGGCGGCGATCTGCGGCGGCGCAGCGAGGAGAGGAGGGACGGGGCCCGGGGCGGCGCCCTTTATAGGAGGGGAGGGGAGGCGCGGCTTGGGGGAGGGGTAGGAGGTCGTCGCAGTGTCCGGCCGGACTCCGGCGGGCGGCGGCGATGCTCGGGACTGTCCCGAGCTTGGGGGCGGTGGGGCTCGGCTGGGCTGGGCCGCGGCCTATTGGGCCGGCCCAGTTCGGCGGCGGAAGGAAGAGTTTTTTTAAATCATTTTCCAGGTGAAATAAAAATAATAAAACCATATAAATAAATATAGTATATAGGCATATAATATATCAAAATCTTCCGAAAAAGATTTTCTACAGCATGGACATTTTTTTAACATTAAATAAAATTCACACAAATTCAGATAATTCAAAGAGTGTCACTGGTCTAATAAAATCATTTTAGAAATACCAAAATTATTTCGAATTTATTTCTCTCCAATTTTCTGCTGTAGGGAATCATGTTACCCTATTTTCCATATATTTTATTTTTGGGGAAAAATTATTTGAATAAAACTCAAATAACTCCAAATTGAAAATAAATTCAAAAGAACTTTGAATTTAATTCTTTGAAACTCCCAACTCTTATTTCATATGTTTTGTAGAAGTCATTTTATCTTCGCTCGTGAAAATCATTGAGTTAGATAAAGTTTCAGAATTTTGGAAATATTTTACAAATGAAATTCAAATATTTTCAACACCCCTTGTCATTTAAATAAATGGAAGAAGTCATGTCATCTTCTCTCCAGGGTTTTGTGGTAAAAAGAATTTGAATTCCCGAAGATCATAAAATGCAAAAATGAAAGTTTGGGAAAGTCCTTTTATTCCCTCTCATTTAACTTTCAATTTTTTTCAAAATTCACTCACTTTCAGTCAATCAATCAAACAATCAATCAAAACTATCTATTTATTATAACATTCCAAAATTTAGAATTTTGGGATGTTACAAAACTACCACCCTTAAAATGAATCTCGTCCTCTAGATTCGGAGAGGCTAGAAAGAAATAGGTTAGGTTTGGGGGTCTTCTCAAAAATCCATCGATCGTCTCCGGGGTCTCGGGTGCTACCACCCTTAGAAGCATGGTTACGGTTCTACCAAAACTCATATACTCCATCCTTATTGTTGACAGTGTCGGTCTTCTCAGATTGTAAGGATAATTCCTTCTCTGGGCTCTTCCGGTAGTGGCATAACCTTTTCCTCAATTCTTTTGTCCTTTCCTCTTGGTAAGGTTATTCCGAGATTGGGTATTCATAGCTGACGGTTCAGGCGCCAATACTAAACAACTATCGATATCTCATGGTGGTCATCAATTTATGGTTTGTCCTGCAGGAAATGGGTCTGGGTTGCACCTCACCGTATAACCTACGGTTGGCAAAAGTTGCCTTGTACAAGGGGAAAAATTCTTATACCATTCTAAGGTTCAGACAAGCTTTTGATCGTCGTCTCTCTACTATAGGTAAGTCACTCAGATTTACTATCCCATATAGCAACGCGAATAATAAGAGTAAGTCGGTATGGTGATCAATCCATCCCGCAACCAAATCATTACCTTGTACATGGTTTAGCGAATCTCGCATTCTAACACTCGGTCATCTTCACAAGCATTGCAGAATTTCTCTTGTCGACGAACCAAGTTCGGATAATCCATTGATTCTGCAAGCCAAACAAACATCTATCGTTCCTTAACAACTCTCAGGTTTTGCGTAAACTCCTATAGAATCGTCGGTCGATAAAATCGTAACTTCTTCCAGGGTTTCTCCTTCAACAAGAGTGTGCTTGCTTCTTGGCAAGTCCTGGAGCCTGTGGGTTATGGCCCATCTCATCACTTGTAAACCTTGAACTCATCCTCGGGGCAACTGATCATTATTCCGACTTCCAACTTCCTAGTATTCTTAAATCCATCCAATTGTATTGTCTCCCTTCCTTCTATTTGCACCAAACTAAGACGTGATTACTCAGACTTATCATGGAGTTCAAATTGATCCATATTACCAACATCATACCTCCTTAATATCCAATAGTAATTCATCTCTTCATCCTCGTGGGATATCCCACATACCGAGATAAAACTTATACTTATGAAGTCCATACTCCACTTCGTGGAACATCATTATCCTTTCCAGGGTCAAGCGTCCTTATAGGGGAATATTGGCCATCTCTGCATGTCACTTCTTCAACTAGGAAACGTGAAACACATCATGAACTCCTGACAGTCCTTCGGGTGACTTCAACTTGTTGGCCACTTCTCCCATACGCTCCAAAACTCGGTATGGTCCTACAATCTCGGGGCTAACTTTCCCTTAACTCAAATCGTTTAACTCCTCGTAGAGGGGACACATGAAGACATGCTCTGTCTCCAATTTCATAGACTACCTCCTTGCGTTTTTGAGTCTGCATAACCATTCTGCCTAGAATGAGCTACCTTCAGTCTATCTCGAATCAACTTAACATTCTCTTCTGACTCCTTGATCACATTTGGTCCAAACAACTGACGGTCTCCAACTTCATCCCATATCAATGGTGTCTGGCTCCTTCTCCCATACAAAGATTAAAACGGGGCCATCTTCAAACTGGCTGGGTAACTGTTGTTGTATGAGAACTCCGCGTAAGGTAGATTATCATCACTACTAGATCCATAATCTAGCGCACATGCTCTCAACATGTCCTCCAGAATCTGATTAACTCTCTCGGTCTATCTTTCTGTCTGCGGATGAAAGGCTGTAATGAACTCTAGCCTAGTACCCAAAGTTTCACGCAACTGATTCCAAAACTTTGAGGTAAACTGTGTTCCTCTACGATGGTCCTCGGAACTCCATGCAGACATACGATCCTTGTCAAATGTATCTTGACCAACTTTGCACTTGTATAGGTGGTTTTCACTGGGATAAAGTGAGCCACTTTGGTCAAGCGAAATCAACTACTACCCAGATAGAATCATGTCCCGTTCGGGTTCTGGGAAATCCGGTAATGAATTCCATGCCAAGCTTATCCCACTTCCATTCGGGTATTGGCATAGGTTGTAGTAATCCGACTGGCTTCTGATGCTCTGTCTTCACTCTCTGACATACATCACATATGGCTACATACTCGGCAATATCCTTCTTCATACCAGTCCACCAGAAACGCTCCTTCAAATCCAAATACATCTTGGTGTTTCCAGGGCGAATCGAGTATGGTGAGTCATGAGCCTCCTGAAGTATTAACTTCCTGATCTTTGCATTATTAGGCACATATACACGATCCTCGAACCATAAGGTGTCGTGCTCATCCTTACGAAAACCTTTGGCCTTTCCTTTGCTCATCCTCTCTTTTACCTCAGCAATATCTTTGTCATCCTTCTGAGCTTCACGGATCTTTCTCAACAATGTAGACTGGACTTCCATTGCTGCAACAAAACCTCTAGGAACAATCTCCAACCGAAGTTCCCTGAGATCCTCGGCTAACTCCTTTGGTAATTCCCCACTTATGAGGGTATTCATCCTTATTTTCTTTATGGTTGTGTCCTATTTCTCCACAAAGCTCGTATGCACAAGGTTCCTTCGTATCCTTTCCATAAGGCCTCAATTTCTGGGACACAAGACGAGATCTTTGCAGAGTCAACTTAAATTCTTCCCAAGTGGTTACTCTTTGCCATCAATTGATGGTTTGGTACATCTGATGGGTAACGTAGCAGAAATTCAAAATTTTCCTACGTGTCACCAAGATCTATCTATGGAGAAACTAGCAACGAGGGAAGGAGAGTGCATCTACATACCCTTGTAGATCGCTAAGCGGAAGCTTTCAAGTGAACGGGGTTGATGGAGTCGTACTCGTCGTGATTCAAATCACCGATGATCAAGTGCCGAACGGACGGCACCTCCGCGTTCAACACACGTACAGCCCGGTGACGTCTCCCATGCCTTGATCCAGCAAGGAGAGAGGGAGAGGTTGAGGAAGACTCCATCCAGCAGCAGCACAACGGCGTGGTGGTGATGGAGGAGCGTGGCAATCCCGCAGGGCTT
>LR880971.1:76344051-76366763 GCA_904067115.1 Aegilops sharonensis | reverse complement strand
CACCCCGCCGCCGCACCCAGCACCCCGCCGCCCCACCACCCCACTACCCCCGAGCTCGCCGACCGGAGCCCAGCCGCCCCGCCCCTCCTTCCTGCCCTCCTGGATCCAGCCGCGCGGACGCGCTCCCATGCGTGCGCCCCTGCTTTGCGCGGGCTTGGCTGCGCACCTTCCCCGACCTCCTGGCGCCCCTGCCCTGCCCTCCACGACCTTTCATTCAGGTGAACACACGTGCCTCCGCCATCACTATCCCCCGTCCTCATCCCCATCCATCGGTACCCAGGAGATGCTGATTTCCTCCCGAGCTCGCCTCCGGCAGCTCCTCTCCAGATCGCAGGGACTACTCCATGCGCCGCCATGACACCAGCCGCCGGTGTTGTGTACCAGGTCCTCTGGCCGGATATGGGGACCTCTTCGATACTCGCCGGCTCCAGTTTATGGCACAGCGACCAGTTTGTCAGCCTAACCCTGCCCATCTTCTCACTTGTTGGCTCCCGATCCGGATGGTGCATGCTGGTGCCCAAAGACTCAACAACTGCTCTTTTTTGTCCATTTGCTATTCTCTGATGTTGTTCTACCTGGCAAGAAAAATATATACTATTCTGCGCTGTACACATCGTGCGACCTCTATACTCTCAACGGCTTTTGCTTTTGCAAGCAGGAACATACGGAAGCTGGCACCATGAACTGCATTTACTTACCATGGAGGATTTATCAATTTTTCTAGCACAAGAAGGAGGTTTTATCATTTCCGACTACAACCCCGGTACTATTTCGCCATTCACATTGTTTAAGCATTGAGTCATTTGACATATCAATTAATGGATTATGTGGGTTGGCTTCGTTCATTATGTATTCTGATGCTCGATAAAGCTCTTTTGAGGTGTAGTAGGAAGATCTAGGCATGATGCAGAAACTTGGGCTTTGATGTGGACATAAGACAGCTTATGAGAACATGTGAATTTTACTAATATTGTTAGTCCAGAACTGAGAATTTTCATCACCATTTTTCCATTAAAAACATGTCAATTCAGCTCAATAGGAGTGGTAGTGTTTGTAGATGCTTCATATGTAGTAAATTTTTTCAAGCAATCATGCTACACATACAACATAGTTCATGTGATTTATGTATGAGTCGTATGACACTTTAAATTGAGCCATAAATGGGTAGGCCTGCAGAGATGAGCACCGTTTGGTTGCTTCCTTGTACAGAAATCAGATGGCAATTATCGTATGTGTAGTAGTTTTTTTTCAAGCTAGAGTGGTAGGCTTTCAGAAGTACTGGAGTTATTTACGCTTATGGGTTCTGGCATGTTCCCTCCATCCCAAATTACTCGTCGCTGAAATGGATGTATTTAGAACTAAAATACATCTAGATACATCCATACATGCGACAAGTAATTCGGGACGGAGGGAGTATATGTTTTGGATTGAGCAACTACCGTATAATATATTAATATGCATTTCCCAAAGGTGACATTGATTCGCATGTGCATGCTTTCAGCTGTTCCTTGGTTCCTATTCTGGTCAATTTCAGGAGATCAAGGAGATGCAAGAACATACACTTAGTCTATGTATATGTACACCAGTAAATAACCAAAGCCATCAGGTAAATCATTGCCTTCACGTTACCTGTGACGTGAATCATTCAAGTAAGGATAAGCTACTTATTATCATGGAAACTGCTATTTTGATGAGAAAACAAAATAGAAGATGTCATAATATGAATAGGTAGCCATACATCAAAAGCATATCCACTTGAAAGTACTTCTTGCAGGTACTATAAGTTTTGGATTGAGCAATTGCGCTACGCATACCAGTTCTGCATTATTTATATGTTATTAATATATTTCCTTACATATTTTCTGACATATATGTGCCTTCTATTGAAATGAGAATGACAGGATATTCCTATCTTTCATAGGTGCGTATACTATACAAACTTGAATGTATTCTACTAGTGAAGCTGACTGACTGGCAAGCTTGGTCCCATAGGGACAATTTGTTTTCTCTAAATTCAGAGACCTTTGCTTGTTTTTCCCTGAACAGTAGAAACAATTAAATCTGGACACTTGGGCTTTTTAAAATAATTTCTCCTATTGCTTTAGGATGCAATCATGTTTCTTTACACAATATGTTGTTGTAATGCACCCTAGTTTTTTGTAAGCTAGAAAGTGCAATATCAATTCGTAATGGACACAGTTTTTTCTTCAGATCTCGACGCTCTACCCATTGGCCTTGGCATCGACCTTGGCAGGACTAATAACTCCTCGTCGATGTTAGCCTGGCGCCAAGACACATGCAGCTGCTCGTCATCAACATGTTGCACTGGACAGCAGATATCTCCGTGCACCCTTGTGAAATATAGGTATTTACAGTTCGAGTATAGGCCCAGATTTGTTTTAAATATTTCCAGGCTGCNTGTAATGGACCCAGTTTTTTCTTCAGATCTCGACGCTCTACCCATTGGCCTTGGCATCGACCTTGGCAGGACTAATAACTCCTCGTCGATGTTAGCCTGGCGCCAAGACACATGCAGCTGCTCGTCATCAACATGTTGCACTGGACAGCAGATATCTCCGTGCACCCTTGTGAAATATAGGTATTTACAGTTCGAGTATAGGCCCAGATTTGTTTTAAATATTTCCAGGCTGCTGCTTAGCGAACTCCCAGGCATGCTAAACAAATTTGTGGTACAGGGTGATAGCCGAGTGCCTAGAAACCCGGGTGCTAAAAAGCCTATCTCCAAATACAAAGGAGGCAAATTTGGCTACACCGTCTAGAGACAACAAAGTAACAATGAACATGATAAAACTCCCAGCAGAGCTTTATTTAAATGACGTTAACATGTCAATCAGATTGCTTACTTCTCTTCTTTTTTGCGGCAAGATTCCTTACTCCTCCTGAGGACATATCTTTAGGTTAACCGTGCCAAAGTCTCTGGAAGTCTGCTGCATTGTTAAAAAATAAATAAATTCAGAGAACAAACGATATTCTTCTGTCATAATATTATTTCTCAAGGCGGTTGGGTGGTACCTAGAGTGTGCGATGCTCTCCCAAGGCACCTGAAAAGAGGTATTCCTCTACCTGCCTGCTTTGTTGCCGCCTGCAACAAAATTGACATATATGATGAGCAGTGTTCCCAGCTTCCATTCATGATGTTAAATATTTGCTGCCATTTCACGTAGGAAGGTCTTGTCTTCAGGATTCCACTTCGGATCCAAGGAGCTGAGGAAACTACACTGGTAGAAAAAAACAAAAATATTGCAAAGGAGAAGCGTCTCAAAATGAAAGGTGTGCCACACCATCTAGGCAGCGTAATAATCTTCTTCTTCTAACTTTCTTCTTTCCCATTTTACAGATTTGCTTAAGATCACGGAAGCTTGGGTTGATGGAGTGCTCGTATTTAGTTTTTGTTTTGACCTTGTGAAACTTGCTACCTATGGATGAAACTGTGTAATATTGATGAAACTATGTATATGTACGGATGAAACTTGCTACTATTGGTAACATGTTTTGGATACATATGTGTTCATGACTACTGATAATATGTGTTGAATATGCTATATTGGTCATATAAATATATTTGTGTTTGATTTCTGTGAAAATGAATTGATATAAGAAAAAACAAAATTAAATGGGGCAATATAGTCACTTTGCCATCTGCTGGCAGATGGCAAAGAGCTTTGCCATCAGCCCGCAGACGGCAAAGCATTCAGCCTTTGCCATCTGCTGGCAGATGGCAAAGAGCCTGCAGCCTTTGCCATCTGCTGGCAGATGGCAAAGTATGCCGTTAACCTCTAACGGAGCTAACCCCGTTAAGAGGCTTTGCCATCTGCCAACATGGCAAAGCCACAGGCTCTTTGCCATCAGCCAGCAGATGGCAAAGAAGCCTTTACCGGCAGGGTTTCAGACGAACTGTTTGCCATCTGCTGGCAGATGGCAAAGCCTTTGCCATCCGCCGAACATGCCTTTGCCATCTGCCATGGCAGATGGCAAAGTGCCAGATTCCAGTAGTGTTTCTCTTTATTGTGGCATGAATGTTCAGATCCAAATGATTCAAAATAAAAATTCATATTGATATAAGAAATAATAATACTTCAAGCATACTAATCAAAGCAATCATGTCTTCTCAAAATAACATGGCTAAAGAAATTTATCCCTACAAAATCATGTAGTCTGGTTGTTGCTCTATCTTCAACACACAAAGTATTTAACCATGCAGAACCCCGATGACAAGCCAAGCAATTGTTTCACACTTTAGTAATCTCAAACTTTTTCAGTTATCACACAATACATGAGCGTGAGCCATGGACATAGCACTATATGTGGAATAGAAGGGTGGTTGTGGGGAGGACAAAAAGGAGAAGATAGTCTCACATCAACTAGGCGTATCAACGGCTATGGAGATTCCCATTAATAGATATCAATGTGAGTGTACCGGGATATGCAATGAATCAAGAGTGACATGTATGAAAAATATGAGGTGGCCTTGCCACAAATACGATGTCAACTACATGATCATGCAAAGAGAAATATGACAATGATGACGTGTGTCATAATAAATGGAATGGTGGAAAGTTGCATGGCAATATATCTCGGAATGGCTATGGAAATGCCATAATAGGTAGGTATGGTGGCTGTTTTGAGGGAGGATTATGGTGGGTGTAGGTTACCGGCGAAAGTTGCGCGGCACAAGAGAAGCTAGCAATGGTGGAAGGGTGAGAGTGCGTATAATCCATGGACTCAACATTAGTCATAAAGAACTCATGTGCTTATTGCTAAAATCTACAAGTAATCAAAAACAAAATACTATGCGCATGCTCCTAGGGGGATAGATTGGTAGGAAAACACCATCGCTCGTCCCCGACCGCCACTCATAAGGAAGACAATCAATAAATAAAATTGTGCTCCAACTTCATCACAAAGCGGTTCACCATACATGCATGCTACGGGAATCACAAACTTCAACACAAGCATTCTTTAAATTCATAATCACCCAACTAGCATGACTCTAATATCATTACCTCCATATCTCAAAACAATTATCAAGTATCAAGTTGATCATAGCATCCAATTCACTTCTATGATAGTTTTTATTATACCCAACTTGGATGCCTACCATTCTAGGACCAATTTTATAATCATAGCAAATACCATGCTGTTCTAAGAGACTCTCAAAATAATATAAGTGAATCATTAGATTTCAACAATTTCTTCAAAATTAATCATCGCCATCCTCTAAAAGATATAAGTGAAGCATTAGAGCAAAAGTTATCTAGCTCAAACGATATAAGTGAAGCACATAGAGTATTCTAATAAATTCAAATCAAGTAGGCTTCTCCCAAAAGGTGTGTTACAGAAAGGATGATTGTGGTAAATTAAAAATCAAAGACTAATATAATACACGACGCTCCAAGCAAAACACATAACATGTGGCGAATAAAAATATAGCTCCAAGTAAAGTTACCAATGAACGAAGACAAAAGAGGGGATGCCTTCCGGGGGCATCCCCAAGCTTAAGCTTTTGGCTATTCTTGAATCTCTTGGGGTGCCATGGGCGTACCCAAGCTTGGGCTCTTGCCACTCCTTATTCCATAGTTCATCAAATCTTTACCGAAAACTTGAAAACTTCACAACACAAAACTCAACAGGAAATCTCATAAGCTCCGTTAGTGCAAGAAAGAAAAACCACCACATAAGGTACTTCAATGAAATCATTATTTATTTATATTGGTGTTAAACCTACTGTATTCCAAGTTCTCTATGGTTCATACCCTTACATACTAGCCATAGATGCATCAAAATAAGCAAACAACACACGAAAGGCAGAATCTGTCAAAAACAGAACAGTCAGTAGCAATCTGTAACTTTTGGTTACTTATGGAACTCCAAAAATCCTACCAAAATAGGACGTCCTAAAAAAATTTTCTATTGATATACAGCAACAAAAATCAACGCAAACGCACGTTTCTGTGATTTACTGAATTTTTTCTCGTGAGAGCGAAGTTTCTGTTTTTCAGCAGAATCAAATCAACTCATATCATAGGTTATCCTATAGGTTCTACTTGGAACAAACACTAAATAAAACAAGAAAACACATCTAAACAGAAAGTAGAAGCAAGATTTATTTCTACACAGGAACAAACACAAAAAACACATATAAAAATTGGGTTGCCTCCCAACTAGCGATATCGTTTAACGCCCTAGCTAGGCATAAAAGCAAGGATAGATCTAACTAGTGCCATCTTTGGCACTTGATTCATAAGTAGCGCACTTTTAGTCCTTAGGAAATTCTTTCTTTTTAGTAGTGATTAAACTTCTAGGCAAAGAATCAAGAAGTTTACTTGTAGCAAAAGGTTCCTTAATGATAGTGGAAAAAATGGGGTGAACACTTATAGGTTTGAGATCCGCACTTTCCTTATTAGAAGATTAATCCTTATTTTTAGGAACATAAATTAATTAACCCAATTTACTAGGAGGAGTTGGAGTGTTTTTCATGGATGAAAAGGCAGACCCTAAGTTAGTAATTATATCCTCAAGCTTACCAATTCTTGTAGAATCTTGTTCTAATTTTTCATCAACTATAGGTTCCTTTTCTTTAGGATTGTTTAGAGTAACTCCAACCTTAGATCCATATTGGGTAATTTGGTTGTAGATCTTCTTATCCAAATTTTCAATTAACTCAACAGTAGCAATTTTATTTTCAATAATTTCAAGCCTTTGTATCACATGTTCTAAAGTTAAGATAGTCCCATTAAACAAAAGAGGTGGTGGGCCAAACAAATCTAACATAGCATTATGAGCATCAAACGTATGGCTACTCAAGAAATCCCCTCTGGTAATGGTATCAAGAATGCATCTATTCCGAGGAGTAATGCCTACGTAAAAATTTAGAAGAAGAACGGAAGTAGAAACCTTCCTAGTAGATTTATTTTGAGCATTGCAAATTCTATGCCAAGCATCTTTTAAATTTTCTCCCTCCCTTTGTTTAAAATTAAGAATTTCATGTTCGGAAGTAATAACAAGGATAGGAGGACTAGCCATTGAGACAAGGTAAACGATCTAACACATGAGCAAATAGAAAGAGGGCAAGTGAATGAGAGGGGAAGAAAAAGGCAAGCAGAAAAGAGAGGAGATTGGCAAAGATAGGGCGAATAAAACGGCAAGGGTGAAGTGGGGGAGAGGAAAACGAGAGGCAAATAACCAATAATGTAAATGTGAGGGAGATGAGTTTGTGATGGGTACTTGGTATGTCTTGACTTGAGCGAAGACCTCCCCGACAACGGCGCCAGAAATCCTTCTTGCTACGTCTTGAGCTTGCATTGGTTTTCCTTGAAGAGGAAAGGATGATGCAGCACAATAGCGCAAGTATTTCAATCAGTTTTTGAGAACCAAGGTATCAATCCAGTAGGAGACTCCTCACAAGTCCCACGAACCTACACAAACAAACAAAGAACTCGCAACCAACGCGATAAAGGGGTTGTCAATTGTCGGTGTCAAAACTGGCGGATCTCGGGTAGGGGGTCCCGATCTGTGCGTCTTAGGCTGATGGTAACAGGAAACAAGGGACACAATGTTTACCCAGGTTCGGGCCCTCTCGATGGAGGCAAAACCCTACTTCCTTCTTGATTAATATTGAAGATATGAGTAATACAATCGTAGAGGCTAAACCCTAAGAGCTAGCCTATGATGGTATCGTTGTAATTGTGATCGGCCTTCTAAGGACCATCGTCTCCAGTTTATATAGCATCAAAGAGCTAGGGTTTACATGGAGTCGCTTACAAGGAAGGAAATACAATATACGGATCGCCAAGCTTGTCTTCCACGCAAAGGAGAGTCCCATCCGGACACGGGCCGAAGTCTTGAGTCTTGTATCTTGACGCTTCTATAGTCCGGACTATGAATATAGTCCGGCTGTCCGGATACCTCCTTATCCAGGACTCCCTCAGTAGACCCTGAACCAGGCTTCAATGACGATGAGTCCAGCGCGCAGTCTTGTTTTCGGCATTGCAAGGCGGGTTCCTCCTCCGAATACTCCAAGGTTATTATCGAACACGTAGGTTGTGTCCGGATCTGCAAAATGATCTTCACATACCACCGTAGAGAGAATGATACTTCAGCTGACAACTTTTAGACGAAGTGACATGCCATTACATCCAGGTCATTATTCGAACCGTTTTTTCACAACCAGCCACAGCGCGCATTGCGAGGCGGTTTCCTTGACACGTCTTGTCAAAGCAGAGATCATGTCCCCTTATCGCGGGATTCTCATCAATACGGGTATGGGTAATCCCCCGTGCCATCAATCGTGGCGCCTGGGAAGTAAGCGATTCTCAACAGGCTAGTGGGGAGGCGCACCGCTTTCGTCGCCTCTATAAAGGGATAAGAGTTCCCCATTCTTACCAACGCCTTCTTCCTCCTCTGCTGTGACACTCCAAAAAATTTTCTTCAAAATTTTGTTGGATTTGAAGGAGATCACCAAAACCCTTCCAAAAATATCTATCAAAAGCTTTTTTCCCTTTAGCAAATATTTTATTTTTGCATCTCCTTCAACTCTAGTGTTTGGTTTTAAATTTTCTTCTGATTTCCCTCTTCTCAAAATTTCAAGAAAAATCTTTGGAGTTTTCTTTCAAAAGGAAACTCTAGGAGTTTTTCATCCTCTCCCATATTTGAAACCATTCATGATTCTTCCATTCACAACATGGTAAAACCTTCCCAAAAATCTCTCCTTCCACTTTGGTACAACTCAAACATTCTGTCCAAACTAATAAAATCCATTTTTGGATTTTATTCCAATTATTTCTCCTCCCAAAATAATTCTGTCTTTTCTTTTGAGCCTAGGTGATATGCAAAGCAAGTACCCTAATGCTTTTGATTTTTGACCTCAACTCCACACCCTGGATAGTCCTTGGTATCCACAACCCAGAACCATCTTGATCCACTATTCTTCTTTTCAAATATTTCAAATTTCACTCACTGCAAGTTTGGACCAGATTTGCCAAATTTGGTGAAATTCATATCTACACTTCTCCAAAAATTCCACCAAAATTCAGGCAACCTCTAGTTGCAATGAGAGACCACTCCACCAAAAATCAGCTCAAGGAAAAATCCCTGGATACCAGAATCATTTTGTCGAACACCTGGCATGCACTGTTTGGTTCATATTCAGTAAATTCATAAAGTTCAGTGTCGTTTCTCTGACAGAACTTCAGTCACATGCCCACTGTGCGTTTGGCTCGATGCTCGCAGCCTGGCCTGCTTGTCCGGGGCTCCACACGCGCGCTTGGCGCCTTCCCGGTGTCGGTGGCGCCATGGCCCGCCTGCGCCGGCGTGCTTTGCGGCGGCCGAAACACCGTAACGGCGACAGGGGGCAAAACTGCGGCGCAACGCCGTTCGGCGCCGCCCAAGCATCCTGGTGGCTCCGCGTGGCCACCTCCTTGCCAGCGCACGCATGCGGCACCGTCGCCGTGGCTTGGCACGCGCAGAGCGCGCTCTCTGCCGCTGACGGGCCGTGCGGCCGTTCCGTCGAGGGCAAGCCGTAAACCTTCCTCCCGTGCTGAGCTGGACCCTAAAATGGCACCACTACTCCACCTAGGCGATGCTTAAGCTCCTAAGCCGACCGTACAGCCACAACGTCGCCGTAATCAACTCGCTGGACTTATCCGTTCACGGCAACCGACTCGGCCGGCTATATATAGCACCCCCGAGCCTGCTCTCGCCCCCGCACGACTCCACCACCTCACTAGACCCCGCCTAGCCACTGGGAGAGCCTCGAGGGGCCCTTCTTCCCCGACTCCGGCCGCCCCGTTCCGCTTCGGCCTCCACCTCGATTCGCTCTGGTGAGGCCGTCTCCGACGCCCTAACTTCGTCAGCAACCCTCTCGAGCAACTAGGAGACTAAACCCCACTCCTATTTGACCCCCCGCAGCTCCCTCCGGCGAGATCCACGACTGCCCGAACCGCCGTCCGCCGGATCAAGCGCCATCGTCGACACAGTGCTCGCCGGCGATCACCACCACCACCCACATACGCGGAACGGTGCACTGATCTCGAAGGTAACCCCCGATCACCTTGCCTCGCCGTGGATCGCCGCCGACGACCACCGCACCTCTCGGGGGCCGTCGCGCTCTGTTTTCTCCGTTTGAAATTTCAAACCCGACAGGTGGAGCCCGCCTGTCAGCCTCACAGCCGTCTCTTTTAAACGGAACGTTATCCTGGACTTTTCCACAGAGCCCCTGGAAACTTTCTGTTTCATTACAGATGGGTCCTTGGACCAAAACTCTTATAACTTTTAAACAGAAAAAGATTTTTGATTGATTCCTTTTCTGTCATCTTTATTTTTCTGTCTAGTTTTTTGTCATATTTATTTGAAAAATATTTGGATCAACTTTCTGTACCCCACGGTATTTACGTTAGCTCATGTATTTTTTTTTACCGTAGATACCGAAGGAGGTGACGGAACCGCGAACTTCGCCGAGCTAGACCCCGACTACTCCGAACCAGGCAAGCAAAGTTTGAACCTTTGATATTATGAGTGTCTGGACATGTTTGCATTATTTTTTGCATCATGGCACGTTCATGAGCATTTTCGATGATAGTTTATCTCGTGAGCATTGAGGCAAATGAGCTCGGTAAATCCGTGAGTTGCTGGAAACTTGTTGCATGGCCATGTGTTGGCATGAGTATGGGTAAGATGGCAGTGTTGTAGCATGCCAGGCTTATGCCATATCGTTGACCCAGTGTCAACATAAATCGGTCAGTTTCCCGTCCGTCTTCCTTTCCGTACTACCACCTATTTCCCGCAAGGGATACGGCCTAGTAGGTTGCAAACCACTTCCTGGTACACACCAAATCGAGAGGCCGGGATGAAGGTTCCATGGCCCTGGATTAAAGCCTTTCATCCGGTCAGGGGGCATGGGTGTTTCCGGTTGGGACCGAGAGGGGGGCACCCCTTAGAGCGCGCGTATATAAATTTGATCCCATGCTATTCGAGATTGTGATCTCCCCGTCTCAAAGTTTTTCTTGAACGCTGTCTAGGGTGATTCCTGGCAACATGAGGTATGATGGGTGTGTACTAGCTAGTTGTGTTTCCTCTGAAATACTGTAAACGGAACTAGTCCTTCGTGACTACTGAAATCCGTTGGCTGTGGAAAATTTCGTGACAAACTCTACAGAGTCAAAATTCTTGAATTCATCTTATTCATGTCCAAGTACCGTGATCATCTCATCTTGTCAAGTGTCAGTCTCAGTGACAGAAACTCCCGAGAACCATTTGAGTATTAAATGGTTACTTTCCTGTGAACGGACTAACCCGCTTATTGTTTTGTGATGAATATTTTCCGTGAGCACTATATCTTGTCAGTTATAAATAATGAATTATAAGCCCTTTCTGCGATCTCGCTCAGACGTCCGACTGCGGCATTGTTGTTATTTATTTTCATTATAAGCCCTTTCTGCGATGTTGCTCAGACGTCCGACTGCGGCATTATTGTTATTTGTTTTCATTATAAGCCCTTTCTGCGATGTCGCTCAGACGTCCGACTTCGGCATTGTGTTATTTATTTTCATTATAAGCCCTTTCTGTGATGTCGCTCAGACGTCCGACTGCGGCATCGTTATTATTTACTTTTATTATAAGCCCTTTCTGTGATGTCGCTCCGACGTCCGACTGCGGCACGCATGTATTTTTATTTCAATATAAGCGCTTTATGAGGTGTCGCCCAGACGCCTGACTGTGGCATGTTTTACTTATTTTCACCCTTCGAGGCGTCACTTCAGACACTCAATCGGTTTTGAGTTTATCCTTCTTTGGGTTTTCGAGCGGACTATCGCCGATTCCCTTCTTATTTTATTTTTGCTATACTGATTTATTTGAGCATTGTTAAAATTAATCATGACTCATTCATGCATTCATTTGTTATATCTTTTGTCCGACTGTCTTGCGAGTACTTTCAAAGTACTCACCTGGCTTGTTGATTTGGCCAGATGCTGACGAAGGCGATCTCATGGATGAAGAATTTGATAGCGAGTCCGACGCCTAGAGGAATCCCAGTCAGTCTCGTGCGACCCCTGGATTAGTCATTGTGATATATCCGCTTCCGCTACCCAAATAAATTCATCGAGCCTCATCTCGACGCTCGATGAGCCGCCAGTGCAGTAGACTTATTAATCACCCCGCTGTGTTACTCCACCAACCACTCATTTCTCGAGTTAGTAGTATTCCCACCCCACACCATTGAGTCATATCCGCCACTATGGATAATTATCGGCGTGTTTGTAATAATTGGTTGGGCATCTTCAGTCCGACCCCTGTAATATTGTAATGCTACTGGCTTATTGTATCAAAGTTTTGTCTACTGGTATGAAGGATTTTCCTCATATTGGACTTCATAGGTCGGTTGTTCAATAAATATTTTTATTGAAAAACCGGTCGTGACAAGCTTGGTACCAGAGTCAGGCTGACTGTAGGAAGCCACTAGGTGCGATCGCTAATCAGTTATTAGCATAATAGAGCTATTTTATTATTTTTTAACAAATGTAGACAATTTTTGACAGTCAGCATAAATTTATGATTTGACTACTCAGGACTTTTGCCTACTTTTGTAGATGGCTGGCAACGACTGCGAGTCGCAGATGTTCGCCAACATGCCCGATGGGTTTGTCAAGCTTCTCTCCTTCATCGTCCAAGTCGCGATGGGGCCAGATGTGCACCCAGTCTTCTCTCTCTCAGCACAAGGTCAACGACCGTCTGACCATGCACCAAGCCGCGGTGGAATTCAAGAGAGGACGAGTTGAGCGCTACCGGTTTGTGGGGAGAGCCATGCCCGCAGAGAAGCATGCACTGCAGATGGCAGCCCGTGAGGCGATAGCTCGTCTCAGGGATATCCTTCCTTCGATGAAGACTCGTCGCTACCGCTACCTGCCATGTCACGTGCCATACACCTGCCACTACGTGTTCTCTTGCCCCAGAGGAGAACGGGATGAAGCTTTTGAGATGCTCATCGAGTATCTCCGGGCCTTGGAGGCAGCCTTCGACAACCTGGTGGACGACTTTGTAGCTGCCCGCATGGACTCAGTCCATGGATGTGCCGCCAACAGGAGGGAGCTCCTGCGCGCCGCACCGCCACTGACTTTCGTCTCGTCATCAGCATCGTTTGCTCCTGCTGCTCGCACCGCTACTCGTCTCCTGCCTACCACGGAGGAGTTCAACCACGTCATTGCGCCTACTCCGGTTTGTTCTGCACCACCCCTCGTGCCCGCTCAGATTCGAGTTGTCCCGCATAGGGCACCTGCTCCACCAACTCCGCGCAGTGCCTCGCGTCTGGAGCCTATCTCCGAAGAGGAGGTTGAGTCCCCAGCCTCTCTACGCCTCACCCTTGGCAGGCGAAGGGAAATCCTTACCATCTCCGACTAAGTACGCTTAGCCGCCTTGCGATGTACCAACTTGTTTGATATGTTTATATGTAAATAGGCTGTGAGAAGTAGTTTGTTTGCGCATCATGTAGGATCTGGAGAAGTGCACTAGACTAAATAACATGTCAGGATTTATGTACGCATATCCTGAGTGACGTATTGTATAATTACTGCTTACGTGTAAGATATGTAATGGACAGTCCTTCTCCGTGCGCAAACGTATTTTCTCTTGAAAAATCTTGGAGCATTTGCAACTTTTTGCATCTTCTTGAATTTATTGATTTTTGCGGCTCAATTTCTTTTCTTATGAGTGTTTCAAAATATATCCCCAGAGTGAACTATGTCTCGTCCTTGGACGCGCTCCATGCCAACTCCGACAGAGGAAAATTATGGCACACCCCCAGGCAACAATTTCACACAGGGACAGACAAGTCAGCAGGACAGTGAAACGGCACTTTCCCAAATGTGCCGTCTTTATGAACAAAGTCAGCAGCAACATCAGGAAATACTGAACCAAGTCATCAATATGGGAAATCACTGTGGACATTATCAGCAGCAATCAAAATTATCTGAGCTACAGAAGACACGTCCCCAAACATTTTCTCACACTGACAAACCTCTTGAAGCCGAGGACTGGCTTCGAGACATGGAGAGAAAATTAATTATCGCCCAGTGTTCAGACCTTGAGAAAGTGCTTTATGCTCCGCACTATCTCACTGGAGCAGCCGCATCATGGTGGGAAAATTTCCTACACATGCACCCCAGCGAAAATAATATATCATGGGAGGAATTTAAAGAAGGTTTTCGTGGGGCACATATTCCTAAGAGTCTGATGAAGATCAAAAAGAGAGAATTTGATGACCTCAAGCAAAGGACAATGACAGTGTCAGAATACAACAGTCAGTTTACCCTGCTGTCTCGCTACGCCAATGAGGAGCGTATGTCAGAAAACAAAAAGATGGAGAAATTCCTAGATGGTCTGACGCTCGCACTTAAATGCCAATTGGTCGTACACACATTTCCAGATTTTAAGACGCTGGTGGATAAGGCCATTACCTTGGAAAATGAGAGACGCGGCTTAGAAGATTTCCGCAAGCGGAAGAGGGACCAGACTAAACACACCCGCAACCACCGCAGCAAGACAGATGTTCAGAAAAACTGGACACCCAAACCCACGACAAGCGTCTCACGCCCAATCAAAAATTTCCACGCAAGGGACAAGGAGTTCACATACCGCCCAGGCGTTACCTGTTAGGCTTGTGGAGAAGAAGGGCACTATGCCAAGCAGTGCCCCAAACCAAGAAACTCGGCCCCAAAGCCGAACAACGGAGGCAATAATTCGGCACCAAAGCGCAACAATTTCAACCCAAATAACAACCACAGGAAGGGTCATCTGAACCACGTAACCAAAGAGGAAGCACAAAATGCCCCAGATATCGTACTCGGTACGTTTCCTGTCAACACAATACCTGCCATGGTTTTGTTTGATTCTGGAGCTTCTCACTCATTCGTTTCGAAAAGTTTTGCTTTGCAAAATAATTTTTCGATGCTTCCCTTGGGAAAATCTATGATCGTCAAGTCCCCTGGAATCAAGCAAGTTACCCAGAATTATTGCCAGGGTGTGGTTATCGAGTTTGAAGGGTTGATGTTTCACGCAAATCTTATCGTGTTGGAAAATAAAGGACTGGATGTCATCTTAGGGATGGATTGATTAACTACCAACAAAGGTTTTATTGACTGCTTCAACAGGACCGTAATTCTCACCCATCACCACGGGACGACCATAAAGGTTTCAGCCAAGGAAAGAAAAATATCCCGGCAACCGAGATTGAATAAGGTGGATATTTCTGAATTGAGCAAGGTTCCAGTAGTGTGTGAATTTCCAGATGTGTTTCCCGAAGAACTACCAGGCATGCCACCAGATCGAGAGATAGAATTCAGCATTGAGCTAGCACCCGGAACCGCTCCCATATACAAGAAACCGTACAGAATGGCACCATCTGAATTGGTAGAAGTGAAGAAGCAAATAAAGGAATTATTGGAAAAAGGGTACATACGAGCCAGTTCCTCACCTTGGGGTTCACCAATTTTTTTTGCCAAAAAGAAGGATGGAACACTGAGATTGTGCATAGACTATCGAGCACTAAACATGGTCACAATCAAGAACAAATATCCGATGCCACGAATAAATGATTTATTCGATCAACTCGCTAAGGCCAAGGTGTTCTCAAAGATTGACTTGAGATCGGGATACCATCAACTGAAAGTGCGAACCGAAGATATTCCCAAGACCGCTTTCACCTCCAGATACGGATTGTATGATTGCACCGTAATGCCATTCGGACTAACAAACGCCCCCGCATATTTTGTTCACCTCATGAACAAAGTATTCATGAAGTTTATGGATAAGTTTGTTGTGGTACTTATCGATGATATTCTGGTATACTCCAAAACACCATAAGAGCACGCTGAACATCTCCGAATTGTACTAGGAGAACTCAGGAAACATCAGTTATACGCTAAATTCAGCAAGTGTGAATTTTGGCTAAAGCAAGTAGGTTTTCTGGGCCACGTACTGACTCAAGAAGGTATCGCCGTAGACCCGGAAAAGGTCAAGGCCGTACTTGGCTGGAAGTCACCAGCCAGCGTGACGGATGTACGAAGTTTCTTGGGAATGGCAGGATACTACCAGAGATTTATTGAAGGATTCTCCACCATAGCAAAGCCAATGACGCAACTACTCAAGAAAGACAGGAAGTTTGAATGGACGGAAGCCTGTGAGAAAAGTTTCCAAGAATTAAAGAGGAAACTGACGACAGCACCAGTACTAATTGTGCCAGATATACACAAAAATTTTGAGGTATTTTGTGATGCATCTCAAAAGGGCCTCGGGTGCGTATTAATGCAAGAAGGCAAGGTTGTCGCATATGTTTCTAGACAGCTTCGCAAGCATGAGGAAAATTACCCTACCCATGACCTGGAATTAGCAGCAGTTATTCATGCACTCAAGGAATGGAGACACTTTTTACCTGGTAATCGTTGTGAAATATACACGGACCACAAAAGCCTCAAGTATATTTTCACACAACCAGAACTAAATTTATGGCAGCGACGCTGGTTGGAATTAGTAAAGGATTATGATGTTGGGATCCACTACCACCCGGGCAAGGCAAATGTTGTAGCAGATGCTCTGAGTCGGAACCCCAGTCTGGACAACGACGGCATGCCAGACTTAAGACCTGAATTCCTGCAGGAATTCGCAAAGCTCAACCTGATGGTGGTCACCGAAGGTAGTGTGTCAAACTTAGAAGTACAGCCTACCCTGATAGAGAAGGTTAAAGAGGCTCAACGTGGACACACCAGCATTGAAGGGATAAAACGGAAGATGAAGTTGGGCAAGGCCTCGGAATTCATTATTGATGAGCAAGGAATATTGTGGTACGGGAATAGGGCGTACCAAATATCCATGACCTTAAACAGAAAATCCTAGCTGAAGGCCACACCGCTCCATATTCAATCCATCCTGGAGGAACAAAAATGTACAAAGATCTTCAGGAAACATTTTGGTGGCACGGTATAAAAAGAGACATAGCCACGTTTATTGCATGTTGTGACTCTTGTCAACGCATCAAGGCCGAGCACCAGAAATCGGCTGGGCTGTTGCAACCAAATAAGATACCCGAGTGGAAATGGGATGAGATTGGAATGGATTTTATTGTTGGACTACCTCGGTCGCGACAGGGACATGATGCCATATGGGTAATCACAGATAGACTGACTAAATTAGCTCACTTCATCCCCGTGAAGACAACACACACCACTCAGAAGCTTGCTAGGCTCTACCTCTCCCGTATCGTTTGCCTACATGGAGTCCCAAAGAAAATAATCTCGGACAGAGGCACTCAATTCGTCTCCCGGTTTTGGGATCACTTACAACAAGCTCTGGAAACTCAGCTGGCATTCAGTACCGCATACCATCCCCAGACAGATGGGCAGACTGAGCGAGTAAACCAGATTCTAGAAGATATGCTGAGAGCATGTGTCCTCACCTATGGGACCAGTTGGGAGGAGAGCTTACCATACGCAGAATTCGCATATAACAACAGCTATCAGTCCAGCCTGCAAATGGCACCATTTGAAGCTCTGTACGGACGAAGATGTCGTACACCGCTAAACTGGTCGGAAACCGGAGACAGTCATATCCTCGGCCCAGACCTGCTCAAAGAGGCTGAAGATAAAGTCAAGGTAATTAAGGACCGACTCAAGACAACCCAAAGTCGACAAAAGAGTTATTACGATCAGAAGCATCGTGGAATCCATTTTGAACCCGGTGAATTTGTGTACCTACGAGTATCACCCATGAGAGGCCTGCACCGATTCAAGATTAAAGGGAAGCTAGCACCAAGATTCATCGGACCATTCTGCATAGTAGCACGAAGAGGCACGGTGGCCTACCAGCTAGACTTACCCGAAGAATTATCCGACATCCACGACGTATTCCACGTCTCCCGATTGAGGAAGTGCGTAAGCAACCCAGAGAAACAAGTACCCCATAAAAACATTGACGTGCAACCAGACCTTACATACCGGGAGCATCCGATAAAAATCTTGGAAGAGTCAGAAAGGAGAACCCGACAGAAAACCACCAAGTTCTTCAAAGTTCAGTGGAGCAACCACACCGAAAGTGAAGCCACTTGGGAAAGAGAGGATTTCCTTCGAACAGAGCACCCACAATTATTTGAGGATCAACTGGAATCTCGGGGATGAGATTTTCCTAAGGGGGTAGGTGTTGTGACACTCCAAAAAATTTTCTTTGGTTTTCTTAAAAAATTTGTTGGATTTGAAGGAGGTCACCAAAACCCTTCCAAAAATCTCTATCAAAAGCTTTTTCCCTTTAGCAAATATTTTATTTTTGCATCTCCTTCAACTCTAGTGTTTGGTTTTAAATTTTGTTCTGATTGCCCTCTTCTCAAAATTTCAAGAAAAATCTTTGGAGTTTTCTTTCAAAAGGAAACTCTAGGAGTTTTTCATCCTCTCCCATATTTGAAACCATTCATGATTCTTCCATGCACCACATGGCAAAACCTTCCCAAAAATCTCTCCTTCCACTTTGGTACAACTCAAACATTCTGTCCAAACTAATAAAATCCATTTTTGGATTTTATTCCAATTATTTCTCCTCCCAAAATAATTCTGTCTTTTCTTTTGAGCCTAGGTGATTTGCAAAGCAAGTACCCTAATGCTTTTGATTTTTGACCTCAACTCCACACCCTGGATAGTCCTTGGTATCCACAACCCAGAACCATCTTGATCCACTCTTCTTCTTTTCAAATATTTCAAATTTCACTCACTGCAAGTTTGGACCAGATTTGCCAAATTTGGTGAAATTCATATCTACACTTCTCCAAAAATTCCACCAAAATTCAGGCAACCTCTAGTTGCAATGAGAGACCACTCCACCAAAAATCAGCTCAAGGAAAAATCCCTGGATACCAGAATCATTTTGTCGAACACCTGGCATGCACTGTTTTGTTCATATTCAGTAAATTCAGAAAGTTCAGTGTCGTTTCTCCGATAGAACTTCAGTCACATGCCCACTGTGCGTTTGGCTCGATGCTCGCAGCCTGGCCTGCTTGTCCGGGGCTCCACACGCGCGCTTGGCACCATCCCGGCGTCGGTGGTGCCCTCGCCCGCCTGCGCCGGCGTGCTTTGCGGCGGCCGAAACACCGTAACGGCGACAGGGGGCAAAGCTGCGGTGCAACACCGTTCGGCGCCGCCCAAGCGTCCTGGTGGCTCCGCGTGGCCACCTCCTTGCCAGCGCACGCATGCGGCACCATCGCCGTGGCTTGGCACGCGCAGAGCGCGCTCTCTGCCGCCGACGGGCCGTGCGGCCGTTCCGTCGAGGGCAAGCCGTAAACCTTCCTCCCGTGCTGAGCTGGACCCTAAAATGGCACCACTACTCCACCTAGGCGATGCTTAAGCTCCTAAGCCGACCGTCCAGCCACAGCGCTGCCGTAATCAACTCGCCGGACTTATCCGTTCACGGCAACCGACTCGGGCCGGCTATATATAGCACCCCCGAGCCTGCTCTCGCCCCCGCACGACTCCACCGCCTCACTAGACCCCGCCTAACCACTGGGAGAGCCTCAAGGGGCCCTTCTTCCCCGACTCCGGCCGCCCCATTCCGCCTCGGCCTCCCCCTCGATTCTCTCTGGTGAGGCCGTCTCCGACGCCCTAACTTCGTCAGCAACCCTCTCGAGCAACTAGGAGACTAATGTTGGAAATATGCCCTAGAGGCAATAATAAATTGGTTATTATTATATTTCCTTGTTCATGATAATAGTTTATTATCCATGCTATAATTGTATTGATAGGAAACTCATATACATGTGTGGATACATAGACAACACCGTGTCCCTAGTAAGCCTCTAGTTGACTAGCTCGTTGATCAATAGATGGTTACGGTTTCCTGACCATGGACATTGGATGTCATTGATAATGGGATCACATCATTAGGAGAATGATGTGATGGACAAGACCCAATCCTAAGCCTAGCACAAAGATCGTAGTTCGTATGCTAAAGCTTTTCTAATGTCAAGTATCTTTTGCTTAGACCATGAGATTGTGCAACTCCCGGATACCGTAGGAATGCTTTGGGTGTACCAAACGTCATAACGTAACTGGGTGACTATAAAGGTGCACTACAGGTATCTCCGAAAGTGTCTGTTGGGTTGGCACGAATCAAGACTGGGATTTGTCACTCTGTGTAAACGGAGAGGTATCTCTGGGCCCACTCGGTAGGACATCATCATAATGTGCACAATGTGACCAAGGGGTTGATCACGGGATGATGTGTTATGGAACGAGTAAAGAGACTTGCCGGTAACGAGATTGAACAAGGTATCGGTATACCGACGATCGAATCTCGGGCAAGTACAATACCGTTAGACAAAGGGAATTGTATACGGGATCGATTGAGTCCTTGACATCGTGGTTCATCCGATGAGATCATCGTGGAACATGTGGGAGCCAACATGGGTATCCAGATCCCGTTGTTGGTTATTGACCGGAGAACGTCTCGGTCATGTCTGCATGGTTCCCGAACCCGTAGGGTCTACACACTTAAGGTTCGATGACGCTAGGGTTATAAAGGAAGTTTGTATGTGGTTACTTAATGTTGTTCGGAGTCCCGGATGAGATCCCGGACGTCACGAGGAGTTCCGGAATGGTCCGGAGGTAAAGATTTATATATGGAAAGTTGTTGTTCGGGTTCCGGAAAAAGTTCGGGTTTTTTCGGTATTGTACCGGGAAGCTTCCAGAAGGTTCCGGAGGATTCCGGAGGGGTCCGGAGGTCCGGAAATTGTTCCACCACGTCCAATACAGTAGCATGGGCTGCAGGGGGGCGCCCTAGCCTTAATGGGCTAGGGGCACCAGCCCCCCCAAGGCCCATGCGCATGGGAAGGGGAAAACCCTAAAGGGGGAGGCCTGCACTTGACTTGGGAGGCACTCCTCCCCCCTTGGCCGCCCCCCCTAGATGGGATCTAGGGCTGGCCGCACCCCTTGGGGTGGGAAAACCTTAAAGGGGGCGCAGCCCCCTTCCCCCCTTTATAGGGCATTTGAGGAAGCCCATCGTAGGACTATACAAGCCAAGTTCTATAATGAAAAATTCCCACTAGTATATGAAAGTGACCACATATGAGATTCTCTATATGAAGAACATGGTGCTACTTTGAAGCACAAGTGTGGAAAAGAGATAGTAACATTGCCCCCTTTTTTTTTTCTTTTTTTTTCTTTTTTTCTCGTTTTTCTTCTTTGGCCTTCCTTTTTTTTCTTTTTGGCCTTCCTTTTCTTTTTTCTTCTTCTTTTTTTTTCTTTGTCCTTTTTTTTGGCCTTTCCTTTTTTTGCTTTAGGGACAAGGCTCTAATAATGACGATCATCACACTTCTATATATTTATAACTCATGAATTAGAACTGGAAACTAGAACAAGATATGACTCTATATGAATGCCTCCGGCGGTGTACCGGGATGGGCAATAAATCAAGAGTGACATGTATGAAAATATTATGCATGGTGGCTTTGCCACAAATACAATGTCAACTACATGATTATTCAAGGCAATATGACAATAGTAATGTATGTCATGATGATGAACGGAACGGTGGAAAGTTGCATGGCAATATATCTCGGAATGGCTATGGAAATTCCATAAATAGGTAGGTATGGTGGCTGTTTTGAGGAAGATATAAGGAGTTTTATGTGTGATAGAGCATACCGTATCACGGGGTTTGGATGCACCGGCAAAGTTTGCACCAACTCTCAAGGTGTGAAAGGGCAATGCACGGTACGGAAGAGGCTAGCAATGATGGAAAGATAAAAGTGCGTATAATCCATGGACTCAACATTAGTCATAAAGAACTCACATACTTATTGCAAAAATCTACAAGTCATCAAAAACCAAGCACTACGCGCATGCTCCTAGGGGGGAGGTTGGTAGGAGTTAACCATCGCGCGCCCCCGACCTCCACACAAGAGAAGGCAATCAAAAGAGCACCTCATGCAATAAATTTGTTACACAACTTTTACTATACGTGCATGCTACGGGACTTGCTAACTTCAACACAAGCATTCTTTAAATTCATAGTCACCCAACTAGCATGACTCTAATATCATTACCTCCATATCTCAAAACAATTGTCAAGTATCAAGTTGATCATAGCATCCAATTCACTTTTTATGATAGTTTTTATTATACCCAACTTGGATGCCTACCATTCTAGGACAAATTTTATAACCATAGAAAATACCATGCTGTTCTAAGAGACTCTCAAAATAATATAAGTGAGGCATGAGAGTTCAACAATTTCTTCAAAATGAATCCACCGCCCTACTCTAAAAGATATAAGTGAAGCACTAGAGCAAAAGTTAAGTAGCTCAAAAGATATAAGTGAAGCACATAGAGTATTCTAATAAATTCAAATCAAGTAGGCTTCTCCCAGAAGTTGTGTTACAGAAAGGATGATTGTGGTAAACTAAAAATCAAAGACTCATATAATACATGACACTCCAAGCAAAACACATATCATGTGGCGAATAAAAATATAGCTCAAGTAAAGTTACCAATGAACAAAGACGAAAGAGGGGATGCCTTCCGGGGGCATCCCCAAGCTTAGGATTTTGGCTATTCTTGAATATCTTGGGGTGCCATGGGAATCCCCAAGCTTGGCCTCTTATCACTCCTTATTCCATAGTCCATCAAATCTTTACCCAAAACTTGAAAACTTCACAACACAAAACTCAA
>LR880971.1:76329611-76343794 GCA_904067115.1 Aegilops sharonensis | reverse complement strand
ACTAATATCATACAAGACGCTCCAAGCAAAACACATATCATGTGGCGAATAAAAATATAGCTCCAAGTAAAGTTACCAATGAACGAAGACGAAAGAGGGGATGCCTTCCGGGGGCATCCCCAAGCTTAGGATTTTGGCTATTCTTGAATATCTTGGGGTGCCATGGGAATCCCCAAGCTTGGCCTCTTATCACTCCTTATTCCATAGTCCATCAAATCTTTACCCAAAACTTGAAAACTTCACAACACAAAACTCAACAGGAAATCTCATAAGCTCCGTTAGTGGAAGAACGAAAAACCACCACATAAGGTACTGCAATGTACTCATTCTTTATTTATATTGGTGTTAAACCTACTTTATTCCAAGTTCTATATGGTTCATACCCTTACATACTAGCCATAGATGCATCAAAATAAGCAAACAACACACGAAAGGCAGAATCTGTCAAAAACAGAACAGTCTGTAGCAATCTGTAACTTTAGGTTACTTGTGGAACTCCAAAAATCCTACCAAAATAGGACGTCCTAAATAATTTGTCTATTGATCTACAGCAAAAATAATCAACGCTAAATCACGTTTCTGTGATTTATTGAATTTTTTCTCGTGAGCGCGAAGTTTCTGTTTTTCAGCAGAATCAAATCAACTCATATCATAGGTTATCCTATAGGTTCTACTTGGCATAAACACTAAATAAAAGAAGAAAACACATATAAACAGAAAGTAGATGCAAAATTTATTACTAAACTGGAATAAAAACAAAAAACACAATGAAAATTGGGTTGCCTCCCAACTAGCGCTATCGTTTAACGCCCCTACCTAGGCATAAAAGCAAGGATAGATCTAACTAGTGCCATCTTTGGCACTCGATTCATAAGTAGAGCACTTGTAATCCTTAGGAAATTCTTTCTTTTTAGTAGTGATTAAACTTCTAGGCAAAGAATCAAGAAGTTTTCTTGTAGCAAAAGGTTCCTTAATGATAGTGGAAAAACTAGGGTGAACACTTATAGATTTGAGATCCGCACTTTCCTTATTAGAAGGTTCACCCTTATTTTTAGGAATATAAATTAATTTACCCAATTTACTAGGAGGAGTTGGAGTGTTTTTCACGGATGAAAAGGCAGACCCTAAGTTAGTAATTATATCCTCAAGCTTACCAATTCTTGTAGAATCTTGTTCTAATTTTTCATTAACTATAGGTTCCGTTTCTTTAAGATTTTTCAGAGTAAGTCCAACCTTAGATCCATATTGGGTAATTTGGTTGTGGATCTTCTTATCCAAATTTTCAATTAACTCAACGGTAGCAATTTTATTTTCAATAATTTCAAGCCTTTGCATCACATGTTCTAAAGTTAAGATAGTCCCATTAACCAAAAGAGGTGGTGGGCCAAACAAATCTAACATAGCATTATAAGCATCAAACGTATGGCTACTCAGGAAATCCCCTCCGGTAATGGTATCAAGAATGCATCTATTCCAAGGAGTAATCCCTACATAAAAATTGTGAAGAAGAACGGAAGTAGAAATCTTCCTAGTAGATTTATTTTGAGCATTGCAAATTCTATGCCAAGCATCTTTTAAATTTTCTCCCTCCCTTTGTTTAAAATTAAGAATTTCATGTTCGGGAGTAATAACAAGGATAGGAGGACTAGCCATTGGGACAAGGTAAACGATCTAACACACGAGCAAACCGAAAAAGGGCAAGCGAAAGAGAGGGGAAGAAAAAGGCACACAGAAAAGAGAGGAGATTGGGAAAGAGAGGGCGAATAAAACGGCAAGGGTGAAGTGGGGGAGAGGAAAACGAGAGGCAAATGGCAAATAATGTAAATGCGAGGGAGATGAGTATGTGATGGGTACTTGGTATGTCTTGACTTGAGCGAAGACCTCCTCCGTAACGGCGCCAGATATCCTTCTTGCTACGTCTTGAGCTTGCGTTGGTTTTCCTTGAAGAGGAAAGGGTGATGCAGCAAAGTAGCGTAAGTATTTCCCTCAGTTTTTGAGAACCAAGGTATCAATCCAGTAGGAGGCTCCTCACAAGTCCCACGAACCTACACAAACAAACAAAGAACTCGCAACCAACGCGATAAAGGGGTTGTCAATCCCTTCACGGCCACTTGCAAAAGTGAGACCTGATAGAGATAATATGATAAGATAAATATATTTTTGTATTTTATGATATAGATTGGAAAAAGTAAAGATGCAAAAAAAAGTACATTGAAAGCGTATATGATAAAAGATAGACCCGGGGGCCATAGGTTTCACTAGAGGCTTCTCTCAAAATAGCATAAGTATTACGGTGGGTGAACAAATTACTGTCGAGCAATTGATAGAAAAGCGAATAATTATGAGATTATCTAGGTATGATTATGTATATAGGCATCACGTACATGACAAGTAGACCGACTCCTGCCTGCATCTACTACTATTACTCCACACATCGACCGCTATCCAGCATGCATCTAGAGTATTAAGTTCAAAAGAACAGAGTAACGCTTTAAGAAATATGACATGATGTAGAGGGATAAACTCTAGAAATATGATATAAACCCCATCTTTTTATCCTCGATGGCAAAAATACAATACGTGCCTTGCTGCCCCTGCTGTCACTAGGAAAGGACACCGCAAGATTGAACCCAAAGCTAAGTACTTCTCCCATGGCAAGAAAGATCCATCTAGTAGGCTAAACCAAATCGATAATTCGAAGAGACTTGCAAAGATAACTCAATCATACATAAAAGAATTCAGAGGAGATTCAAATATTTCTCATAGATAAACTTGATCATAAACCCATAATTCATCGAATCTCGACAAACACACCGCAAAAAGAGCTGCATCGAATAGATCTCCACAAGAGAGGGGGAGAACAAGGTATTGAGATCCAAAAAGAGAGAAGAAGCCATCTAGCTAATAACTATGGACCCGAAGGTCTGTGGTAAACTACTCACAACTCATCGGAAGGGCTATGGTGTTGATGTAGAAGCCCTCCGTGGTGGATTCCCGGTCCGGCAGAACACCGGCGACGGCTCCAAGATGTGATCTCGCGGATACAAAAGGTTACAGTGGCGGAAATATTTCTTCGGTGGATCCCCTAATGGTTTCGGGGTACGTAGGTATATATAGGAGGAAGAAGTACGTCGGTGGACGCCCGAGGGGCCCACAAGACAGGGGGCGAGCCCTATAGGGGGGCGCCCTCCACCCTCGTGGCTTCCTCGATTGCTTCTTGACTTGCACTCCAAGTCCTCTGGATCACGTTTGTTCCAAAAATCACGCTCCCTAAGGTTCATTACGTTTGGACTCCGTTTGATATTCCTTTTCTTCGGAAAACTGAAATAGGCAAAAAAAAGCAATACGGGCTGGGCCTCCGGTTAGTAGGTTAGTACAAAAAATGATATAAATGTGTAAACTAAAGCCCATAAACATCCAAAACAGGTAATATAATAGCATGGAACAATAAAAAATTAGAGATACGTTGGAGACGTATCAGTGGTCGCCCGAGGGGCCCACGAGACAGGGGGCGCGCCCTCCACCCTCGTGGCTTTCTCGATTACTTCTTGACTTGCACTCCAAGTCCTCTAGATCATGTTTGTTCCAAAAATCACGCCCCAATGGTTTCATTCCGTTTGGACTCCGTTTGATATTCCTTTTCTTCGAAACACTGAAATAGGCAAAAAACAGCAATACAGGCTGGGCCTCTGGTTAGTAGGTTAGTCCCAAAAATGATATAAAAGTGTAAACTAAAGCCCATAGACATCCAAAATAGGTAATATAATAGCATGGAACAATCAAAAATTATAGATACGTTGGAGACGTATCAAAGAGCAGGAGCGGACGGTGCCGGCTGCGGCGGTGGCGCCAGGAACACACCGGACGAAGGCAGCCCATAGGCCGCGGAGGGGCCATAGAGAGGCACGGACGGGTACGGCTGAGGGGCCGCATGAAGCTCCTGATGAGCGGTCAGGCGTTCGCCGAAGAGGTCCGGAACAAGGGCACGCGGTACAGGCATGGAGTACGCGTGCGCAACTTCTGTCCAAGGTTCTGGCCGGCCTGCCAGGGCGCTGGTGGAAGCTGCTGGTGGTGGTGGCACGGCGCCCCGCCGGGCGCAGCCGGCTGCGGCTGCTCCTGCTTGCGGCCGCCTCGGCCACGATGGCCCCCGTGGCGCTGCTGCTTCTGCTCGGCGGGGGGCTGCGGAGGGGCCGGCGGCTGCTGCAGGTATGGGAACCCAGGCGGCGGCGGCGCCTGGAAGGGGCCCCGGGCGAGCCTCGGCGGGCCAGTGGGCGATGCACCGCCGCGGGTACCAGCGGTGAGGGCGGTGTGGGTGGCCCGGGTGCGTGACTTACGCATCCTGCGCTCCTCCAACTTCAGGTATGCAACGATCTTCGGTAACGTCGGGTTGGTGATGAGGGGGATGTTGGAGGAGGTGTTCCCGAAATCATCGTTCAGCCGGCGATGAGGGTGCTGAGGAGGATCTCGTCGAAGACCGTCTCACCAAGGTCATGGAGCTCGTCAACAAGCTTCTTGAGGCACATGCAGTAACCGTCAACAGACGTGTCGAGCTGCTGGCACCCAAAAAACTCGCCATGCAGGAAAACCTTGCGTTGGAGCGCGTTCGGTGAAGAGGCCATTGAGCTTGGTCCAAACGGCGTGAGCATCATCTTTGGTGGAGACCACCGTGTGGAAGAGGTCCTTCGAGATGGTGGTGTAGAACCAACGGATGAGGGTGGCGTCGATGGACATCCACTCATCATCGTCCTCCATGAAGCGGGAGTCCATGTAACAATCGATGTGATCCCGGATGTTGTACTCCCGGAACATAAGGGATAAGTAGGTCTTCCATGCATAGTACATGGAGGTGAGGTGGTTGAGGACGACTGGAACCGAGGCGAGGATGTTGAGGTCGCGGATGACGACGGGATCGGGACCTTCGAACGGGTTGGTGCGGCGGCTGCGGGTGGTGTCGGAGGAGGCATGAGGGTATGGGGGTGGCGGCGTCTCACGGGGGAGCGGCGCGGCCGATGGGTGGAGGTGCGGCCTGGAGGGCGGCGCGGCAGGGTGGAGGCGAAAGCGGGGGCGGTGGCGCACACAGGGGCGGCGGTCGCGGCGGCGTGGGATCGCGGCGGCGACGGCGGCGGGTGGTGGCGGCGGCGGTGGTGGGTGGCGGCGGCGGCACATAGGTTAGGGTTAGGATCTTAGGTATGATACCATGGTGGAAACAAGAGTTTTGGCAATGCTTCACGATGTATTGATCGGTGCATAGCGCACGTATATATGGAGTACAAGGTGGGCCACAAACTCAACTATACAAAGACTAGGAGGTGCGCCAGGCTATACAATATACATGCACAAACCATATATTCAACATCAATGACCAAAATAAAAATCGGTGGTGAATGAGCAGCACTAACAAGCAGATCCGTACCTAATTATGGGCTGCATCAAGAACTCCATGTCTGCCCAAGCACGCAGTCATCTAGTCCCTGCAGATTTTCCCCACCGGGTCACCGCTCTCTACAATCGGGTAACCTAGGGCTAAATGTAGGTGTTATGACCGGTTTAGCTTATAACCGGAGGAGGCCCACCGGGCAGTAGTTAGGGGCTTGGTCCACAAGTTAGCTTAGGCTATTCGTATTGACGTTATAAATACTAGATGTAAAACACTTTTGAGATCAAACAATAAGAATATTATTATCCCTATTGCCCGGCTCCCAGAGGAGCCGGAACCCTAGCCACCTCCAGCCCTAGCCGCCACCACCATCTCCCTCCTACGCATTGGCGCCCAGCCGCCGGCGCACCCGCTCATCACCTCGCCCCACTCCATCTATTCCCTACAACCTCCGGAGAAGGTCCGGTAGGACCCCTGGTTCTACCAATTTGGTATCCAGAGACTCCAGTTCGATCATGTCTTCCCCATCTCCCACGCCTCTGCTGCCCACCGGCACCGCCGCGCCATCTGCTCCCCCGATGACCACCAACAGAGCTCCGACGCTGCCGGGGATGAGCACCACCGGGGGAGCCCCAACGCCGCCGGCCCCAATACCGCTAGCCCCAACGCAATTGGCCCCTACCGCCGCCGGCTCCAGTCACCCCCGTGCCATCGCCGACCGCGGTCTTCACGCTGGAGCAGATGACCTTCGCGCTGCAGCATCTTCTGATGGCAGTCCAGGGCCTCCAGCAGCACATGGCAGGGCCATACGCTCCACCGCCGGCTGCCCTGATCAACGCCAACGGCCACCCCGTGCTACACTGGCCGTCGCAGGGCGCAGCCGCGGGCGGTGGCCTCCAGCTGCTGCAGCTTCCGGCGGGCCACCCCGGCAGGCCGCCATCGCTGCTGCTGCTTCCTCACCAACCGGCAATGGGCCCTCTCTGGCCGCAGTGGCCAACCATGGCAACGGTAGCCCTCGTCGCGCCCGTCCACACTCCAACGCCGCCGATGAAACCGCCCGCGCCACCCTTGCCCAGCTCGGGGGCACCCTCGCAGGCCGGCCTGCTCATCAATCAGGTCCGGTTATCGCCCTCTCCGTCGCCAATACCAGCGTGGGCAGCTGGATCTTCACCACCGCTGGTCTACACCGCGACGTCCGAGCAGCCAACCCCGTTCCCGCAGATTGGCGGGCCATCCGGCACCACAGGTCGCTACCCGTAGTACCACGACCAGGCACCACCGGCCGCCCTGCTCCGCTCCTCCGAGCCAGTTTGACACGACGCTCCGGCATAGACACCGCCACGGTTCGCCAAAATCGACTTCGCCACCTATGATGGCATGGAGGACCCCCTAAACTGGCTCAACTAGTGCGACCAGTTCTTTCGCGGGCAGCGAACCCTCGCATCGAAGCGTACCTAGCTCGTCTCCTACCACCTCCGCGGCGCGGCAAAGACATGGTATTATGCCCTCGAGCAGGACGAGGGTGGCATGCCCCCTTGGGAGCGCTTACACGAGCTCTGCCTCCTTCGCTTTGGGCCTGCGGTTCGCGGGAGCCGCTTGGCGGAGCTCTCTCGCCTTCCCTTCACCCCCACGGTGCAGGACTTCGCCGACCGCTTCCAGGACCTGGTGTGCCATGTTTCGGGCATGACGGCGCAACAGCTGGCCGACCTCTTCATCGGGGGCCTTCCTGATTACATCCGCGTGGACGTAGAGCTTCACGGGCCTCAGGATCTCCAGACGGCCATGTACTATGCCCGCGCCTTCGAGTGTCGCGCCCAGGCTATGCAGCAGGCAGCTCCGGCTCGAAGAGGTCAACAGGCCACCCGGCAGGCCCCGGCGGCGGGCCGGCCACCCCCGGCTGCTCCAACAACTACCACCTCGGCCGTGACGCGGCCTTTCCGTCGGCTCTCTCCGACGGAGCAGATGGAGTGGCGGCGCCAGGGCCTTTGCTTTAACTGCGACGAGCCCTATATGTCGAGCCATGTCTGCTCTCGCCTCTTCTACTTGGAGACGGCCGACTACATCAAGGAGGAAACCCTGACCGACGAGGCCGACGCACTGCCACCCCCCGCGGCTGTGGAGGCCGCACCCGCCGCCGCCCGGACGACATCACTCGTGGTCTCTCTCCACGCGCTCGCGGGCATCCGCGATGAGCGGACCATGCTGTTGCCGGTGATGATCCATGATGAGCGCTTAGTGGCCTTGGTGGACACAGGCTCCACCCATAACTTCCTACCCGAGGCTACCATGTGGCGCTTAGCACTTCAGCCAACGGGGGGGAGCAACTTTGGGTCACGGTGGCCAACGGCGATCATCTCTGGTGTCATGGACTCGCCCGGGACGTCCCCATCACCATCGGTGACGAACACTTCTCTGTCACATGTGCGGGCATCGACTTGGGCTGCTTCGACTTCATCCTTTGCGTCGACTTCCTTCGGACCCTCGGTCCCATCCTTTGGGACTTCAACGCTCTGACGATGACCTTCTGGCGACTAGCCGCCGCATCCGGTGGGACGGCATTGGGGGCGCCGCTCTGGCGACACCGTAGCTCCAGCTGGCCGTGGAAACCTCTGAGGCTGAGCATCCCCTACTGGATCACCTCCTGCAGCAGCACAACGACCTCTTCGACGAGCCACAGGGCCTGCCACCGTCCCGGGTGTATGATCATCGTATTCATCTCATGCCGGGCTCCGCACCGGTGGCGGTTCATCCTTACCACTATCCACAGCTGCAGAAGGACGAGTTGGAACGGCAGTGTGCACTCATGCTCGCCGCGGGCATGATTCGGGTCTCCACGTCGCCCTTCACCGTGCCGGTCCTCCTCGTCCGCAAGTCGGATGGCACATGGTGCTTCTGCATCGACTACCGTGCCCTTAATGTGCTCACACTCAAGGATAAGTTTCCTATTCCGGTGGTCGATGAGCTACTGGACGAGCTCCATGGGGCGCGCTTCTTCACCAAGCTCGATCTCCGGTCGGGGTACCACCAGGTGCGCATGCACCTGGACGACATCGCCAAGACGGCGTTCCGGACTCACCACGGCCACTTCGAGTTCTTTGTGATGCCCTTTGGCCTCGCCAACGCGCCGGCAACCTTCCAGGCCCTGATGATCGACGTCCTCCGTCCCTACTTACGTCGGTTTGTGCCCGTTTTCTTTGATGACATTCTTATCTACAGCGCCTCATGGGCGGAGCATATCCAGCACGTCGCCATCGTCTTCAATGAGCTTCGGGTGCATCATCTTCATCTTAAGCGCTTGAAGTGCTCGCTCGGGATGCCTTCAGTCGCCTACCTCAGCCACGTCATTTCGGCTGATGGGGTTGCTATGGATGCCGACAAGGTGGTAGCCGTCGCTACCTGGCCGACGCCGCACTCACCGCGGGCTCTTCACGGTTTTCTCTGCCTCGCAGGCTACTACTGGAAGTTTATCCGGGAGTTTGGCCTCATCGCGTTGCCCCTCACGCGTTTGCTGCGTCGCGACGCCTTCGCCTGGGACGACGAGGCGACCACAGCATTCGAGGCCCTCAAGGGGGCCCTCACGACGGGTCCCGTTCTTCAGATGCCGAACTTTGACCGCCCATTCATGGTGGACTGTGACGCCTCGGGTGTGGGGTTCGGCGTCATGCTTCATCAGGGCGATGGGCCTCTCACCTTCTTTAGCCGGCCCTTCGCTCCACGCCATCTTGAGCTCGCGGTGTACGAGCGGGAGCTCATTGGCTTGGTACAGGCCGTACGCCATTGGTGGCCCTATTTGTGGGGTCGGTCTTTCTGCATTCGCACGGATCACTACAGTCTCAAGTTCTTGCTGGACCAGAGGCTCTCGACCGTGCCACAGCATCAATGGATCAGCAAGCTTTTCGGCTTCGACTTCTCCGTCGAGTATCCCCCGGGTCGTCTTAATACCATGGCCGACGCCTTGTCTCACCGCGACGCCGACCTCGACTCCATCGTCGGCAACTCCGAGGGGGCGGCGTTGTGCATCCGCACTGGGCCGACTTTCGTCCTCTTCAATGACATTCACCGGGCGAAGGTGACCGCCGATGACGCCGTCCTTCTTCAGTAGCAGCTGGCGGCCGGCGACCTGGAGGAGCCTTGACGCTTCACAGACGGCCTGCTCCTCCATGGGCGCCGCGTCCTCGTACCGGCGCATGATGATCTCCGCCACCAGGTGTTGTTGCTAGCCCACTCGGCTGGCCATGAGGGTGTGCAGAAAACCCTCCATCGCCTCCACGCCGACTTCTACATTCCTGGTGATCGAGCCCTAGTCCGTGACTGGGTTCGGTCTTGTATGACGTGTCAGCGCAACAAGATGGAGACATTACAGTCGGCTGGTCTGTGCTACCTCTTGAGCATACATTGGTTTTTCCCTTGAAGAGGAAATGGTGATGCAGCAAACTAGTGTAAGTATTTGCCTCAGTTTTTGAGAACCAAGGTACCAATCCAGTAGCAAACTCCACAGAAGTCCCTCGTACCTACACAAACAAACAAGAACCACGCAACCAATGCGATAAAGGGTTGTCAATCCCTTCACGGCCACTTGCGAAAGTGAGATCTGATAGAGATAATATGATAAGATAAATATTTTTGGTATTTTTATGATATAGATTGAAAAGTAAAGTTTGCAAAATAAAGTAGATTGGAAACTTATAAGATAAAGAATAGACCCGGGGGCCATAGGTTTCACTAGTGGCTTCTCTCAAGATACCATAAGTATTACAGTGGGTGAACAAATTACTGCCGAGCAATTGATAGAAAAGTGCATAGTTATGAGAATATCTAGGCATGATCATGTTTATAGGCATCTTGTCCGCAACAAGTAGACCGACTCCTGCCTGCATCTACTACTATTACTCCACACATCGACCGCTATCCAACATGCATCTAGAGTATTAAGTTCATAAGCACAGAGTAACGCATTAAGCAAGATGACATGATGTAGAGGGATAAGCTCAAGCATATGATATAAACCCCATCCTTTTATCCTCGATGGAAACAATACAATACATGCCTTGCTGCCCCCACTATCACTGGGAAAGGACACCGCAAGATTGAACCCAAAGCTAAGCACTTCTCCCATTGCAATAAAGATCAATCTAGTAGGCCAAACCAAACTGATAATTCGAAGAGACTTGCAAAGATAACCAATCATACATAAAACAATTCATAGGAGATTCAAATATTTCTCATAGATAAACTTGGTCATAAACCCACAATTCATCGGATCTCGACAAACACACCGCAAAAAGAGTAACATCGAATAGATCTCCAAGAAAATCGAGGAGAACTTTGTATTGAGATTCAAAGAGAGAGAAGAAGTCATCTAGCTAATAACTATGGACCCGAAGGTTTGTGGTGAACTACTCACAACTCATCGGAGAGGACTTGGTGATGATGTAGAGGACCTCCGTGATCGATTCCCCCTCCGGCGGAGCACCGGAAAAGGCTCCAAGATGGGATCTCCCGGGTATAGAAGGTTGCGGCGGTGGAAATAGTTTTTCGTGGTGCTCCTGGATGGTTTTGGGGTACGTAGATATATATAGGCGAAGGATGTAGGTCAGGGGAGCCACGAGGGGCCCACGAGGCAGGGCCCCCCCTAGGGCGCGCCCTACACCCTCGTGGCTGCCTTGGCTGCTTCTTGACATCCACTCCAAGTCTCTAGGATTGCGTTTGTTCCAAAAAGATCGCTCCCGAAGGTTTCATTCCGTTTGGACTCTGTTTGATATTCCTTTTCTGCGAAACGCTGAAATAGGCAAAAAAACAGCAATTCGGGCTGGGCCTCCGGTTAGTAGGTTTGTCCCAAAAATGATATAAAAGTGTATAGTAAAGCCCATAAACAGCCAAAACGGGTAATATAATAGCATGGAACAATAAAAAATTATAGATACGTTGGAGAAATATCACTCTGCTTCAGCCCTTGGAGGTGTCGTCTCAGGTCTAGGCAGATATATCCATGGACTTCATCGAGGGCCTTCCCAAGGTGGGTGGCAAATCGGTCATTCTCACGGTGGTCGACCGCTTCTCCAAGTATGCTCACTTCATCGCGTTGGGGCATCCGTATACCGCCGCGTCCGTGGGTCGTGCCTTCTTCGATGGCATTGTCCGTCTTCACGGTTTCCCCTCTTCGATCATCAGCGAACGGAATCTAGTATTCACGGGCCATGTCTGGCGCGACCTCTTCAGGATGGCAGACATCAAGCGCCGCCTGAGCATGGTCTTCCACCTTCAGACGGACGGGCAATCCGAGGTGGTTAACAAGGTGATTGCCATGTATTTGCGCGGTGTTACAGGTGATCACCCTCGTGCCTGGGTGGATTGGCTCGCTTGGGTGGTGTACTGCTACAGCACCTCCTATCACTCCGCCCTGCGTGCTACGCCATTTGAGGTGGTCTACGGCCGGCCGCCACCACCTATCTTGCCGGTGGACCCGGCGACGACTCGGACAGGGACAGCGGGCGACCTTATCCGCACCCGTGACGAGATGCTTGCGGAGGTCCGTCAGCTTCTCCTTCAGGCCCAACAGCTAGCCAAGCATTACTATGATGGCCACCATCGTGAGGCGGAGTTTGCGGTGGGTGATTGGGTGTGGCTGCGTCTTCTCCACCATTCTGCGCAGTCACTAGACCCGCGTGCAAAGCGCAAGCTCGGGCCTCGCTATGCCGGGCCCTTCGCCGGTTTGGAGCGCATCGGGCAGGTGGCCTACCGCCTTCATCTTCCGGCTGGTGCTCTCATCCACGACATCTTCCATGTGGGGCTGCTCAAGCCTTTCTATGGGGACCCTTGATACGTCTCCAACGTATCTATAATTTTTTATTGTTACATGCTATTATATTACCCGTTTTGGATGTTTGTGGGCTTTACTATACACTTTTATATCATTTTCGGGACTAACCTACTAAACAGAGGCCCAGCCCGAATTGCTGTTTTTTTTTTTGCATATTTCGGTGTTTCGCAGAAAAGGGATATCAAACGGAGTCCAAACGGAATGAAACCTTTGGGAGCGATATTTTTGGAACAAACGCAATCTAGGAGACTTGGAGTGGACGTCAAGAAGCAGCCGAGGCGGCCACGAGGGTGTAGGGCGTGCCCTAGGGGGGCACGCCCCCTGCCTCGTGGGCCCCTCGTGGCTCCCCTGAACTACCACCTTCACCTATATATATCTACGTACCCTGAAACCATCCAGGAGCACCACGAAAAATTATTTCCACTGCCGCAACCTTCTGTACCCGGGAGATCCCATCTTGGAGCCTGAGGGAGTCCCGGACTAGGGGGTGTCCGGATAGCCGGACTATCGTCAGGGCCGGACTCCAAGACTATGAAGATACAAGATTGAAGACTTCGTCCCGTGTCCGGATGGGACTTTCCTTGGCGTGGAAGGCAAGCTTGGCGATACAGATATGTCGATCTCCTACCATTGTAACCGAATCTGTGTAACCCTAACCTATCCGGTGTCTATATAAACCGGAGGGTTTTAGTCCGTAGGACGAACAACAATCATACCATAGGCTAACTTCTAGGGTTTAGCCTCCTTGATCTCGTGGTAGTTCTACTCTTGTACTACCCATATCATCAATATTAATCAAGCAGGAGTAGGGTATTACCTCCATCGAGAGGGCCCGAACCTGGGTAAAAACACTGTGTCCCTTGTCTCCTGTTACCATCCGCCTAGACGCACAGTTCGGGACCCCCTACCCGAGATCTGCCGGTTTTGACACCGACATTGGTGCTTTCATTGAGAGTTCCTCTGTGCCGTCGCCATCAGGTAGGATGCCTCATCTCGTCTTTAAAGACGATACCATCACCAAAGAAGCCTTGGCCACTGGTCAGACTCTTCGGCTAGGCGGTTTTCTCATGACCGCTAGTTCGGCCGCCGCGCCGACGATGACCTCTCGAGTCATCAAAACCAATCTCCATGTTAGTTCGGAACTTGCCGAACAGTTAGATCCGATCGAGCTCTCCTCCATAAACGAGCTCTTGGATCGCATCGCCGCCCTGGGAGTCGCCACAGATTACGACCGGATCGGGCCTAAAACCGATCTGAGAGAGATCAACTCTCCCCAGGCTACCCATCATGTTGTTGTGATAGAGGAGCAATGCGGCGATTCTTCTTCTATCTTGAGGACTAGCCACGTCTGGATTCCCAATCCATCCATGCCGGATTCCCGCGGAAGGACCGATTTCGATCAAGCCCTGAACTTAAAGTCAGGCAGCGGGTCGGACTCATTGGATAGCACTCAAAAAATCCAAACTTCCGAGTTCAGAAACTTCTCGGCCCTTGAGTCCGAAATTGGACGGGGTTCCGGATTTAGTGCCACCCGCCCACCCAAACATTAGCGATCTCTCTCGAATTCGGCAAGAGCCCGCTGAAACAGTACATCATTACTGGGCAAGATTCCTCCTGGTTATGAACAGGATAAAGGACTGCCGAGAGGAGGACGCAATCCCAATTTTCTGCAATAATTGCACGGACAAGGGAATCCTAAACGCCATAAGTCATCGCGAAATTACACGCTTTGTTGACTTGGTGACCATAGTACAAAAGTACTGCGCGATGGAGAGCGCCTGGAAAACCGAAAGTAAATTTTGGGATAATCCGGCCCCGAATACATCCCTAGTCCGGAACAAAAGGGTGCATCATTATCAAGCACCTGGGTTGAATACCAAAAAACCAAAACCCCCTAAAGGGTACGGAACCGTACTGGAGGGTTGGCTAAACGGACCCTGCAAAATTCATAGCACAGAGGGCGCCACTCCAACTCATAGCCTTCGA
>LR880971.1:76316059-76329357 GCA_904067115.1 Aegilops sharonensis | reverse complement strand
ATGGAGAGCGCCTGGAAAACCGAAAGTAAATTTTGGGATAATCCGGCCCCGAATACATCCCTAGTCCGGAACAAAAGGGTGCATCATTATCAAGCACCTGGGTTGAATACCAAAAAACCAAAACCCCCTAAAGGGTACGGAACCGTACTGGAGGGTTGGCTAAACGGACCCTGCAAAATTCATAGCACAGAGGGCGCCACTCCAACTCATAGCCTTCGAGCATGTTGGATACTACGGCAGGTGGCCAAAAGTGGCGAAGAGCTTCTAGCTTCAGAATCCCAGCCCAGCAACACCAGTACGGTGTTAACAGTCTTCGAGACTTTCGCATCAAATAACATGCGAAAACGAACACTCCGCAACCTTGCTGAAGTCTACCAAGTAGCAACTATAAATCCATGGAGTGACACGGCTAACACCTTTAATGCCAGTGACGAACCTAAATTCCGAACTGCTCGGGCACCAGCCGCATTGGTCCTCAGCCCGATAGTGGACGGCTTTCGCCTTACTAAGGTACTCATGGATGGCGGCAGCGGACTAAACCTCATCTATGAGGAAACCCTTCAAAAAATGGAAATAGACTGGAACCGCATTGAGCGAAGCAGCGCAACCTTTAGAGGAATAATCCCCAGTCGGGAAGCATGCTGCACAGGAAAAATCACGCTGGACGTAGTGTTCGGCTTGCCGGACAATTACAGGTCCGAGGAGGTCACATTTCAAGTGGCCTCGTTCAACAGCGGATATCATGCTTTATTAGGACGAGAGGCATTCACAATTTTTCAAGCTATACCCCATTATGGGTACATGAAGCTTAAAATGCCCGGTCCTAACGGAATCATCACTCTCGCTAGTGATCCGAACATAGCACTCTGCGCCGAAAACAAGACAGCCGCACTAGCCCTCGAGGCACTATCCGAAGCCCTAGCGGCCGAGGAACTCACTACGATGCGCTCCACGGTGAACAGGGACGATGTGATACTTGATAAAAGATCCAAGTACACCTCTTTTAAACTAGTGGACGAAATAGTCAAATTCCAAGTCCACCCAACGGACCCAGCAAAGACGGCCTCCATTGGGGCACAATTAAACCCTGATGTAGACGCCACATTATGAGAATTTCTACAAGAAAACAGGGACATCTTTGCCTGGCACCCTTCAGACATGCCACGAATCCCACGTCAGCTAGCCGAGCACAGCCTAAATATCCTAAAAGGATTCAAGCCAGTCAAACAGGCTCTTCGGCGCTTTTCCGAACCCAAGAGAAAGGCCATGGGAGAGGAGCTAGCCAAACTTTTGGAAGCCGGATTCATCAGAGGTATAAAACATCTGGACTGGCTAGCAAACCTGGTGATGGTACCAAAGAAGGATAAATAATGGCGCCTATGTGTTGATTTCAAAGACCTTAATAAGGCTTGCCCAAAGGATCCCTTCCCCCTCCCTCGAATTGATCAAATCATTGACGCTAGAGCAGGACACGACTCATTGTGCTTCCTCGACGTGTACTCCGGCTACCACCAAATCACGATGGCGGAGCCAGACCAAGCTGCAACATCATTCGTCACTCCATACGGCCCGTTCTGCTTCAACACAATGCCCTTTGGGCTCAAAAACGCCGGCGCAACATATCAGCGCATGATTCAGACAGGTCTGGCAAACCAGATCGGCAAAACAGTGGAAGCCTATGTAGATGACGTGGTCGTCAAAACCAAGCACGTCGAAACTCTAGTAGACGACTTGAGGCTCACATTCGACAATCTTCGAAAATATGACATCAAGCTCAATCCGGAAAAATGCGTCTTCGGCGTTCCAGCCGGAAAGCTCCTGGGCTTCATTGTGTCCAGTAGAGGAATTGAAGCAAACCCAGCCAAGATCTGAGCTCTGTCACAATTGGATATTCCAAAAGACCTCAAACAAATACAAAAGTTTACGGGATGCATAGCGGCTCTAAGCCGCTTTATTTCCCGATTGGGGGAAAAGGCGTTACCCCTTTACCGCCTCCTCCGCCGCACCGAACACTTTGAGTGGACGGATGCCGCCACGGCCGGACTCGAAGAAATAAAGGGCATTCTGGCAACAAATCCGGTCCTGGCCGCGCCCAACGTGGGCGAACCAATGCTATTATATATCGCCGCAACACATCAAGTTGTCAGCGCGGTGCTCGTTGTCGAACGAGAAACGGACGGACACCGGTTCCCTGTTCAAAAATCGGTTTATTATGTGTCCACTGTACTAACTCCATGCAAGTCCCGGTACCCACACTATCAAAAGATAGCATATGCGGTGTTCATGGCATCCCGGAAGCTGCGACACTACTTTCAAGAGTGTTCGATAATGGTAGCCTCCGAAGTACCTCTTAATGACATTATAAACAACCGCGACGCGGCGGGCCAGACTGCTAAATGGGCCATAGAGCTCTTTCCATTCAATATAACTTATAAGCCACGACGAGCTATTAAGTCGCAGGATTTGGCCGACTTCGTGGCCGAATGGACCAAAGCCGAACTCCCTAAAGGGTACGGCGCATACTCCAATTGGATCATGCACTTTGACGGCTCCAAAATGTTGGCCGGCCTGGGGGTTGGCGTCGTCCTGACGTCCCCAACCGGGGACACAGTCCAATACGTCCTTCAGATAATGTATACGGACTCCAACAACGCAGCCGAATACGAGGCCCTTCTGCACGGCCTCCGGATGGCAGTCTCCATGGGCATTCAACGCCTAGAGGTGCGCGGGGATTCGAACCTCACAATATCTCAAATAAACGGGGACTTTGATGACAAAGATCCGAAAATGGCAGCATACCGCAATGCGGTCCTAAAAATGTTAGCACGGTTCGAAGGGCTCGAATTTCATCATATAGCCCGGGATAACAACCAGGCGGCGGATATATTGGCACGCATCGGGGCAAAACACGATGCCGTCCCACCCAATATCTTTCTGGAACGGTTGTTCGAGCCATCCGTACTATGGGATGGGGAGTCCGGCAATATCAATCCGTACCCAACCGCACTGCATGGCGCCGAATACTCTGACATAACCGGAGGCTCTGCCCCCGAGATAACACCCTCTGCTCATGAAATAATGGTGGTTATCGCCCCATGGACGGAACCATTCCTAGCCTACCTAACTAGGCAGGAACTCCCCGAAGACCAAAATGAGGCTCGCTGCATAGTACGGCGCTCTAAAGCCTATAAAGTCCATGAGGGAGAGCTTTATAAGAAAAGCACTACCGGAGTACTTCGAAGGTGTATCTCCGAAGAGGAAGGGCGAAACCTCTTGGCTGAAATTCATGCCGGACTGGGTGGGCACCATGCAGCAGCCCGGGCCCTTGTATGAAAGGCCTTCCGTAAAGGATTTTATTGGCTGACGGCCCGGGCAGATGCGCAGGACTTAGTCCAACGATGCGTCGGTTGCCAGCTTTTTGCTGACCAAAGCCACATGCCACCCATCGCCCTTAAAACTATACCCATCACCTGGCCGTTCGTGGTCGAGGGGCTTGACATGGTTGGACCCCTCAAGGGAGGAACCCACAAGCAAAAATACCTATTGGTCATGGTGGATAAACTCACCAAATGGATAGAGGCCAAGCCTGTTAAAACGGCCGAATCCGGACCAGTGATAGACTTCATATCAGGGGTAGTGCACCGTTACGGTGTCCCCCACAGTATCATCACTGATAATGGCACCAACTTCACGGCCGATGAGGTCAAATCATGGTGCAAAAACATGGGCATCAAGCTCGATTACGCCTCAGTCTATCACCCTCAAACCAACGGCCAAGTCGAACGGGCAAATGGTCTAATCATGAGCGGCATTAAACCCAGACTAGTGCGGTCCCTCAAGGAATCTAACACGCACTGGGTCGAGGAGCTCGACTCCGTACTCTGGGGGCTGCGGACCACACCGAATCGTACTACCGGATTCACACCATTCTTCATGGTGTACGGCGCAGAGGCAGTCTTGCCCTGCGACATAATACATGACTCACCTCGCGTGCGCATGTACGAAGAAAGAGAAGCCGAGCTTGATCGGCACGACAGTTTGGACGCATTGGAGGAGGAGCGCGACATGGCAAAAGCTCGTTCCGCATTCTATCAACAGCAGGCTCGAAGATATCAAAGCAGGGAAGTACGGGCCAAAGCTTATAACGTTGGCGAACTAGTTCTACGCCTGCCGGACAAGAAAAAGGACAAACTCAAGCCCAAATGGGAAGTTCCATTCATCATCGACTAGGTCCTGACCGGCGGAGCATACCGTCTGCAAAACGCATCGGATAACCGACTCGAGCCGAACCCATGGAACGCAGCCCGTCTACGAAGATTCTACGCCCAAGTGCCGGACTCCAAGTTTGTCTCCTTCCTCCGTCCGCATTCTTTATTTTTGCTTTTTGCTGTCTTTTATTTCTCTCCTTCCTCCTCCTTCTTCTTGTAGCCTCTAGAGGCTCGTTTGTGCTTTTTTCGCACACACTTGACGCGCCGTCCGCGCTCATTATACCTGGGGGCTTCTTTAATAGAAGCTTATTTATACGGGCTTTCATGCCCAACACATGCGTTAAACTTCCGCATGTACCTTTTATTCACCATTATATGCATCGATATGACTTAAGTTTTGGCCAAGCTGGGTTGCCCGGCTCCCGTGCTTACCCCTATGTTCCCGATTGTTCGGCTAGGTGGTAAAGGGAGCACCTCTGCGATTGTTACTGCCGGGTCAGCCGGATGTGTACCTCAGACTGGGTGAAGCCGAAAGCTAGCGTTCTTAAGGGAATATTCGGTCGGTGAACTGAAAGATGATTTTTAACTATTTACCCATCTGCCCCCAGATGATTTTCTTCTTTCCTAGCAGCTTTGACATGCACTTTAGGGCATGCATCCCAGCGAAAGGAACCCTTAACGGAACTATTCTCCCTGGAAGATGTTTCTTACTACCCATGTAATATAACATAACTAGTTGGGCACTTGTCTGATACAGCAACAATGACCCCTACACCTTGTCTCCATGCATACCACGGTTCTTATATAACCACGAAGGTATTCGGACACACTCCAGACTATTGGGTCCGGAGGTCGAAGCGAAAAGGTCCGCTATGACAAACGATCTACAATCCAGCTAGAAGACATTTTTTCATGTCATATTTTTACATAGTCAACTCGACTCATTGTATTCCTCTTCAATGCCATCTAATAGGCTATCTAATTTACAATCTTGCCGGGAATACTTGGCAGCCAATTCTACTTGGCCGTATACTAAGCTTACAGGGATCTCCATCCCATCCGGCCCCACAGGTCCGACCTCGGCCATGTGGTTTGGGCCAGCCTTCGTTTACCGCGTCTTTACCATGGCCCAGGCCTCCCTGGCGCCTTGACGGCAGGCCGATATCTTCCACAGCCGGAAGCGCCGCCGTGCTCCTTGAAGCCGCTCTGCCAGCTCCCCAATGCCTTCGGGCAGGGAGATAGATGGCCACAAAGCCTGGCCGATGCTTTTCAGCACCTGCCGGACTCGTTCGTGCAGTTGCCGCAGTTCGAGAAGAAGATCACCCGAAGAATTGGGCATCTCCTCCTCAGGACGACCTGTGAGCAAGCCTACATACATGTTTATGTTAGTCGCCTTCCTCGCCGAACTCTTTCAAAGTTTGCTCAAGCACTTACTGAAAATGTTGCGACGAAGCCGCCGATTCTCCTTTACAGAGTCAGATAACTGGGCATGAACGTCCTTTAGTTCCTCACCCAGCTTGGTGTTGGCGTCTTGGAGGTTATTCTTCTCCTGCCGCACCCTCGTAAGCACGCTCTCGCCGGCCTTTAACTGGCGTAAGAGCTGTTGCTTGTCCGGATCTAGTCCGGCGCCATCTGCAATGTTTTTGTCAGATTTACACACCCGCCACAGTTCATAAATTATTTATCTTATGAAGCGTATATTACCAGAGGGGGTCTCTGTGGCTCCCCCCGTAGCGGCTAGTGCAGCCTCAAGTTGGGCCCTGCACTCTTCCAGCTCCTGGGACAGTCGGGTATTCATTTCTGTAAGATCCTGCTTAACAAATGATCCTTAAATCAGTTATTCTAACTATTTTAAGTCTCGGGGGCTCCTGGCATATATAACTGTCAAATTTCCTTACCCGTATGTCCTTCACATACTGCTCCGTGGCTCTGGCTAGACCATCTTGAGCGGCACGGAGGTGCGCATCTCCCGAATCAAAGGCATTCATGGCCTCTTGGGAGAAACATGCGTCACGAAGAACTGTCCGGCGGCGCCTGTGATTCAAGGCGCTCTCCACCTCGGAGTTGGTGGCGGACAACCTGTCGGCATCCTCTGTCGGAGGAGCATCCGACGCACGTCTCGTGCTCGCCTCAGCCTCCGGACCCGGCTATGAAGCTTGTCCGGTGAAGGTTCGATCGGCAACCTCTCAGGACTCAGTCCGGCGAGCGCTCTTTTTCCTGAAAAGAGCATCAGCGTTAGTACGCCTTTCAGGAATCAATCCTGGGAGTATGGTGACATGCCATACCGTTGCGGCGGAATTTCGATCCGGACCGCACTTCTTTTTAGCCTGCGGGGGCGCACTGCCCTTTGTTGGCCAGCCGCCGCGGGCTCGGCTTCCTGCCTCGAAGGTACCCCCTGTGAAGCACCATTGGTATACGGTGATAAAAAATAAGCATGGATGGGTCATTATCAGGCTTTTGTGATCTCGGTCTCATTTACCTGTGAGGCTGGAAGTATTCCGGGGTAATCAGCCGTAATGCCAACCAACGCATTGTCGATGCTAAGTTGGTGGAATACCCCGTCGATCAACTCCACCTTTATATCCGGATCCTCTTCGGAGGTCGGATCGAGGGACCGTTCTGAATCCTCGGGTTGTGGGGGCGGGCTGTGTATCTTCTCCACAGTCCGGCGCAGTTCCTGCGCAGAAAACACGAAATGAGATATTTAACCATGGGAACATGGATCGGACAGGTCACAAAGATGTTTGCTTACCCAGCTTCGAGGATTATTCGAAGAAAACTCCTTCAGTGGATTGACACGGAGGAAATCCTCCTCCTCCCCTTTATACATGGCAGACAAGATTTTCACCAGTTCGGTGACCGATCCTGGCCCTTTGCGGCCATGGCGGGTGGCATCGTCCTCCCCGTTGAAGTCCCACAAGGGGTGGCCCCTGTATTGGAGCGGCTGCACTCCCCTCATAATGGAGATTGCCATGACTCCTGTCATGGTCAATCCGGCATGAGCCAGTAACCTTATTCGGCTCATCAAATAACGGACGTCCCGGTCATCTTCTCTCCAAGGACTCCGAGGGCGCCAGCTTAGGCGCTTCTTCAGAGGAGCATTGCTGAACTCCGGAAGGCCGATCCGAATAGGATCCGGCAGCGGGACGTCCTCCATGCACCATTCCGAAGGCCAGTCTTCGGACGCCTTCTTTGGGGTTCCGGATAGGTATCTGGTCCCAGCGATGCACCATAGCTCGGCTCCGCCCACTTGATATATTGACCCCTCATGAGAACGGGGTACTAGGCAGAATATTCTCTTCCACAGCCCGAAATGAGCCTCGACGCCCAAGAATAGTTCGCAAAGGGCCACGAAGCCCGCGATGTGCAGGATGGAGGCAGGAGTAAGGTGGTGCAATTGGAGGCCGTAGAACTCCAAGAGCCCCCGGAGAAACGGATGGATGGGAAATCCGAGTCCTCTTACTAGATAAGAGATGAAGCATACCCGCTCTCCTTTAGAGGGATCGGGGACTTTCTCCGCTTGCTTTCCGCCCTGGTAGGTGGCAAGTCCGGATCGAACCGGAACCATGAAGGCCGGGGGGAGAAATCCCTTGGCTTGGAGTATGACTAGCTCGCTATGAGGGACTGAGCATCTCTCCCAATTTCCTGGCTGGGGGCTGGGAGCGCGAGAGGAGGAGCCGCGTCGACTGTCCATGATGGAATGGGCTTTGGTCAGAGGCGCTCCGATGAAAGCTCGCAAAGGGGGGATGGTGTGACTCAGATCTAGATTCTTGCCCCTTTTATAGGCGGCTCATTTGCGCGGCTAGGGGTGTAATTGTAAAAATACCCTGGCTTTTCGCATTCATTCAAACACGTGGAAGATGGCCATTATTGGGCATAGAAGCCAAGGAGCGCAGCATTTATCAGAAGCCGGACACTATTCGACAAGTATATGGAATTTGGAGAAGAACCCGCCTCGCAATGCCGAAGACAATCAACGCGCCGGACTCATCGTGAAGCCTGGTTCGGGGGCTACTGAGGGAGTCCCGGACTAGGGGGTGTCCGGATAGCCGGACTATCGTCAGGGCCGGACTCCAAGACTATGAAGACACAAGATTGAAGACTTCGTCCCGTGTCCGGATGGGACTTTCCTTGGCGTGGAAGGCAAGCTTGGCGATACGGATATGTCGATCTCCTACCATTGTAACCGACTCTGTGTAACCCTAACCTATCCAGTGTCTATATAAACCAGTGGGTTTTAGTCCGTAGGACGAACAACAATCATACCATAGGCTAGCTTCTAGGGTTTAGCCTCCTTGATCTCGTGGTAGATCTACTCTTGTACTACCCATATCATCAATATTAATCAAGCAGGAGTAGGGTATTACCTCCATCGAGAGGGCCCGAACCTGGGTAAAAACAATGTGTCCCTTGTCTCCTGTTACGATCCGCCTAGACGCACAGTTCGGGACCCCCTACCCGAGATCCGCCGGTTTTGACACTGACAGAGCCTTTTTCGGGCGCTCCGCCGGAGGGGGAATCGACCACAGAGGGCCTCTACATCATCATCAAGGCCTCTCCAATGAGTTGTGAGTAGTTTACCACAGACCTTCGGGTCCATAGTTATTAGCTAGATGGATTCTTCTCTCTCTTTGAATCTCAATACAAAGTTCTCCTCGATCTTCTTGGATATCTATCTGATGTAACTCTTTTTGCGGTGTGATTGTCGAGATCTGATGAATTGTGGGTTTATTATCAAGTTTATCTATGAGAAATATTTGAATCTCCTCTAAATTCTTTTATGTATGATTGGTTATCTTTGCAAGTCTCTTCGAATTATCAGTTTGGTTTGGCCTACTAGATTGATCTTTCTTGCAATGGGAGAAGTGATTAGCTTTTGGTTCAATCTTGCAGTGTCCTTTCCCAGTGACACCAGGGGCAGCAAGGCACGTATTGTATTGTTGCCATCGAGGATAAAAACATGGGGTTTATATCATATTTCTTGAGTTTATCCCTCTACATCATGTCATCTTTCTTAAAGGGTTACTCTATTCTTATGAACTTCACACTCTAGATGCATGCTGGATAGCGGTCGATGTGTGGAGTAATAGTTGTAGATGCAGGCAGGAGTCGGTCTACTTGTCATGAACGTGATGCCTATATACATGATCATACCTAGATAATCTCATAATTATTTGCTTTTCTATCAATTGCTCGACAGTAATTTGTTCACCCACCGTAATACTTATGCTATCTTTAGAGAAGCCACTAGTGAAACCTATGGCCCCCGGGTCTATTCTCTATCATATAAGTTTCCAATCTACTTTATTTTGCAATCTTTACTTTTCAATCTATATCATAAAAATACCAAAAATATTTATCTTATCGTATTATCTCTATCAGATCTCACTTTCGCATGTGGCCGTGAAGGGATTGACAACCCCTTTATCGCGTTGGTTGCGAGGTTCTTGTTTGTTTGTGTACGTACGAGGGGCTTGCGTGGAGTCTCCTACTGGATTGATACCTTGGTTCTCCAAAATTGAGGGAAATACTTACGCTAATTTGCTGCATCACCCTTTCCACTTCAAGGGAAAAACCAATGCATGCTCAAGAGGTAGCAACCCTCCTGCAGGTCCTTCAGCGCTTCCTCCGACCTTCAATGGATGCCTTCTTCCAGAACTGGAGAAGGTGTTGCAGGCGCAGCTCCGTCGCGGAGTGTGGTTCGTCTTGATCCAGTGGACGGGCCTTCCGGTGGATGAGGCTACTTGGGAGCAGCGTGACGACTTCCGCGAACACTACCCAAACTTCCAGCTTGAGGACGAGCTGTTTGCGCAGGCAGGGAGAGATGATATGACCTATTTAGCTTATAACCGGAGGAGGCCCACCGGGCAGTAGTTAGGGGCTGGGCCCACAAGTTATCTTAGGATATTCGTATTGAGGTTATATATACTAGATGTAAAACACTTTTGAGATCAAGCAATAAGAATATTATTATCCCTATTGCCCGACTCCCAGAGGATCCGGAACCCTAGCCGCCTCCAACCCTAGTCGCCGCCGCCATCTCCCTTTTGAGATCAAGCAATAAGAATATTATTATCCCTATTTGCCTCTCGTTTTCCTCTCCCCCACTTCACCCTTGCCGTTTTTATCGCCCTCTCTTTTCCGTTCGTCTCTATTTTTCGCTTGTCTCTTGTGTGCTTATGTGTTGGATTGCTTGTCACGATGGCTCAAGATAATACTAAATTGTGTGAATTTTCCAATACCAATAATAATGATTTCCTTAGCACTCCGATTGCTCTTCTTAATGATGTTGAATCTTGTGAAATCAATGCTGCTTTGTTGAATTTTGTTATGAAAGATCAATTCTCCGGCCTTCCTAGTGAAGATGCTGCTACTCATCTAAACAACTTTGTTGATTTGTGTGATATGCAAAATAAGAAAGACATGGATAATGATATTGTTAAATTGAAGTTATTTCTGTTTTCACTTAGAGATCTTGCTAAAACTTGGTTTTCATCTTTGCCTAAAAATAGTATTGATTCGTGTAATAAGTGATAAAATGCTTTATCTCTAGGTATTTTCCTCCCACTAAGATCATCTCTCTTAGAAATGATATTATGAATTTTAAGCAACTTTATCATGAGCATGTTGCACAATCTTGGGAGAGGACGAAATTAACGATACGTAATTGCCCTACACATGGTTTGAATTTATGGATGATCATACAAAAAATTTATGCCGGGTTGAATTTTGCTTCTAGAAATCTTTTAGATTCGGCCGCGGGAGGCACTTTTATGGAAATCACTTTAGGAGAAGCTACTAAACTCAATGGCACACCGAAAGATCTACTAGTAAAAAGGTTCATGCAATAGAAGAATTTAATGTTTTGAGTGGAAAGATGGATGAACTTATGAAATTGTTTGCTACTAAGAGTGCTCTTATTGATCCTAATGATATGCCTTTGTATACTTTGATTGAGAATAATAATGAATCTATGGATCTGAATTTTGTTAGTAGGAATAATTTTGGAAACAACGCGTATAGAGGAAACTTTAATCCTAGGTCGTTTCCTAGTAATTCCTCTAATAATTATGGTAATTCCTACAACAACTCTTATGGAAATTTTAATAAGATTCCCTCTGATTTTGATATTAGTGTTAAATAATTTATGAATTATCAAAAGAATTCCAATGCTTTGCTTGAAGAAAAATTGCTTAAAGTTGATGAATTGGCTAGGAACGTGGATAGAATTTCTCTTGATGTTGATTCTTTGAAACTTAGATCTATTCCACCTAAGCATGATATCAATGAGTCTCTCAAAGACATGATAATTTCCATTGATGAGTGCAAAGAAAGAACAGCTAGATTGCGTGCTAAGAAAGATTGCTTTGTAAGAGCCTGTTCTACTAGTTCTCATGATAATAATGATGAAGATCTAAAAGTTATTGATGTGTCTCCTATTAAATCCTTGTTTTGCAATAGGAGTCTTAATAATGATGGGACTGGAGATGAGTCAACTTTAGTTAAAAGGCGTCCCAATGATTTGGACTATTTTGATCTTGATGCTAAAATTGGTAAAAGTGGGATTGGAGAGATCAAAACTTTACATAGTAATGAACCCACTACTTTGGATTTCAAGGAATTTAATTATGATAATTGTTCTTTAATAAATTGTATTTCCTTGTTGCAATCTGTGTTGAATTCTCCTCATGCTTATAGCCAAAATAAAGCTTTTACTAAACATATCGTTGATGCTTTCATGCAATCTTATGAAGAAAAACTTGAATTAGAAGTTTCTATCCCTAGAAAACTTTATGATGAGTGGGAACCTACAATTAAAATTAAAATAAAAGATCATGAATGCTATGCTTTGTGTGATTTGGGTGCTAGTGTTTCCACGATTCCAAAAACTTTATGTGATATGCTAGGTTTTCGTGAATTTGATGATTGCTCTTTAAACTAGCACTTTGCGGATTCCACCATTAAGAAACCTATGGGAAGGATTAATGATGTTCTTATTGTTGCAAATAGGAATTATGTGCTCGTAGATTTTATCGTTCTTGATATATATAGCAATCTTTCATGTCCTATTATTCTTGGTAGACCATTCCTTAGAACGATTGGTGCTATTATTGATATGAAGGAAGGAAATATTAGATTCCAACTTCCATTAAGGAAAGGCATGGAACACTTTCCTAGAAGGAAAATCAAATTACCTTATGAATCTATTATGAGAGCCACTTATGAATTGAATGCCAAAGATGGCAATACTTCACTACTAGGAAAAACCTTATACACAGAATCTTACCAACAGCACTCTTCAAAATACGACGCTACTGCTATTTAGCAGTAGCGCGTCATAGGGAAACGCGCTGCTAAAAGAAAAATAGCAGCAGCTCGTCCTGACCAAACCGCGCTACTGCTCTAATTGCCATGACCTCGCCGTGAATCTACTTATAGTACTAGTGCCCTATTCCGCACCACGCTACTGCTGCAGATGTTAGCAGTAGCGTGTTTCTATAAAGCCCGCTACTGCTAAGTTCAGTCCACAAGTTTAGTCCCACCTTGCTCCGTGAACAGGGTGTTTACCAGCTTAAATATGTTACTTCTCAAACAATAACAACCACTTGGTCTTCACTGAACTCTATGTGCAGAATTTGTGGCCGCAATATGAGTCCTCTCTGGTTCGTACCGGAGAGGACTCATATAGATAGTTCAGATTATGCACAAAAAGATCGTTGATGGCCAATGTATTTTTGCATTGATAGACAATGTGTTTTTGCATGCTTACACTTAGCAGTAGCGCGTATCCTATCCCGGCGCTACTGCTATTCTTCTTAGCCATAACGTGTTTTCCTATCCGCGCTACTACTAAGCTTACCTTATCCCCCCCACGCGGCCGACCCTCTCTCTCACTCACTCTCCCTATCAGTCCCTCTCGCCCATGCCGATACCCGTTGTCGTCCGCCGCCGCCGTCGTCCGTCGCCGCCCCCGCCGTCGTCCGTCCTCCACCAAGGTACTCCCTCCTTCTGTCCCTCCTCCTCCCACCGCGCCCTCCTCCCTCGTCCTCCCACCGTGCCCTCCTCCCTCCACCTGCGGCCGCCCCCTCC
>LR880971.1:76282302-76310110 GCA_904067115.1 Aegilops sharonensis | reverse complement strand
CCCTTCCACCATTGCTAGCATCTCTAATACCGCGCACCTTTCGCTGGTATCATACACCCACCATTACCTTCCTCAAAACAGCCACCATACCTACCTATTATGGCATTTCCATAGCCATTCCGAGATATATTGCCATGCAACTTCCCACCGTTCCGTTTATTATGACACGCTCCATCATTGTCATATTGCTTTTGCATGATCATGTAGTTGACATCGTATTTGTGGCAAAGCCACCTTCATAATTCTTTCATACATGTCACTCTTGATTCGTTGCATATCCCGGTAAACCGCCGGAGGCATCCACATAGAGTTATATTTTGTTCTAAGTATTGAGTTGTAAGTAAATAAAAGTGTGATGATCTTCATTATTAGGGCATTGTCCCAAGTGAGGCAAGGATGATGGAGGCCAAAGAAGCCCACCAATATAAAAAATAATAAAATGAGAGAAAATGAGAGAACGGACAATGTTACTATCGTTTTCCACACTTGTGCTTCAAAGTTGCACCATGATCTTCATGATAGAGAGTCTCCTATGTTGTCACTTTCATATACTAGTGGGAATTTTACATTATAGAACTTGGTTTGTATATTCCAATGATGGGCTTCCTCAAAAATGCCCTAGGTCTTCGTGAGCAAGCAAGTTGGATGCACACCCACTTAGTTTATTTTGTTGAGCTTTCATACATTTATAGCTCTAGTGCATCCGTTGCATGGCAATCCCTACTCACTCACATTGATATCTATTAATGGGCATATCCATAGCCCATTGATATGCCTAGTTAATGTGAGACTATCTTCTCCTTTTTTGTCTTCTCCACAACCACCATTCTATTCCACATATAGTGCTATGTCCATGGCTCACGCTGATGTATTGCGTGAAAGTTGAAAAAGTTTGAGAACATTAAAGTATGAAACAATTTCTTGGCTTGTCATCGGGGTTGTGCATGATTTAAATATTTTGTGTGATGAAGATAGAGCATAGCCAGACTATATGATTTTGTAGGGATAGCTTTCTTTAGCCATGTTATTTTGAGAAGACATGATTGCTTTGTTAATATGCTTGAAGTATTATTGTTTTCATGTCAATATGAACTTTTTTCTTGAATCATTTGGATCTGAACATTCATGCCACAATAAAAAAAATACATTGAGAAATATGCTAGGTAGCATTCCACATCAAAAATTCTGTTTTTATCATTTACCTACTCGAGGACGAGCAGGAATTAAGCTTGGGGGTGCTTGATACGTCTCCAATGTATCTATAATTTTTTATTGTTCCATGCTATTATATTACCCGTTTTTTTATGTTTATGGGCTTTACTATACACTTTTATATCATTTTTGGGACTAACCTACTAACCGGAGGCCCAGCCCGAATTGTTGTTTTTTGCCTATTTCAATGTTTCACATAAAAGAAATATCAAATGCAGTCCAAACGGCATGAAACCTTCGGGAGCGATCTTTTTGGAACAAACGCAATCTAGGAGACTTGGAGTGGACGTCAAGAAGCAGCCGAGGTGGCCACGAGGGTGTAGGGTGCACCCTAGGGGGGCGCTCCCCTGCCTCGTGGGCCCCTCGTCGCTCCCCTGACCTACCTCCTTCGCCTATATATATCTACGTACCCCGAAACCATCCAGGAGCACCACGAAAAACTATTTCCAGCGCCGCAACCTTCTGTACCCGGAAGATCCCATCTTGGAGCCTTTTCTGGCGCTCCGACGAAGGGGGAATCGATCACAGAGGGCCTCTACATCATCATCAAGGCCTCTCTGATGAGTTGTGAGTAGTTTACCGCAGACCTTCGGGTCCATAGTTATTAGCTAGATGGATTCTTCTTTCTCTTTGAATTTCAATACAAAGTTCTCCTCGATCTTCTTGGAGATCTATTCGATGTAACTCTTTTTGCGGTGTGTTTGTCGAGACCCGATGAATTGTGGGTTTCTGATCAAGTTTATCTATGAGAAATATTTGAATCTCCTCTAAATTCTTTCATGTATTATTGGTTATCCTTGCAAGTCTCTTCAAATTATCAGTTTGGTTTGGCCTACTAGATTGATCTTTCTTGCAACGGGAGAAGTACTTAGCTTTGGGTTCAATCTTGCGGTGTCCTTTCCCAGTGACAGCAGGAACAACAAGGCATGTATTGTATTGTTGCCATCGAGGATAAAAAAGATGGGGTTTATATCATATTGCTTGAGTTTATCCCTCTACATCATGTCATCTTGCTTAATGTGTTACTATGTTCTTATGAACTTAGCACTCTAGATGCATATTGGATAGCGGTCGATGTGTGGAGTAATAGTAGTAGATGCAGGCAGGAGTCGATCTACTTGTCGCGGACGTGATGCCTATATACATGATCATGCCTAGATATTCTCATAACTATGCACTTTTCTATCAATTGCTCGGCAGTAATTTGTTCCCCACCGTAATACTTATGCTATCTTGAGAGAAGCCACTAGTGAAACCTATGGCCCCCAGGTCTATTCTCTATCATATAAGTTTCCAATCTACTTTATTTTGCAATCTTTACTTTTCAATATATATCATAAAAATACCAAAAATATTTATCTTATCATATTATCTCTATCAGATCTCACTTTCGCAAGTGGCCGTGAAGGGATTGACAACCCCTTTATCGCGTTGGTTGTGAGGTTCTTGTTTGTTTGTGTAGGTACGAGGGACTTGCGTGGAGTCTCCTACTGGATTGATACCTTGGTTCTCAAAAACTGAGGGAAATACTTACGCTACTTTGCTGCATGACCCTTTCCTCTTCAAGGGAAAAACCAACACATGCTCAAGAGGTAGCAACCCTCCTGCAAGTCCTTCTGCACTTCCTCCGACCTTCAATGGACGCGTTCTTCCGGAACCGGAGAAGATGTTGCAGGCGCAGCTCCGTCGTGGAGTGTGGTTCGTCTTGATCCAGTGGACGGGCCTTCCGGTGGAGGAGGCTACTTGGGAGTAGCGTGACGACTTCCGCCAACACTACCCAGACTTCCAGCTCGAGGACGAGTTGTTTGCACAGGCGGGGAGAGATGTTATGACCGGTTTAGCTTGTAACCGGAGGAGGCCCACCGGGCAGTAGTTAGGGGCTTGGCCCACAAGTTATCTTAGGCTATTCGTATTGAGGTTATAAATACTAGATGTAAAACACTTTTGATATCAAGCAATAAGAATATTATTATCCCTATTGCCTGGCTCCTAGAGGAGCCGGAACCCTAGCCGCCTCCAACCATAGTCGCCGCCGCCATCTCCCTCCTACGCAACTGCGCCCAGCCGCCGGCACGCCCGCTCATCACCTCGCCCCGTTCCATACTTTCCCTACAACCTCCGAAGCAGGTCCGGTAGGACCCCTGGTTCTACCAGTTGGAGAAAGATGCTCCCAATGCCTCTGGCCCCCCGCATTTACTACAGATAGTGCCGCCATTACCGGGGAGCACCGGATCTGATCCACAGATCAGAACGCCGGCAGCATGTCGAGCCACGGCTCTGCCTCGCTCCGTCCCCGGCATCAAACGTCCGCGCATTCAAGTACCCACATGTCTCGTCAGTATAGCTTTGTATAAGTGGATTTATCTATTCCAGTGGACCCTCAACATTCAATTCTTCGAATCACAAAGCTATACTAGAGGCATGTGATTCCGAGCTCCTGTGAGCTCGGGAGCACATACTCCACGTCCGCTTTAATATGCCCTTTTATATTATTTTTGGGACTAACCTATTAACCGGAGGCCCAGTGCCAATTTCTGTTTTTGCCTATTTTAGAATTTTGCAGAAAAGGAATACCAAACGGAGTCCAAGCGGAATGAAACCTTCACGGTGATCTTTCTTCGACCGAAAGCAAACCAGAAGACTTGGAGTTGAAGTCAGAAATGCCACGAGGCGTCCACGAGGGAGGAGGTCGCGCCTAGGGGGGTAGGCGTTCTGTCCACCCTCATGGGCTCCTCATAGCTCCACCGATGTACTTTTTTCGCCTATATATACACTACAAAAAAAACACACATCCGTGGGATTTTGGGTCGAACAATTTTTTTCTGTCATACATATGACACTTCTATGATGATAATTGTGACAAAACCCGGTATCATCATAGATGTGGTGGGCTCCTACTTCTATGACAAAAAAATCATGACAGAAAATGGGCTTTTCGTCCTGGGCGGGCCGGAGACGCAGCTGCATGACATTCTTTGGGCCGTCCATGACGGAAAAAACCATGGTAGAAGCGAGGGTGAGGAAAATTTCGGGGAGTTCCTGGTTACGATGGGTGGTCGGGGGACGAGCGATGCGCGTTTCTCTCGTACACGTACGCGCATGTGTGCGAGGCATTGGCTCTAACTGAACCTGAGCGAGGCGTTGGGCTCTAAATGAACCCGAGCGATTGCACTGCAGGCTACGCGTTACTGAACTCCAGCGATCGATTCCTTCGCTACTGCTGCTAACTGAATACGATCGATGCTGCCTCTCTGGATGAACAGTGAGTGTTGCGGGGGGGTTTGGATGAACAGTGAGCGGTGAGAGGGGATGAACAGGACCTGTGGCGTTGCCTCTGGATGAACAGGACCTGTGGCATTGCCTCTGGATCGAGCCGGTTGGGGCTGGATGACCAGGACCCCGTGGAGGGCTGGATGAACAATAGATGGTGGAGGGGTGGATGAACAATAGCCCGTGGAGGGGTGGTTGAACAGGAGCCCATGGAGAGGGGTTGTTGAACAGTAGCCGGTGGAGTAGCGCGCGGTGGAGGCTGGATGAACAGGATCTCGTGGATGAACAGTCGCAGGTGGAGGCTGGAGGAGGTCGACGGTGGATGAACAGTAGCCCGTGGAGGCTGGAGGAGGACGACGGTGGAGATGAACAGTATCCCATGGAGTCCTGCTTTTCGGTACGCCACACCCCTCCCGATGAACAGGACCCCCGTTTCGACCGTAGCGCTCCAACACAAGTCTGTTTCGTCCGTTTTGCGGTACGCCACACCCCTCCCAATCAACAGGATCCCCGTTTCAACCGTAGGAGGTCCGTTTCATCCGTTTTGCGGTACGCCACACCCCTCCCGATGAACAGGACCCCCGTTTCGACCTTAGCGCTCCAACACCAGTCTGTTTCGTCCGTTTTGCGGTACGCCACACCCCTCCCGATGAACAGGACCCCCGTTTCGACCTTAGCGCTCCAACACCAGTCTGTTTCGTCCGTTTTGCGGTACGCCACACCCCTCCCGATGAACAGGACCCCCGTTTCGACCTTAGCGCTCCAACACCAGTCTGTTTCGTCCGTTTTGCGGTACGCCACACCCCTCCCGATGAACAGGACCCCCGTTTCGACCTTAGCGCTCCAACACCAGTCTGTTTCGTCCGTTTTGCGGTACGCCACACCCCTCCCGATGAACAGGACCCCCGTTTCGACCTTAGCGCTCCAACACCAGTCTGTTTCGTCCGTTTTGCGGTACGCCCCACCCCTCCCAATCAACAGGAGCCCCGTTTCAACCGTAGGAGGGCCGTTTCATCCGTTTTGCGGGATGCCACCCCCCCCCCCGCCCCGGGCAGCATGACCCCCGTTTCGATCGTAGGAGGTCTGTTTCCTCCGTTTTGCGGTACGCCAGACCCCTCCTGATGAACAGGATCCTGTTTCGAATGTGGCTGGTCGAACACAAGGTCGTTTCCTCCGTTCTGCGGTACGCCAGGCCTCGTTTCCATCGCATGTTCCGTCCAAGCCCTCCCGATGAACACGACCACGCATTCCGTTCCGACCCAGCCGGTTGGCTCCCCATGAACACGACGACGACGTTGTTTCTCCGTTCTGACCCAGCCAATGTACACGAGCCCTGGACGTATGTATATATGCGCGAGTAGGCGTTCGAGACCCCTCCCATACGTACACATACATGGCCGTATTTTCTTTCTTGCACCCTGGCCGATGTATGTACGTGTGCATGCTACGTGCGTGGCTCTACTACGACACGTGCGCGCCTCTACATCGACCAGTATATATGTACGTACACGTTCGCGACCAGAATGACAACGCTACGTACGCTTCGACCAGGTGGGTCCCGACTGTCAGGCACTTCCTTGCGTGCGAAGATGTAGCTGGTGGGTCCCAGCAGTCAGGGGGGTGAATCGTTTTGTTTTTTTTTTGCCCAGACGCACTTCCTTGCATGCGAAGGTGTAGTTGGTGGGTCCCAGCAGTCAGGGGGTGAATCTTTTTTTTGCCCGGACGCACTTCCTTGCGTGCGAAGGTGTAGCTGGTGGGTCCCAGCAGTCAGGGGGAAACATTTTTTTCGCTAAATATGGTGGCCCGTTCGGTGGGTCCCCGCTGTCAGGTGGAGGAATAATTATTTTTCGCGTAATAAGGAGGCACTTCTTTGCTGCGGCCATGGACCCAGCTGTCAGCCTCTCCACATACAGTCCACGTCTGATGGAAGCTGTTCCTTGACCATGTTGACCACGCCGCGCCGAGATCACCAGGGCGGTGGACGACGGCAAGGCCTAGGAAGGGGACGACACGAAGTCGGGGAAGACGTGGCAGTGGATGTCCACGCGTAGAGGAGTACGAGGGTTCACTGGTTCGCTGCGGTGTGAGGCTGTCGTCGCCGCAGAATAACAGGGGGTGTGGTTGACCAGAGGGATGGCCTGGCCAGCGGTGGAAGTAGTAGGCGGCGGTGAGGCCTCCGCCGCATCGCAGCCGGCCAGGGAGGCAGGAGCATGCGACACGACCGGCGCTGCTTTGGGCGGCTAGAGCAAGAAGACCATAGGTTGAAGAAGCACTACGGCCGTTGGATGGACATCGTATGGTCACTGGAGCTAGAATCGTGCATATTGACGAAGTTGACAAAGCCCTCCATCCCCGTCAACTTAGTAGGCCCACAAGTCAGCCTGCCACTATACTGGGTCCCAGCTAACAGGGGGAGTATTCATTTTTTTGTGTAATAAGGAGGCACTTCCTTGCGTGCGAAGATATAGCTAGTGGGTCCGAGCTGTCAGCGGAGGTAACGATTTTTTCTCGAAATACAGAGGCCCTTTTGGTGGGTCCCTATTGTCAGGTGGAGGAATCATTATTTTGCGCGTAATAAGGAGGCATTTCCTTGTGTGCGACCGTGGACCCAGCTGTCGGCCTCTCCATGTACAGTCCACTTTAGATGCATGTTAGTCGTTGACCACGTTGACCAGGCCGTGCCGAGAGCACCAGGGCGGTGGACGATGGCGAGGCCTAGGAAGGGAACGACACGGAGGCAGGGAAGACTCGGCAGTTGTTTCCCACGCGGAGGGAAGTACGACTGTACGAGGGTTTACTGGTTCGTCTACCGTCGCCGGAGAATAACAGCAGGTGTGGGTGAGTAGAGGGATGGCTAGGCCAGCGATGGGAGTACGATGGGGCGGTGAGGCCTACGCGGCAGCATAGCCGGCCGCGGGGAGGAGGGAGCAGGCAGTCCCGCCGGCGCTTGTTTGAGCGGCTGGAGCAGGAAGAGAAGAGATTGAAGAAGCACGACGGCCGTTGGATGGACATCCAACCGTCACTACTTGTGCGTCAACCTTTTTTTAGAGAAGCCACAAATCTGTGGAAAACAGCCTACAGCCCATCTACCATTATTTCTAATAATTTACAGCCCATTTGCTAATTCTTAAGGTTTTTTTTGGAGCCCATATTCTTTTTGTTGGCATTACAGCCCATATTGTGGCCACGGTTAAATAATTATACGAAATTTTGCATATTTCGGTGCGGTCCGAACTGTTTTTAATCCCAAAATTTCGACTCACATTCAAACTGATTTTAAAAATAAATGTATATCAATATAAAATCCAACAAATTCTCCACGCATAAAAAATAATGTAATTTAAAATCTCGAAATGAAAAAAAGATATTTGAAACTAATTGCCGGTTTGATGCGTTTTAAAAATGTACAGCCCATTTCTCATTACTGATGGGCCATTTTCTCGGCCAGCCAAATGAAAGCTCTCCTCGTCTTGAAAGATTTGCAGCCCAACAGGCCTGACAAAGCAACTTACTTGGCAAATCACAAAAAAACTGGGTTATGGCCGTGGACCCAGCTGTCAGCCTCTCCACGTACAGTACTCTTCTGATGGAAGTCGTTCCTTGAACACGTTGACCAGGCCGCGCGGAGAGCACCACGGGGGTGGACAACGGAGAGGCCTAGGAAGGGGACGACGCGGAGCCGGGGAAGACGCGGAAATGGAAGCGTGGGTGAGTGGAGGGATGGCCTGGCCAGCGGAGGGAGTAGTAGGGGCGGTGAGGCCTCTGCTGCATCACAGCCGGCCATAGGAGGCAGGAGCAGGCGGCACGATCAGCGCTGCTTTGGGCGTCTGGAGCAAGAAGACCAGAGGTTGAAGAAGCACGATGGCCGTTGGATGGACATCGTACGGTCACTGCAGCTAGAATCGTTCATATTGACTAAGTTGACAAAGCCCTCCATCCCCGTCAACTTAGTGGGCCCACAAGTCAGCCTCCCACCATGGTGGGTCCCAGCTAGTAGGGGGAGTATTCATTTTTTCTGCTTAATAAGGAGGCACTTCCGGTGGTCTGAGCTGACAGCGGGGGGAACGGTTTTTTCGCGAAATACGGTGGCCCGTCAGGTGGGTCCCAGCAGTCAGGGGGCACACATTTTTTTTTGCAAAATACGATGGCCCGTCCAGTGGGTCCCTGCTGTCAGTTGGAGGAATCATTATTTTCCGCGTAATAAGGAGGCACTTACTTGCTGCGGCCGTGGACCCAGCTATTAGACTCTCCACGTATAGTATAGTTTCGATGGAAGTTGTTCCTTGACCACGTTGACCACGCCGCGTTCCGTTGCATGCAGGCGTCCATGGGCGTGGTGCATCCCCACTATCAGCCTCTCACGTACAGTCATCTTCCGATGACTCTCGGTTGTTGACCATGTTGACCACACCGTGCCGAGCGCACCCAGACTGGAACGACCCGAAGATGGGGAATACGGGGCAGTGGAGTCGCCGATGGAGAGGAGTGGGAAACTTCACTGGTTCGGGTGCGCGGCAGCACAGCCGCGGTGCCGCCCACGGGAGACAGGAGCAAGAACAGAGGTTGAAGAAGGAGCATGGATGTTGGATTAACATCCAATGGTCCATCTGCTAGAATCATTTGTTGATTAAGTTGACAAAGCCGTGCGTACACGTCCTCTTAGTAGGCCCACAAGCCAGCCACCAAATCTGACGGGTCCCAGCTGTCAACGGGATGAACAATTTTTTCGCAAAACAAGGAGGCACTTCCTTCCATGTGAAGATACAGCCGGTGGGTCCCAGCTGTCAGGTGGAGGAAACATTTTTTTAGCTTAATAAGGAGGAACTTTCCTTGCATGTGACCATGGACCTCGTGGGTCCCAGCTGTCAGGCTCTCCACGTACAGTCCTCTTCCGATGACTCTCGTTTGTTGACCACGCCGCACCGAGCGCAGCGAGGCAGTGGACGACGGCGAGGCCCCGGACGGGAACGACTCGGAGATGGGAAGACGCGGTAGTGGAGTCGCAGATTGAGAGGAGGAGAGGGGTTATAACTGGTTCCGTTGCGGCGTGGGGCTGTAGTCTGTGGAGAATAACAGGAGGTGTCGAGGGATGGAGGGATAGCCTGGCCGGCGATGGGGTAGCGCTTCGCAGCGATGCGTGCTAAGCAGAGCCGCTAGCCGTCTGAGGCCGGACCAGGCGGTCCCGGCGACGCTGGAGGAAGAAGACGAGAGATTGAAGGTGCATGCCGGCCATTGGATATAAATCCAATGGCTGTGGATGACACAATCATTTGTTGACCAAGTTGACAACTCCCTGCGTAGGCTTCGACCCATTGTCCCACATGTCAGCCTGCAAAAATGGGGCATATATTTAACCCATGTTTTCTAGAATGTACAGTCCATTTGCTGGGCTGGGTGAACAAATAATTTCGCGTCAATCAGGCCCATTTATATTTTCTAAGAAATCCCAGCCCATTTGCACTTCCTTGAAATACACGTATTAGGTGGGCTCGTTATATATATAATGTTATGTTAGAAGGAGCAATTAATATCAAAGAATAAACCGGAGAGGCACATTTTTTATATATATAATTAACAAATTAGCGAGTTATTGCTCAAAATAAAAATGAGCGTGTTATTATTAAATTGGTCCTTAAAATCTTTGCAAGCTTTTGTACGCAATCACCAGGATTTTCCTTGCCTATTCCGTTTCGAAAATAAGTATTTTCCTTACCTGTGAGTCAAAAACAACCAGGATTTTCCTTGCCAACTTCCGTTAAACATTTACTTTTATAAGTTAATAACACATGGGATGTTTTTGTAATGTAAATATAAGTCTCTATAAAATATACGATAATAGTAATAATATAAATATATATAATGTGGTTTGAAGGGAAAACATAAATTGGACACAGCATTATTATTCTTATATATAGATAAATAGAACAGAGACATGCGTTTTATACCCCACAGTAGGCATACTAACAAGTTCACACACAAATACAACAGAAAAGGTAAACGTTCGTATCAAACTCAGGTTCACAGGACACGTTCATATTCATAGCCAACATTCACTATCAACAACTCAAAAGATTCATATATACACAAGCTATCTATGCATCCAAATGATTGATAGATCACATGACAATATTCATACATAATTCACAAAAATATTAAGATATACACATGTTCAGTATGTTTACGCAACCAAATGATTGAGATCACAGCCAATATGATCCATGGACGACCTTTAATTACCTAGGGTACAGACTAGTAAATGGTGTTCAATCGGAGGTACTTCTTGCTAAAATTAGTTCTTGTACGAGTAAACTTTCGAGTACAAAAGAGGCAGCACAGACAATCTGAACTTTGCTTGTAGGTTTATCCTCAAATAGTGGCCTCGTGCCGAGGGAGGTTTGAGCAACTTGGCCACTACTTTCATCCAACTAGTTTACTGGCTCATCTTGGTCCTGTATCTCGCCAAAATTCTACATTGTGGACGAGAAAGGAGGCGGTTGAGAAAATGAACCACCCAAATTTTGTGTGCAGTTCAACTGAAATGGAGCATCCTCGGCGTGCAGACTGATTAAGTGCCAGATGAATATACGCGTCAACCAACTTGTCTGGAATCTTTAGACTCCATGCCATATAGTTCGCTACCATATGTGCCGATAACCAAAAGGCACAAGTTGGGAGCAAAGACTGGACTGCGTTTTTCTGGGCTATGCACCAAGCAATATTTTTGGCGTTCACTCTCCTAATACTTGGATTATGACAATTGGTTGACGTCGGTTGATACTCGAATGAATATAGGCAGTTCTTCTTGTCAACATCGATGCTTGTCTGAGTGAACTTTGGAGTACATAGCAGCAGCATAAGTACCTGTCCATCTGATCATTTTGTGCAGTTCTACTGAAATCACCCGATGTAATGCTTTGCCTGCGAGTTCAGGCTCCAAATTACTCCTTTATGAGATCGGAAAACAGTAGCACAATACCAAATTACCAATACATATGACAGGCACAATAATCAGGATAAAGACCAGTACCAACCTCTGTGAGGTAGCATATCAATTACTATTTCCTTTGACTGGAAGTCGTGATAAGCCAAGCGACTGACAGCAAAGGAAGAAAGCAAGCCGAGATTAGCGACTGGCAGGAAAGGACGGAAGCTGTAGAGGCAATGAAGCACCCACAGTTTTTGTGCAGTTCCACCAAAATCGAGCATCCCTCTTGGCACATATATTGAGAGAGTTAGATTACTGTAATAGTGGGACTAGTTGATGAAACATACACTAACAAATAGAAGCACCCTCATTATCTTAATGGGTAAAGTTAGCAACATAGTAGTCTTGCTTAAAGAGAGGTATTAGTTTATTTAATCAGTGCCAATTAGCTCAACACTCAAAGCATTGCCATTTATCATAGGTTGCAAAACTTTAACGTGCAAAGATAAAGGAGTTCTCATGACAGTAGCACGATACAAATAGAGATGACAGCAAACTAATATGGATGAAGGCCTTAGGCCCGTACCAACCTGATAAAAAAAGCTTATTCATGTAGTCCCATAAGAGATGATAAAGCACTCACTGGAATCACACAATAGTATATATGTTTTTGCACGTCAAATATATGGTTGAAATCACTCTTGTTTACTAGAAGATTATCAAGAACTTCCAGCAGAGTTAAAGCACTGGCTGGGATACAGTTCATTGTATTGTCTTGTGTAGTTCCACTAAAATGTATCATTGGCACAACATGATCCCTGTTTGCACAAGTAGGAACAAGGTGAAACCTTCATTAGCTTAGTGAGAAAGGATAGGAAGACATTAGCATATTACTCAAACAGTAGCATCAAATTCATGATGGACAATGCGCAAAACATTGCCTCATTGAACCAATGGCAATAAATTGACATGCAAAACAATAGCATTATTATGTCATGACACTAATAATATTCCCTCCCTGCTCCACCACATGATTCACCTCCATAGACAAACATACACACGTACATGATTCAGTATAGGGTCCTACTAAAGATTTGTTTAACTCCAACAGGAAAATTAGGCAGTAATAAATTAGTGGTACTTCAGTACTCCTAACTAATTAAGTGAGACAGCAGAAGTGGAAGGGCTCCCTGGAGGATCGTCTCACATGTAAGGTAGTCATTGCCGGAGCCCTAGAATGGCCTCGACTGAGGCCTCTGGCTTCAGCAAGATTGCCTTGGCATTGTTTATTCTTCTTCTTCTTCCTCCTCATGCTCTGTTTCTCTTTCTCCTCACCAGTTGGTGAAACCAAGTACATGATTGGCCTTCTAATTCAGAATTGGTTTTGTCAGTGAGGGAGTACAAGTGTACTAGTAAAAAATAGCATTATTTTCTCATGGAAGTCGGAAACTAGAGATGAACACATGCATTAAATATCATTCTTACCTAAAGGAAGGTTATGGCGCCAATATGGATGATGAGGATTGGAACACAGATCTCCCTTTGTGCAGTTCCACCGAAATGAACCAACTGTTCCATTCTGTCATTCCAGTTAAACAGCACAAAAGTCACTTCTTTTAAGAAGAGTTTTGTGCAGTGCACCAAAAGGTCATAACAGCAACCAGGTAAATTGGATATCCCTGTTTGCACAAAAAGGTACAGAGGAAACAGTCAGAGTCTCAAACAATTACAGGCAAAAACATTTGGCTAAACTTGTCATGGCTTATAACAGTGGCATGGCTTCATTTTTACCAGGTACATTAGATTAAGAACAACTAAATATTTGGTATAAGGGCATGGGACAGTGGGTGCACCAGCAGTCCAGCACCATGTACGTAAACATGGGCATAAAGTGGTGATTCATAGTTTGTTTCCCTGAGAAACAAACATCCAAGAAACATATGTTGGTCCCATTTTTGTTCACTCTAGCCACCTGCTCCTATGTGTGGATAGCAATTCTAGTCATGGTCATACCACTGTGTACAGCGTTACCCCTATATTTCCCTTTTCGACCAAGAGACCGGTTGGATGACCAGTCTGTACTACTTTCACCCCCTTTCCTTCCTGTTTGTACCAAGTCTGATGTACATACTAAATTCCACCACCCCCACTTTATTTCTTGTTTGAACCAAGTACTCCCTCCGTCCGGAATTACTTGTCATCAAAATGGATGTGTCTAGAACTAAAATACATCTAGATACATCCATTTCAATAACAAGTATTTTCGGACGGAGGGAGTACAAGATTCGACTCCATGAAGTAGCTTTACCTCTAACAATAGAAGAAAAAAATAGGTGACGTTGGACCATCCGATCGAGAGGGGCTGAGAGGTAGAAAATAATGCACATGCAGTGACGTAGCGAGCTGGGGAAGTACAGCTAAGGCGGTTTCTAACGAAGATATACCTGAAGGTCGTCCGGATGAGGATAGGTGGGCGGCGAGAGGCCGGCCGGATCCGCCCACAGGCAACGACGAAGGGATCGGAGGACCTCCCGCGCCGGCGCTCGGCCAGAGATAACGGTGCGGCCGGCAGTGGGTCTCCTCCCTCGCTGTCGATGACGGCCTAAACGCTGCCCCTCCTCCCCTTCACCGGCGGAGGGGGATACGTCCGGATCTGTAACCAGCGGTGACCATAGAAAGCCAGTGTCTTTTGAAGGGAGAAAGACAGTGTTACTACCCCTATCTTGTTTAGATCTGGAGAGGATGAGAGTGTGTGAATAGAGCAACCCTAGAAAGCAAGCGTGGAGGCTCCGGCCTATATATACATTGTGGGGTAGTTTTCCTTTTTCACTCCATCAAAACAATCGTTTAAAATTGTGTACTACTACATGCCATGTTACGGTTTTTATTAGCTGTTGATTGTTTTTTGAGATAGCTACCTGCTTGTTCCAAGTGGTGTTACGGTGTGCTAGGTTGCACTTTGTATCATTCAAGTATGGTACTACAAGTCCCTCCATTAAATGAACAACCACCCCCTTGTAAAAATTGTGAACAAGCCCACGGCTAAAATTAGCGGAAACGTGGGTTGCCCCAACATGCATTATTATTTATATTTTCTACTCCACATGTCATAGACACAAAAATAATGTGTCATAGACACAAAAATTGTGGCAAGATTCCCTTAGGCAAGCCAAAGTGTGTCTAACAATTTGAGCAACTCAGGTTAGGCCAGTGTGGCAAGTGTGGGAAAAATAATGTGGCAACATAAGACAAACATAGTCACAATCCAAACAGCCCCGTAATTTTTTGTGACATGCATGAAAATTTGGTTAGTTAAATTTATAGTCAAAATTTGGCAAGGTGCATCAAATCAACACATGCAAGTATCAAAAGGAAAGTCAGGGCATGCATGCATGCGTTGTACTCCCTCCGTTTCCAAATATAAGTCTTTTTAGAGATTGCAACAAGTGACTACATACGAAGCAGAATATGTCTACATATGAAGTAGTACATTTGAAATGTGTAAAAAGACTTATATCGAGTGCAGTGCTTTGATGTGTCACGTCAACTCGTACAAGACCGAGAAATTTGATTACTACAACGCCCTCTCCCTCGCGGACTGAGCTCCGGTGCCTTAACTGCACCTGCCTTTGGCTACATGACAGGAGGGCCAACCACCTGTTGGGCCCACCTGTCATAGACGCAAAGGTAGGAGCAGTAAGTAGAAGCTTTCGCTACATGCTATCCCTCCCGCACGAGGTGGACGGACATGCATCAGCGGATTCGATACTGTAGAAGTAGGAGTAACATCATTGTTCGTCTTCTCGAAGAGGCGAAGACCCAAGCGCAACCCGAACGTGGCAGTTGCGAACGCTCGCGTGGTGCGGTGCCTTGGAGCACGCATATAGTAGCCAGGCTCTTGCATGAGACAAAATTGCTATTGTTTAACAATTAAACCCCATCATCCATTGGTTGATACTCATTATGCATAGGTCCATGCGCTTAGCACCGTTTCCTCCTGGGGTCACCAATGTTTATTTGCTAATTAATAGCATTGCTTGCAATGAACTAGCCATTGCAAGTGATTAAAAGCATGCACACCTCTCATCTCTTATTGGTTGATATGTCAAGAAACAATAAACAAGGTAGAAGTTAATGCACCACGCCGAAGTGTTTTGGGACTATTTGGTTTTCGTAAGATGACTTACACACGTAGACGAAGGGAGTAGTATAGCCACGTAAACCAGAAAGGAGTATTTGCCTTTCTAGATATTTCAACAAGTGACTAGACTACACCGCGTGCAGCCGTGCAGTACTCCCTCCCTTCCGGTTTATAGGGCTCAAATCTCAAATCTCATGAACCAAGGCATTTTGCGATTGGAGGAATGTATCTCGTACTACTTTACAAAACTACCCTAATTAAACTCATGCATTAATTACGTAGTTCTCTCGTTTTCCTCTCCACCTTGGTCGCGGTGCACAATATTGAGCACTCCTATATGACTAGCCGCTCTATCTACACGCGGGACATTTCAAAGCATCCGGGCCCGTGTGCCATCCACCAAATAACAGCGAGGTGCTATAGTCGAGACTCACCTGTCACCCCGATGTGGCCGTCATGACCCGTCATATCACAAAACCCGCACCTTTACCAGCAGTGATAAGGTGGCCTTCAAGTTGGACTGGACGAAGCAACCATCATTTTACTGGAACGCTCATTCAAGCCCTTTCTTCCCTTTCTTGAAGAAAACCTCACTCCAGGCTACACACTTCTGCCATTTTTCTTCTGTACCGACAAAGGAAAGGTGGGCAAATCAGTTATGCTGCTATATTTTCATTCCAAGAATCTTCTTTTTGTGAAGCACCGACCGATTCTCACATCCTATTCTTTTCATGTTTTCATTGCGATTGTGGTTTCCTTTCGATTGCTTTTTGTTTGTCAGTTCATTGCTGGATCCTGGAGCATTAGGCAAAGAGTTGCCAGCGGACAACCCACTTGAGACAGCGATCTCCAGGAAGCGAGCACCAACCAATGAGTTGACCATGTTGGTGGGCCAACCCATGGAGACGAAGAACTCCAAGAAACAAGCACTGGCCAAAGAGTTGAGGACGTTGGCGGACGAACTCCTCAAAGAAAGTTGGAAGAACAGCAAGGGCCCTACCATGCATAACCCAGGAACTCTGATTGCCACCTATGTGAGGCTCAAGACCGAGTTTGAGGACATAGTCGCCGTTGAGAAGCAGTATTCCCCCGGCAAGGTGATGGCCCCCATCAAGGACGAGGAGATGGCCCCCGGAGGGATGAGATCCCCCGGTGAGCTGCACAAGGTAAAAAATAATGTCTTATTACCATAGTTGTGGTTTTTTATTATTTGCAATGTGCTTGCTAATATGTTAGGGTTGTGTAGGTGCCGGTGGACGTCCTTGATGATTCCGATGTCGTGGCTCGTCCTGTTGGCACCGCCCCGGAGATCGATTCTGATGCCGCTGTCCATCCTGTGGACATCGCCCCAGAGATTGATTCCGATGTCGCGGTCAGTCCTGTGGACATCGCCCCAGAAATTGATTCACATGCCGCTGTCCGTGCTGTGGTCATTGCCCGAGAGATCGATGACAAGAAATAGTTGGTCGCGCTAATCCTTCAGGGTAGTTTGCATTGCCCTGTGTTTAATTACCAGAACAATGTGTGTTATCAAACCATCTTAGGGCTAGTGCACTATCTTGTGTGGGCGGATCTTGCTACTTTTGTTTGATAGTGAATCATGCGATGAATCATGCGAACCCTCTCCGAGTTATGGAAACAGATGTATCCTCACCAGCTTTTGATGTAATATATGGCATGCTTAGATGTAAGTTTGTACTGGTTATCATATCAGCAGGGCTTGTTTGATGATTCTTGGTGTTAGTAGCCTAGCTATTGCGCGAGCTATAGTACTTGCAAAACACTCACTGAAGAGAAACTTTGGGGCTCATGAGCTCGTGGTACGCTTATACTTATCCCTCGTCGATCGACCAATAGCCCTAGCTCCTAAAATTGTAGGCTTAGCGATCGATCAGACAATAGTCGACACGGATACATTCAGGCCTCATTTGGTTCATAGGGTAGGAAAATCGTAGCAAAAGTACAGAGAACGTGCAACACAAAATCATAGCAGTGTAGAGACGTACTCCCTCCGTTCCAAATAGATGACCTAGGCGGGCTAGTTTGGCCTAGTGGGTTTCAGTGATATGACGTGGTACAGTGCCGTCCAGTCTTCACGTGTGGTAGCAGTATTGCGGGTACAATAAGTTTTCTTGAAAGAGCGGAATTCAACGAAGTCATGATGGTTCCTTCGTCCGAACAACTTACAGTGGGAAAGGTTGGGCCTGCGATACGACCGGGCTAGACCAGGATAATTTTGTGCATGGCAGGTGGACCAGGATGGTCGATGTCCCACATGTCGGCGAATGAAAGTATTCTTTACTTTATAGAGGATGAGCAACGAGTATTCATTGTTTATTTTTACGAAAGCTATTATATCCACTATTACTCCTTGACTTTGTCAATGCCTCTCTCCTCCTCCACATAAGCGGGGACTACTTGCTATGCATGCAACGGGCAGCTGGCGTCTTGAAGGGCCAGGGCAGTCAGAGCGGGCTCCGGAAGCGGGCCGTACTCCAGCATGGCCCACCTCACATTATCACCATATATTTCTTGGAGTCCGTGCGTGGCGGGCGGGCGATCTCTTCTCCCTCCCCCGTTTCTCTCTTCTCAGCCGACACCCGCCAAGCGATTAGATATCGGCTATTGACGGTTTATTCAATTACAGTCCCACATGTCAGCGAAATTGCAAGACAACGCGTGTCCCCTCTGGTGAGCGGCGTGCGAGCCGGACTGTCGGGGTGCGACGCGTACGAGTCGTAAGTGTGCCGCCTTTTCCTTTAGAACTTGCGAAGCGTAACATTTTCGCGCGATCGATCGATAAAATGACAAAGGCGGTGCTTTCCCACTTGTTAGGCGGGCTAGTTCGAGTGATATGACGTGCTACAGTGCCGTCCACTTGCTCCATGTTTATGTAAGAAAGATTCACTCTTACGCGGGAGGAGTGCGAAACACCGCGGATCTGATTTTGATCAAGGGATAACTGTTCCCTGCCAAATAATGGAGGACTGTTAGCAATTATAGCATGATAGTTAGGGCATCTCCAGCGCTGGCCCACGCATTCACACCGGCATCTGTCCAAAGACACTGATGGATGCCATCCGATGCTACCCGCATACCTTTTGACAACTATATGAACTAACCGGACGAAATTCATGCAAACAAAGCAAATTTCAAATTAACCGGCTGAAATTCATTACATTTCGAAAACCTTTCCTATAAACAGGACGAAATTCATTACATATTTCGCACAAATCGTACTAAAACCTACTCTAAACCTAATCTAAACGATCGTTGGCGCCCGACCACCATGTCCGGCCATGAACCCGAGAAAGCCGACCATTGCCTTTGCCTCCTCCTCATCCGCCTCGATAACCTCCTCCTCCGGAGCACAAGATTCTGAAGATTTCCGCCTCCACATCGCCGTCAAGCGGCTAATAGGCCGCCGATGTTTACCCCACCAAGCTTGGCGTCGACTGAGTGGAGTAGCGGTGGCCTTCCCGGCACCAGAGCGGCGGCGACCTACCGTGTACTACTCTTCCTCGCTGCCGGCTGCGCCCGCGCACGCGCGCCGGCTTCGTGGTCGTGGCGGCGGAGGGCGGCCGGGGGTGCCGGTGATCTCCTTCGTTTGCTCCTGGGAAAGTACGTCGAAGAGAGCTTTGGAGCGCGCCCGGAGCGGAGCCGCCGATGTCCCTCGTCTGCTCCTGCGACAGTACGTCCAAGAGAGCTTCGGAGCGCCGGGAGGCCATGGTTGGAGTGGTGCCCACAGAAGGAGGGGACCGGAGGAGAATAAGTGTGGGTCTTTGGCAATGGCTGGGAGCTGGGGCTCAAGTTAATATAGCGGGCAAATGGCAATGACCCGCGGCAGACGGATGGACAACTGGTGCCGGAGTAGTTCGTTGGGTGTGAATGCGGATGCTGCTTCAGTGACTTAACTGCAGATGCGTTGGGTTACTGACATGTGGGCCCAACGGGCATCTGGCCCGCATGTCAGTGACACACCAATTGCACCTGCAGTTAAGTCCAGCGAATGCGGCATTGACATTCTGGAGAGACGGTGACCGTTTCAGGCAGGAAGCGCGCGCTAGCGATGGAAGGGGTTTCGGTGTGCAGTGGCACTAAGATCGGTCGCTCACGATAGTACATACTCCGTACCATACTACCATAGTACCCTCTCTAGCTAGGCTGTTTTATAGATTGTCGTTGTGATGGACGATATACATGAGCAAGGCGGACCGAGTATGATCGTTGGTGTTGAGCCCGGTGAATACATGCTCGGCGTTCGCGTAGGCCTCCATCAAATGTCTAAACAGTAATGTCAGGCACCGCCCGGGCGCACAGGTGATGGGCTAGCCGTTTGCGTTGCGCCATGAGCAGGACTTTGATTTAGAGGGCGACGTGCATGCATTAGCATGCTTTGACAGCGTGAGCGTGAGTGTCTGACGCAAAGTATTTCATTTTCATTTGGCTGACGAGGGTGCGTTGCAGCGACGAGTCCGTAGTTTGATTCCCCACATATGCATAATTTTGGTTTTCACAGTATTTCTTTCTCCATTGATAGGTAGACCCGCGTAGATAGATTAAGAACACGAGCTGATGAGGCACATGCGGACTGTTTGACTTGTCAACCAGACAAATACGGAGCTATATGCTGAGCCAGTGACAGTATAATCACCAATTCCATGAATACAGTCATGTTGTCCTTTGTAATGTTGAACAAAGTCATCTCTATTATTTACTGCCTGTTATTTGAAAAAAATTCCTCCTGCGCGGCCGTTCTATATATTAATCCTGAGAGTTGGCCAGTCGTCGGCTTCTGCCCCCACGTAGGAAGTACGGGGGTGTTCGGGATAAACCTGAGCACTCTTTATCCCAGTTTTGGGTCCTCGAAGGAGGTGTTCAGCGCAATGAACCAGGCAATCGGACTATAAGGCTTTATCACTCTCACTTAGCCATAGGAATTTGACAAAAGGAAGGTAGGCGCAGCCCCTGGTGTTCGGAAGACTGCATAAGCCCCTGGTGTTCGGAAGACCGCACGAGGGGCTCTATAAGCACCTGATTGGAAGAAAAGCTGATCCATCGCACGCTGCATTACTTTTCGCATAATGCAGAAGAAATCCTTAAAGATTTTACAACCTCTCGAACAGCTGACCAGCTCTCGCCGTATCATGACAGTCAGTTTTCGGCTTTCTCTACTGAGGCGCTCGTCCGGAAGAACCGTGACACAATCGCAGTAGTTCTCCATGTGTCGCCTTAGCCGATATAGTGGAACGTAAGGCAGCAAAACATGGGAGCCGGCAAACCCAACTATTGACCCAAAACATGATTCGGAGCTGATGCATATAATGCTATAAGTTCGGGGTGCCGAACGACCGCAAAAGTGTTCGGACTTTATTGCCGTGTTATGGGTACAATGAAGCCCCTGACATATTAAGGCATATCGCGGTGTACGGATGCCATTTGACAAAGAGTGTCAATTAGAAACAACAGCAGACAAGCGTCATATAAAGCCACATGTTGTATTTGAATAACACGTCGATGCATATGAGTACAGGTAATGTGATAAAAAGAAATATGACTTCAGAACCTGCTGAGACGAGGCGGGAGGAGGCTGTGTGCGGATCCGGAGTGTAATCGGATGGTCATCGAGGGGAATATCTAAGGATTCCCTTATGCGTTCGAGCTGTTTCCATGTCGCTAGTCCTGTCCTATGCAAAAGTGGACCTGCAAAGAAAATGCAAAAAACGTTCGGCACGGTAATTGTCCGGTGATCCGAAGACTACCTCCAGAGTGATGGAGCCTGTACAACGGGCCTCCACACCTGGTATAACACCTTTAAAGGTGGTTTTAGTGGGCTTGATCATCAAAAGATCAATACCCATCTTGTGCACTACATCTTGATACAGCAGGTTTAGACTGCTGCCTCCGTCCATAAGGACTCGTGTGAGGTGGAATCCGTCAATTATTGGGTCAAGGACTAGTGCGGCTGTATTGCCCTGATTGTTATTGGTAGGACGATTCGTACGGTCGAAGGTGATCGGCCATAGTTTATATTGTGGGGCGGCTGGCTCCGTTACGTCGACATCCCTGAGAGTGCACATCCATTCCAGCTTGGGAATGTGGGTGGCGTTTATCATGTTCACCATTTTGATTTGCGGGGGGAATTTCTTTTGCCCTCCTGTGTTCGGTGGCCGGGGCTCCTCGTCGTCATCATCGCTTTGAGACCCCTTCTCCTTGTTTTCGGCACCTGACCTGCCGGCTTGTTTGAAGACCCAGCATTCTCTGTTGATATGATTGGCTGATGTTCCGAGGGTGCCATGAATTTGCCATGGACGATCGAGTATGTGGTCCAGACTGGATGGGCCCGGATTGTTCCTTTTGAATGGCTTTTTCCGCTGACTGGACGTAGAGTCGCTGAATCCGGCATTGACGGTTGTGCCTCTGATTTTATCGCCATTATTGCGATGCTTGTGTTTGTTGCGTTGGGGCTTGGCGTTGCTATCTCTAGCGTCTGATGTGCCAGGATTGCGTACTGTGTTGTTGCTACGAGCCAACCAGCTATCCTCGCCCGCGCAAAAGCGGGTCATGAGTGTCGTGATGGCTGCCATGGACTTCGGCTTCTCTTGGCCGTGGTGTCGGGTAAGCCACTCGTCACGGATGTTATGCTTAAAGGCCGTTAGGGCTTCGGCATCTGGACAGTCGACAATTTGGTTCTTTTTAGTTAGGAACCAAGTCCAGAATTTCCTGGCTCACTCTCCGGGTTGTTGAGTTATGTGACTTAAATCATCAGCATCCGATGGTCGCATATAAGTGCCCTGGAAGTTATCCAGGAATGCGTCTTCTAGGTTCTCCCAACTTCCAATGGAGTTTGCCGGCAAACAATTCAGCCAATGCCGAGCCGGTCCCTTGAGTTTTAGTGGGAGGTACTTGATGGCATGTAGATCATCCCCGCGGGCCATGTGAATGTGGAGAAAGAAATCTTCTATCCATACAGCGGGGTCTGTAGTCCTGTCATAGGGCTCGATATTCACGAGTTTAAACACTTCTGGGAATTCATTATCCATTACTTCGTCAGTGAGGCATAGGGGATGTGTGGCGCCTCTATGCCGGGCTACATCACGAGCAGTTCAAATGAGTCAGATCTGTTGTATTCGGCCCGGCCAGATTTGTATTTAGTATATCCGGCGTGACGGTCACCGTCACGCGTTGGGGCGTGCCCCCGTGATCCATAGATCGACCTTGACTGTCCTGCTTTGTTTTCCAATTTGTCTTGCAGGTCATGCGTGTAGCCCCGGGCCTGCGTGTTTTGGCTTGTTTGGTGACGGGGTGCGGGCTGGACTTCGGGCTGATACGCCGCTTTGTCTCGGCCACGAGGTGACCGATCAGCCGCATCCTGCGCTGGTAGTGTAGGCTCTAGTGCCTCCTCCTCGAGTTGAGGTAACAACCTGCACTTTGGGTAACTTTTGGTTGGGCGTTCGAGTCCGTATTCCTCGGCTGCCAGGACCTCAGTCCATCGATCAGTTAGCAGATCTTGATCAGCTTGAAGCTGTTGCTGCTTTTTCTTCAGGCTTTTTGCAGTGGCTATAAGCCGGCGCTTGAAGCACTCCTGCTCGACGGGATCCGCAGGCACGATGGATTCTTTGTCGCCGAGGCTCACCTCGTGTTCGGAGAGGGGCATGTAATTGTCATCCTCCGATTCTCCATCCATTGCCTGTTCATCAGGGCTAGCTTGCACATCCTCCCGTCCGGCTTGCTCGAAGCTTGGCTGGGCGGGATTGTTTCCGTCTTCGGCGTTATCCGGAGTGCTATTGTCTATTGTGCCGGTATCGCTATTTTTGCTATGGCGGGGCTTAGAGCGGCGCCACTGACGCCGGCGCTTAGATTGCTTCTCAAGGGGGTTATCCTCCGTTGCCTTGTCGCCATTTCTTTCTTTGGGTATATATATATCATATGACGAGGTGGCTGTCCAGCGCCCTGTGGGCGGTGGTTCCTGTTCTTCTCCGGCATCATCGTCCATACCATCAATGTCTTCGGAGTCAAAATCAAGCATGTCGGTTAAGTCGTCAACAGTAGCTATTAAGTGGGTGGTGGGTGGGGAACGAATTTCTTCGTCGTCCGCTTCCCACTCAAGCCGGACATAGTTCGGCCAAGAGTCTCCTAACAGGGAGAGAGATTTCAACGAATTTAGCACGTCGCCCAAGGGCGAGTGCTGAAAGATATCCGCAGAGGTAAACTCCATGATCGGTGCCCAGTCAGATTCTATGAGCACAGATGCGCGCGGTTCAGAGCCTATGGCCGGAGACGAGTCAGAGGGTCCGATGGCACAGACTTCATTGGAGGCGAAGTCTGTGTTCGGCTCTATCGCCGCTGAGTGTGCGGCCTCCGTAGCGGGTTCTATCCGCCCGTCCTAGGATGGCATGATCTGCTCCGAATTGGGAGCCGGGGCAACCGTAGGTGTGATCTCCCGAACATCGTCCGATGGCAGATCTAAGTCATGCTCATCGTGACTGTTCGGCGCACCTGTCATTGGCTCGACTCCGTCGAAGATCAAGTCTCCGCATATGTCGGCGATGTAGTTCAGGCTTCCAAACCTGACCTGATGGCCAGGGGCGTAGCTATCGATCTGCTCCAGATGGCCAAGTGAGTTGTCCCGTAGTGCGAAGCCGCCGAATACGAAGATCTGTCCGGGGAGGAAATGCTCACCCTGGATCGCATTGTTGTAGATGATTGAAGGAGCCATCAAGCCTTACCGTGACGACATAGTGGAACTCTCAATGAAAGCTCCAATGTCGGTGTCAAAACCGGCGGATATCGGGTAGGGGGTCCCGAACTGTGCGTCTAAGGGTAATGGTAACAGGAGGCGGGGGACACGATATTTACCCAAGTTCGGGCCCTCTCTATGGAGGTAATACCCTACTTCCTGCTTGATTGATCTTGATGATATGAGTATTACAAGAGTTGATCTACCACGAGATCGTAGAGGCTAAACCCTAGAAGCTAGCCTGTGATTATGATTAGTCTTGTCCTACGAACTAAACCCTCCGGTTTATATAGACACCGGAGGGGGCTAGGTTTACACAAAGTCGGTTACAGAGAAGGAAATCTACATATCCGAATTGCCAAGCTTGCCTTCCACGCAAAGGAGAGTCTCAACCGGACACGGGACAAAGTCTTCAATCTTGTATCTTCATAGTCCAACAGTCTGGCACAAGTACATAGTCCGGCTGTCCGAGTACCCCCTAATCCAGGACTCCCTCAGTAGCCCCCGCCTCCTATTACCATCAGCCTTAGACGCTCAGTTCGGGACCCCCTACCTGAGATCCGCCGGTTTTGACACCGACAATTACAAGGAGGTGGAATGAAAGCAAGGCAGGTGGACGGAACTGGATGGCAAGTGAAAGAGCACATCCAGTAGAGAGGGGTTAAATGTAAGTAAATAAAACGGAAGGTAGGTGGGTGTAGGCGAGAGGAAGAGAACAGAGAGCTGCTGAGGAAGGATGAGGAAACAGGGCTTGGAGAAAATATTCAAGATGCAGTGCAAAGCACGGGAGATGACCAGGGGCAACAGCTATGCTAAGCAAGCTGTTGTAGAGTCCTCTATTGCAATTTGGTACTTGAAATGGTAGTACACAGGAAATCGATACTTTTTTTGAAGGAACAATTCCGATTCCTTAACAAGTCAACATATATGCAGATAATAGGATCACCCGCTCTGCCAGTACATCACAACAACATATTTAACCAGGCAATAGCCTTATTTATTGCGCATAACATCGGGTGCATCATGTCTACCACCAATGCATGTTACTGCAAGCATAAGAAGTTAAACAACCAATGTCATTCCAACAAAAAAGCCAAGCAGATATTTAGATAAACTCATAGCTGTAGCTTGAAAAACAAGCATAGTTTTGATACAGATAGGAGAAGTGATGTGACTATTCAGATTTAGATTATCCACGGATAAATTAAGCCTCAAAAATTAAATAAACTAATGTATTAGTTTTCCCAGTACAAATGGATTTGTCACTAGCAACAGACTCTCCTAAAGTGTTCAGAATTAACACTGAACAATTATTTGAATTTTTCATTATTGATATGAGATCATTGCAGGATTAGCAGACATAATAATATTGAATGAAAGAAATAGAACTACGTTTGAAGCTTACAAATGTACCTATTGAGCTGCCTATTTGACATTACAGTTGGTTCAAGCTAGTTTTCCATGTTGTCTTCAACTTCCAACTGATAGGTATTTTATCGTGAGAAAACCTCACAGTAGTTGTGCACTAAAAGTACCCTTGTACAATTCTTGCATATGTCAATAGGCAGGCAACGGTGAAATATAGCTCAGTGAATTTGCCAATCTTAGTTTTCAGTTTTATGTATAGATATTCATATAGTGAGCTGATAGGAACAGTTTGCTATTTCTGACTGGAACAACATAATTCACTGATAATAATAATATGATAACATTATATTAAAAAACATCGCCACATATATTTTGAATGCATCATCGATGACAGCCCATCACCTTGGTATGGAAATGGAAGCCAAACTGGTGAGATAAAAAACATTAGCTATAATAACTATAGGTAAAAGATGTGAATCCATATATAACCATCACATAAAAAGCACCCACATGAGCATCATAACAGAATCAAAATCGTTATACTCTAAGGAGGCCATGAAGGAGCAAAAGGAACAAATGATATAACACTACTTAATATTGTTGGCTTAACACAAAATGATGTGAACATAATTTCATCAGCCAATTATCGACACATAACTTGGTTTTTTTTTTCTAACCTTAGTGTAGAGCATGGTATTACCTGCAGTGTAGACACTTTCAAAGGGAAGATAGCGAGACACGGCCGTCGTTTTGGAAAGCTTCTTGAACTTCAGTGATTCAAGATGGATCGTGAAGAGGCCAATAACTGTCCGCAACAACAACACATTATTGTCATCAGCAAACCCTACCATCTCTATGCCCCTTTCTCCTCTGGTTTCAGGGAAAGCAGCTTGTCCAGTTGAACAGTTCTTGCAAGCACCCATGCGGCAGCACCATCACAATTAGTTATCCTCTTCCATAACTGGGCGGTGCAGCAGTCTGAGTGTGATATGAAGAGGAAACCTAGCACACCACCCTCTGCCCGCATTAGCTTGAAGCCATTCCGCTTCTGCTTGCCCCACATCTGCACCGGCACCCGTATCACAACTAGTCTCTGCTTCTCCAAATCAAACTCGAGAATTCCATCCAAATTCCCAGCAAGCGGCCAGTAGAGGGAATCTCCAGCCAGCGCAGCGTCCTCGGCACAAACGATGGCGGAAAACTGGGATCCATGAGCCTGGTATGGGAGCGGTGTCGAGATGAGACTTCCCCATAAGCCTGTCTTTGACGAGTAAACACGGGCGAGCGCTCGTCTAGGTTGTGCGCCGTTGCCGTCTGTCACCGCCAAGACCACCTGGAAATGCTGGACGTCTCCGGGAGCGCGACACACCGCCCCGCCGACCCCGATCTTCGCCGCACGTTCCGCAACCACCGGGGGAATGGCCAGCCGGTGCCGGTCGCCGGTGACGGGGTCCCACACAAGGGCCTCAAGACGCCCCGGAAGGAAGATGAGCAGGAGGCTGTGGCGGCATCCGAGGGAGACGAAGTAGTCGCCGTCATCGCGCTGAAAGGGGAAGGGCCCGAGAGGAAGACGGTCGGGGGCGTCCAGAGTAGGCTGGTAGGAGAGGCGATCGAATCGGTTGAAGAAGCCGAGGAGAGGAGGGTTGCGGCGGTGGCGGAGGCGGAAGCGGCGCCGGAATCGGGGGTCGGAGACGAGGCCGCGCCAGCGCTTGCAGACGGCCGATGCGCGCGGGAGGGCGGAGGGCTGAGGGGGAAGGCGGAGCAGGATCTCGGAGAGCAGGTCGTCGTCCTCCAGCGGGGACGCCGCCGGCGAGCGGTGGCAGGGGCGGCGGCGGGGGCTGCTCATCTCGCCCTACTCACTGGTGCGGGAGGATTTTTTTCTCTCTCCGAAGATGGTGCGGGTGTGGTGTGGACTGCGGACTCGAATCAGAACGTGGTGAGAACCAAAACCCGAACTGGGCTGCAGACTGAAGCCCACATCAGTTGCTAGATAAAGGGAGAAAGTTTTTTTTTTTTTGCACACACACCACAAAAACTCTTGATTCGTTAATTAAAATGACTATATCCAGGAACTCAAGCCTGTTTTTTTGACCCACTTTTTTTACAAGAAAATTGATGATTTGATTGCAGTTGATGGCAATCAAAATGTTTG
>LR880971.1:76189430-76227118 GCA_904067115.1 Aegilops sharonensis | reverse complement strand
TTTATGTTTTAATTAGTGTTTGTGCCAAGCTAAACCTATAGGATCTTCTTGGATGATAGTTATTTGATCTTGCTGTAATTTCCAGAAACTTTCTGTTCACGAAAACAATTGTTAAAAATCACCAGAACGTGATAAAATAGTGATTCTAATTGCTGCTGATTAATAAACAAATTTCCTAGGTCGTACTATTTTGGCTGAATTTTTGGAGTTCCATAAGTTTGCGTTAGTTACAGATTACTACAGACTGTTCTGTTTTTGACAGATTCTGTTTTTCGTGTGTTGTTTGCTTATTTCGATGAATCTATGGCTAGTAAAATAGTTTATAATCCATACAGAAGTTGGAATACAGTAGGTTTAACACCAATATAAATAAAGAATGAGTTCATTACAGTACCTTGAAGTGGTCTTTTGTTTTCTTTCGCTAACGGAGCTCACGAGATTTCTGTTGAGTTTTGTGTTGTGAAGTTTTCAAGTTTTGGGTGAAATCTTTTGATGGATTATGGAACAAGGAGTGGCAAGAGCCTAAGCTTGGGGATGCCCATGGCACCCCCAAGATAATCCAAGGACAACAAAAAGTCAAAGCTTGGGGATGCCCCCGGAAGGCATCCCCTCTTTCGTCCACTTCCATCGGTAACTTTACTTGCAGCTATATTTTTATTCACCACATGATATGTGTTTTGCTTGGAGCATCTTGTATTATTTGAGTCTTTGCTTTCTAGTTTACCACAATCATCCTTGCTGTACACACCTTTTGAGAGAGCCATACATGAATTGGAATTTGATAGAATACTCTATGTGCTTCACTTATATCTTTTGAGCTATATAGTTTTGCTCTAGTGCTTCACTTATATCTTTTAGAGCACGTTGGTGGATTTGTTTTATAGAAACCTTTGATCTCTCATGCTTCACTTAGATTATTTTGAGAGTCTTAAATAGCATGGTAATTTGCTTAAATAATCTTAATATGCTAGGTATGCAAGAATAATAAAATCTTTCTTATGAGTGTGTTGAATTCTAAGAAAAGTTTGATGCTTGACGATTGTTTTGAGATATGGAGGTAATAATATCAGAGTCATGCTAGTTGAGTAGTTGTGAAATTGAGAAATACTTGTGTTGAAGTTTGCATGTCCCGTAGCATGCACGTATGGTAAACGTTATGTAACAAATTTGAAACATGAGGTGTTCTTTGAGTGTCCTCCTTATGAGTGGCGGTCGGGGACGAGCGATGGTCTTTTCCTACCAATCTATCCCCCTTGGAGCATGCGCGTAGTGCTTTGGTTTTTGATGGCTTGTAGATTTTTGCAATAAGTATATGAGTTCTTTATGACTAATGTTGAGTCCATGGATTATACACACTCTCACCCTTCCATCATTGCTAGCCTCTTCGGTACCGTGCATTGCCCTTTCTCACATTGAGAGTTGATGCAAACTTCGCCGGTGCATCCAAATTCCGTGATATGATTCGCTCTTTCACACACAAACCTCCTTATATCTTCCTCAAAACAGCCACCATACCAACCTATTATGGCATTTCCATAGCCATTCTGAGATATATTGCCATGCAACTTTCCACCATTCCGTTCATCATGACACATTATCATTGTCATAGTGCTTAGCATGATCATGTAGTTGACATAGTATTTGTGGCAAAGCCACTGTTCATAATTATTTCATACATGTCACTCTTGGTTCATTGCATATCCCGGTACACCGACAGAGGCATTCATATAGAGTCATACCTTGTTCTAGTATCAAGTTTTGTAATCATTGAGTTGTAAATAAATAGAAGTGTGATGATCATCATTTTCTAGAGCATTGTCCCAAGTGAGGAAAAATAAAAAAAAGAGAAAAGAAAAGAGGCCATTAAAAAAAGAGAAAAGGCCCAAATAAAAAATGAGAGAAAAAGAGAGAAGGGACAATGTTACTATCCTTTTACCACACTTGTGCTTCAAAGTAGCACCATGATTTTCATAATAGAGAGTCTCTCGTTTTGTCATTTTCATATACTAGTGGTATTTTTTCATTATAGAACTTGGCTTGTATATTCCAACAATGGGCCTCCTCAAGTGCCCTAGGTCTTCATGAGCAAGCAAGTTGGATGCACACCCACTTAGTTGCATTTTGTTGAGCTTTCACACACTTATAGCTCTAGTGCATCCGTTGCATCGCAATCCCTACTCCTTGCATTAACATCAATCGATGGGCATCTCCATAGCCCATTGATTAGCCTCGTTGATGTGAGACTTTCTCCTTTTTTGTCATCTCCACATATAACCCCCATCATCATATTCTATTCCACCCATAGTGCTATGTCCATGGTTCGCGCTCATGTATTGCGTGAGGGTTTATAAGTTTGAGATTACTAAAGTATGAAACAATTGCTTGGCTTGTCATCGGGGTTGTGCATGATGAGAGCATTCTTGTGTGACGAAAATGGAGCATGACTAAACCATATGATTTTGTAGGGATGAAGTTTCTTTGGCCATGTTATTTTGAGAAGACATAATTGCTTAGTTAGTATGCTTGAAGTATTATTACTTTTATGTCAATATGAACTTCTGTCTTGAATCTTTCGGATCTGAATATTCATACCACAATTAAGAAGAGTTACATCGAAATTATGCCAAGTAGCACTCCGCACCAAAAAATTCTCTTTTTATCATTTACCTACTCGAGAACGAGCAGGAATTAAGCTTGGGGATGCCTGATACGTCTCCAACGTATCTATAATTTTTGATTGCTCCATGCTATATTATCTACTGTTTTGGACCATATTGGGCTTTATTTTCCACTTTTATATTACTTTTGGGACTAACCTATTAACCGGAGGCCCAGCCCAGATTTGCTGTTTTTTTTTGCCTATTTCAGTGTTTCGAAGAAACGGAATATCAAACGGAGTCCAAACGGAATGAAACCTTCAGGAACATGATTTTCTCATCAGATATGATCCAGGAGACTTGGACCCTCGGTCAAGAAAGGAGGGAGGCGGCCACGAGGGTGGAGGGCGCGCCCCCCTGCCTCGTGGGCCCCCTGAAGCTCCACCGACGTGCTCCTTCGTCCTATATATACCTACGTACCCCCAACAGATCAGATACGGAGCCAAAAACCTAATTCCACCGCCGCAACTTTCTGTATCCATGAGATCCCATCTTCGGGCCTGTTCCGGAGCTCCCCTGGAAGGGGAATCCACCACGGAGGGCTTCTACATCATCATCATAGCCTCTCCGATGAAGTGTGAGTAGTTTACTTCAGACCTTCGGGTCCATAGTTAATAGCTAGATGGCTTCTTCTCTCTTTTTGGATCTCAATACAATGTTCTTCCCCTCTCTCGTGGAGATCTATTCGATGTAATCTTCTTTTTGCGGTGTGTTTGTTGAGATCGATGAATTGTGGATTTATGATCAAGATTATCTCTGAGCAATATTTGAATCTTCTCTGAATTCTTTTATGTATGATTGGTTATCTTTGCAAGTCTCTTCGAATTATCCGTTTGGTTTGGCCAACTAGATTGGTAGTTCTTGCAATGGAGAAGTGCTTAGCTTTGGGTTCAATCTTGCGGTGTCCTTTCCCAGTGACAGTAGGGGCAGCAAGGCACGTATTGTATTGTTGCCATCGAGGATAACAAGATGGTTTTTTTATCATATTGCATGAATTTATCCCTCTACATCATGTCATCTTGCTTAAGGCGTTACTCTGTTTTCATTAACTGAATACTCTAGATGCATGCCGGATAGCGGTCGATGAGTGGAGTAATAGTAGTAGATGCAGGCAGGAGTCGGTCTACTTGTCTCGGACGTGATGCCTATATACATGATCATACCTAGATACTCTCATAACTATGCTCAATTCTTTCAATTGCTCAACAGTAATTCGTTCACCCACCGTAAAATACTTATGCTCTTGAGAGAAGCCACTAGTGAAATCTATGGCCCCCGGTTCTATTCTCATCATATTAATCTTCCTACGCATTATTATTGCTTTGCTTTTTTACTTTGCCTTTTATTTTACTTTGCATCTTTATACCAAAAATACCAAATATATTATCTATCATCTCTATCAGATCTTACTCTCGTAAGTGACCGTGAAGGGATTGATAACCCCTTATCGCGTTGGTTGTGAGGAGTTATTTGCTTTGTGCAGGTATGAGGGACTCGCGCGTAGCCTCCTACTGGATTGATACCTTGATTCTCAAAAACTGAGGGAAATACTTACGCTACTCTACTGCATCATCCTCTCCTCTTCGGGGAAAACCAACGCTATCTCAAGATGTAGCAGCTGCCACCGTCCATAAGGACTCGAGTGAGGTGAAATCCGTCAATGATGGGGTCAAGGACCAACACGGCAGATCCGCCATGACGGATACTAGTGGGGTGGTCCCTGCGATCAAAGGTGATCGGACAAGAGGACCATGGGTTGAACTTTGGGGCGACTGGCTCCATCGCATAGACATCCCTTAGTGCATGCTTCCGTTCCCTCTTGGGAATATGGGTTGCGTATATCATGTTAACCGTTTTCACTTGTGGAGGGAACCTCTTCTGTCCTCCTGTGTTCGGCGGTCAAGGATCCTCCTCCTCGTCGCTATGCAGCCCCTTGTCCTTGTTTTCGGCATTCAACTTGTCAGCCTGCTTGAACACCCAGCATTCTCTGTTGGTGTGATTGGCTGGCTTATCGGGGGTGCCGTGAATTTGACACGAGCGATCGAGTATGCGGTCCAAACTAGACGGGCCCGGATTGCTCCTTTTGAACGGCCTTTTCTGCTGACCGGATTTAGAGCCACTGAATCCGGCATTGAGTGCCGTGTATTCGGCGTTATCGCCGTTGTTGCGGCGCTTGTGTCTGTTACGACATGGCCTGCAGTTAGTATCTTTGGCATCTGAAATGTCAGGATTCCTTGATGTGTTGTTGCTGTGAGCTAGCCAGCTATCCTCGCCCGCGCAAAAGCGGGTCATGAGTGTAGTGAGGGCTGCCATGGACTTCGGCTTCTCTTGGCCGAGGTGTCGGGCGAGCCACTCGTCCCGGATGTTATGCTTAAATGCCGCTAAGGCCTCGATATCCGGGCAGTCGACAATTTGGTTCTTTTTAGTTAAGAATCGAGTACAGAATTTCCTGGCCGATTCCCCTGGCTGTTGGGTTATGTGGCTCTAGTCATTAACATCTGGTGGTCGCACATAAGTGCCCTGGAAGTTGTCAAGGAATGCGTCTTCCAAATTCTCCCAACTGCCGATGGAGTTTGCTGGCAGGCTATTCAGCCAATGCCGAGCTGGTCCTTTGAGTTTTAGTGGGAGGTACTTGATGGCATATAGATCGTCACCGCGGGCCATGTGGATGTGGAGGAGGAAGTCCTCGATCCATACCGCGGGGTCTGTTGTGCCATCGTATGACTCAATGTTCACGGGTTTGAATCCTTCTGGGAATTCATGATCCATTACTTCATCAGTGAAGCATAGGGGGTGTGCGGCGCCTCTGTGCCGGGCTATGTCACGACGCAATTCATACGAGTCCTGTCTGCTGTATTCGGCCCGGCCGGATTTTCTTTTAGTGTATCCAGCGCGACGATCATCGTCACGCGTTGGGGCGTGACCCCGTGATCCGTAGATCGATCTTGTATGTCCTGCTTTGTTTTCCAATACGTCTCGAAGGTCCCGCGTGTTGCCCCGGGCCTTGGTGTTTTTGTTTGACTGGCGACGGGGTGCGGGCTGGACCTTGGGCTGATATGCCCCTCTGTCTCGGCCACGAGGTGGCCGATCAGCCGAATCATACGCTGGTAATGTAGGTTGTAATGCTTCCACCTCGAGTTGGGGTAGCAACCTGCACTTTGGGTACCTCTTGGTTGGGCGTTCGAGTTCGTATTCCTCGGCCGCCAGTACTTCAGTCCATCTATCCGCTAGCAGATCCTGATCAGCTTGAAGCTGTTGTTGCTTTTTCTTCAGGCTGTTTGCTGTGGCTATGAGCCGGCGCTTGAAGCGCTCCTGTTCGACAGGATCCTCAGGCACGATAAATTCTTTGTCGCCGAGGCTCACCTCGTCTTCGGAGAGAGGCATGTAATTGTCATCCTCTGATTCTCCGTCTGCTGCCTGTTCCGGAGGGCTAGCTTGTTCATCCTCCCGCTCGAGATCTGGCTGGAGGGGATTGTCGTCGTCTTCGGCACTATCCAGAGCGTTATTGTCTCTTGTGCCGGTATTGCTGCTTTTGCTATGGCGGGACTTAGAGCGGCGCCGCTGACGTTGGTGCTTGGATTGGATCTTGGTGATGCGTAGAAATTTTTTAATTTCTGCAACGATCCCCAACACCGCCACCGCCAGCGCCGCCTGGCTACTTCGAGCGGCGTGCTGCCATCGTCGCCGCCAAGGTCGCTGCGGGCATGGCCTCCTCCGCCTCTACCTCTACTCTAGCTTTACCCCCACCAATACCCCCTTCCATATCCTTCACCGACACCATCTCCGATATTAGCCCCTACATCCCCATAACCCTAGACCTTACTGCTCACAACTACTACCATTGGCGTCACCTCTTCGATGTCCACCTTGGGCGATGCAATCTTCGCTCTCACGTTGCCGATGACTCACTTACTCAACTTCATGATCCACAATGGGTCAAGGATGATCTCGCCATTATTCAATGGATCTACATGCGAGTCTCCACAGGCCCATTACTTCTACCCATCTACGCGATTCTGAGATCCAGCCATTGGAACTGAGAGATCCCGCTGTTTGACATACTCAAGTAGGCTTTCTATTGAATATCCACCCGTGGTTATTGCTTGACTGGTAGAAGCACCAAGCTTTGGTACTATAGTCGTACTCGAGACCCTTTTGAGCTGCTTAGTCTTCTCCTTTCTTTGATGATCTTCAACACATCTATTCTTCAATCTTGTGCACTGTGACGGTGCCTCCGCCGCCGATCTATGGGCGGCCCTTCGTCAGCTCTTCTAGGACAACGTCCACGCTCGCGCCAACAATCTGCACACCGAGCTTCGGAATACGGTGCAAGGTGATTCACCAGTCGGCGTATACTGCCAACGCCTCATGGCGATCGCGGATGAACTCCACGAACTTGGTGATCCGATCGATGATCGCCAGCTCATCAACGTCCTCCTCATTTGCCTCAGCGAGTAGTTCAAGAAGCAGGCCTCCTTCATCCCTATGATGCGTCCGCGTCCCTCCTTCCGCCCCTATGCCATATGGTGCCCCGCCTGCCTATACCGGTGGCTGGCAGCCCGGTGCTCGCTGAGGGAGTCCTGGATTAGGGGGTATCCGGACTGCCGGACTGTGTACAACGTCCGGACTATTGAAGCGTGGAGATACAAGACTCAAGACTTCGGCCCGTGTCCGGATGGGACTTTCCTTGGCGTGGAAGGCAAGCTTGGCGATCCGGATATTATATTTCCTTCCTTGTAACCGACTCCATGTAAACCCTAGCCCTCTCCGGTGTCTATATAAACCGGAGAGGTTGGTCCTTAGAAGGCCGATCACAATTACAATCATACCATCATAGGTTAGCTCTTAGGGTTTAGCCTCTACGATCTCGTGGTAGATCTACTCTTGTACTACCCATATCATCAATATTAATCAAGCAGGAAGTAGGGTTTTACCTCCATCGAGAGGGCCCGAACCTGGGTAAACATCTGTGTCCCTTTCTTCCTGTTACCATCAGCCTTGACGCACAGATCGGGACACCCTACCCGAGATCCGCCGGTTTTGACACCGACATTGGTGCTTTCATTGAGAGTTCCTCTGTGTCGTCGCTGCTGGGCTTGATGGCTCCTTCAACCGTCGCTAATAACACGATACCGGGCACTCACGATGAACATGGCTTAGACCTGCTGTCGGACAAGGCTCGGGGTGTCACCCCCGCATTAGCCTCGGACCTAAATCCGGAGCAGGCTGCGTTGCCTAAGGACGGAGGGCTGGACCTCGCCCCGCAGGTCGCGCACTTATCGGCGTTGGAGCCAAACACCGGCCTTAACTCTGTGGTCGCCTATGACTCCGGACCCCTGGATTCGTATCCGGATGTTGAGTCCGGTCCGCGCACTCCCGAGCCGGTCGAGCCAGGTTGGGCTCCGGTAATGGAGTTCACCACCGCGGACATTTTTCGGCACTCGCCCTTTGGCGACATGCTGAACTCGTTGAAAACTCTCTCTTTGACAGAAATTTCTAGGCCAAACTACATCCGGTTCGAGTGGGAAGCAGGCGATGAAGAAATTCGTTGCCCACCCACCACCCACTTCATAGCCACGGTCGATGATTTAAGCGACGTGCCTGACTTCGACTCCGAAGACATCGACGGTATGGACGACGATGCAGGAGAAGATGCAGAATCTACGGGGCGCCAGACTTCCCCCTCGTCACACGACGTATACATGGTGGATACGCCCAAGGAGGACAAAGGCGACAATCGGACGATAAAACCCCCGGACAAAAGCCAAAGCGACGGCGCAGACGCCGTTCTAAGTCCAGCAACAGTAAAAATAGTGATAAGAGCGCCAGAGGGATCGATACTACAATCAACTCCGAAGGCAACAACGACCATATGGACCCAGCGATGGAGCAGGACGAACCAGGTCACCCTGAACACAGTTCGGAGCAGACGCCCGAGGACAATGATCCTGACAGACGAGGTCATCAAAACGAACCAACACAGGAAAACAGTCCGGATAATGATGCAATCCCGGAAAAACACGTGGAACGAGATAACCTCCACAGAAAGCTTATGGCCACCGCAAGAATTCTAAAGAAGCAGAAGCAACGGCTCGAGGCCGCACAGGAAACGCTCAACTGCAGATGGAATAAACTGCTAGACACTGAAGAAAGATAAGGCGATGATTGCCATACAAAGAGCTATCCAAAACGCAAGTTACTGCCAGAATTCGACGACAAAGCTGTACCACTTCATAACCGCAACAAAGCGGATACTGATCCACACAAACACCTGAATAAGAAAGCTGGCGCGGCCTAATGCGTGCAACCAGAGTCTCAGGGGCTACTATCTATATGGAGCACACCTAATGCGTGCTTCACAGCCAAAAACAGTGTATTCTTCACTACATACCTCAAAGCCTTTGAGCAGACTTGTAAATGCTTCATTCAAACCGCTTGTAGCGGAGGAAATCTTCCTGAGCACCGCGCTCATTAATGAGCGGTGCTCCTCCGAAAGCGCAGCTAGCTCTAGTAGGACCGTCAGTACGTCCGGCCGGACATCGAACTGTGCCGGACCCTTCCCATCGCCCCTCGTGAGAGCCAAATGCTCCGGGCTCAGGGGGGCTGACGCATTGGCTTCCGGCCTCGGCAGATCCGGACTCCTCCGTGACGACACCTCAGTGGCGCCCGTTTCATGAGCCGGAGAGGTGGGTGGGGTCTCGCTCTCCATCATCTCCGTAGGAAGATCCCCCGAAGACGTACTCTGTTGAGAAGGGCTGCTAGCCGGACTGCGAAAGACTAATCCTGGTTATTAATCTAGGAGGAACGCAGTACATTCGAATTAAAAATTAACTTACAGCTCGGTGGAGGGCTGGCCCGTTGGTGGGCACGATGCGGTGAGGGTGCCCATTGGGGCAGAGCCCCCTGGTGTTATCTTCTTCCCGGGTGTGGGCATCTCCGTCTCCGAGTCTTTGGAGGCGGCCCTCTTGTTCCCGCGCGGGGAGGAGGCCTTAGCCTCCCCTTCCCGACTATCCTCCCTAGAGGAGGCAACAATTCCCCCGGTTTGGATGCGTAGCGTGTGAAGCTCGGTTTCTTCGTTCTTCCGCTTGTCGTCCCCTAAGGGCATTCTGCTGAGCACCCGGTCAAGCATCTTGGCCATGGTGGGACCAGGCGAGCCCTCGGGAAGTGGCGCTGGACATCTGATTCTCTCCACCTTGCTGAGCCATTCCTAGCCACGGATGATTTTCAGGACAAACAATCGTGACAAATACAAAACAGGGTGTCCGGCATCAAAGCTACTTACTTGGGTATCTAGGCGATTGCAGCTTAGGCCCGCATCCTCGGTGGTGTCCGGACACTTTACTTTCCGTCCGAAGAATAATTTGCACATCTCTTCGACCTTCAGGCCGAAGAAGTGCTTGACGGTTCGCGGACCCTCCGGATTGAACTCCCACATCCGGAGAGGCCGGCGTTGGCACGACAACATCCGCCGGATCAACATCACTTGCATTATGCTGACAAGATTAATGTCCCTTGCAAGAAGCTCCCGGATGCGATTCTGCAGTACTGGTATATCACTAGCGGGTCCCCAATTCCGCCCTACGTCTGTCCAAGACGCCAACTGTGACGGAGGGCCCGCGCGAAACTCGGGGCAGCCGCCCACTTTGTGCCTCTGGGAGCCGTGACATAGAACCACCTCCGCTGCCATACATCGGATACTTCTGGGAAAAAACCCTCTGGCCACGGGGCATCGCCGTTCCTGCTTATTACGGCACCTCCGCACTCCACATGTCGCCCCTCGATCATCTTCGGCATCACATTGAAGGTCTTGAGCCATAAGCCGAAGTGTGGGGTGACATGGAGAAAAGCCTCGCACACGATAATAAACGACGAGATATGGAGGATAGCGTCGGGAGCCAGATTGTGAAAATCCAACCCATAATAGAACATGAGCCCCCTCACGAAGGGATCGAGGGCGAAATCCAGACCGCGGAGGAAGTGTGGGACGAAAACGACACACTCGTTGGTCTCCGGCGTAGGGATGACCTGCCCTGGAGCAGGGAGCCTGTGCTGGATATCTGCGGTCAAGTATCCGACCTCCCTAAGCTTCGCAATGTCCTTCTCTTCAATCGAGGAGGCCACCCACCGGCCTTGAGGGTCAGATCCGGACATATTGGAGGATTCCGGAGGGGTGGAGCTTAGGTTTTGGGTGTTAGAACTCGAGGTGCGGGAAGGCGCAATGAAGTTGAAAAAGGAGGCGTAGGTCTCGACCCCTTTATAAAGAGGGTGAATATCAAGAGTCCCCGGTGTGACCGTTTGAGGCTTATCTAGAAAACACACGAGTTATATCAACAGCCGTCGTGGGGTCACGTGTGCTCATATTGATGGAAAATCCCGTAATAAGAGGAACACGATCTCTGCCTCGACGGGACGTGCCAATAAAGCCGCCTCGCAACACGAATCGTTGTGGGGCAGGAAACATCGGTTCACGTTGGACCAAGCCCCGGTGTAGGGGCACGACGCACGAAGATTGCCAGCAAATCAGATCTATACCATACGAAGATCATCTTGCAGATCCGGACACGGTCTACGTGTTTGATGACCACTTTGGAGTACTCGGAGAAGGAACCCGCCCTGCAATGCCGAAGACAAGACTGCGCTCCGGACTCATCGTCATTGAAGCTTGGTTCAGGGGCTACTGAGGGAGTCCTGGATTAGGGGGTATCCGGACTGCCGGACTGTGTACAACGTCCGGACTATTGAAGCGTGGAGAAACAAGACTCAAGACTTCGGCCCGTGTCCGGATGGGACTTTCCTTGGCGTGGAAGGCAAGCTTGGCGATCCGGATATTATATTTCCTTCCTTGTAACCGACTCCATGTAAACCCTACCCCTCTCTGGTGTCTATATAAACCGGAGAGGTTGGTCCTTAGAAGGCCGGTCACAATTACAATCATACCATCATAGGCTAGCTCTTAGGGTTTAGCCTCTACGATCTCGTGGTAGATCTACTCTTGTACTACCCATATCATCAATATTAATCAAGCAGTAAGTAGGGTTTTACCTCCATCGAGAGGGCCCGAACATGGGTAAACATCTGTGTCCCTTGCTTCCTGTTACGATCAGCCTTGACGCACAGATCGGGACCCCCTACCCGAGATCCGTCGGTTTTGACACCGACACTAGCCCTCACACCAGCGCGCCCGTCCTCGCGCCCCGATAGCCGACGGCTGCATACCACGTTGCTCCCGCCTATGCGCCACCGATCTACAACATCAGTCCTTATGCATCCTATAGCGCTCCATCGCCCCCCTACATGCAGCAGTACAATGATGGTGCCTCTCTCTTTACGCCGATGCCGGCCCTACTGCCGACGCCACCACACCCTCAAGCTTCCATGACTACATCAGCCTCTACTTTGACACCGAGCTGGGACCAAGCTGCTTTTCTACAAGCCATGAACAACTTTGCTGCACAAGGGAACTCAGGTACGGATTGGATTTTCGATTCTGGTGCTTCTCGTCATATGTCTGCATCGAGTAATTTTCTTTCTTCTTGCACACCTTCGCCTTTTCCCTCCATTACTTTCGGTGATGGATCCTCTATTCCTATTTACTGTGTCGGTCAGGCTCAAATCCAATCCCCAACCAAGCCTTTGCTTCTTACTGATGTTCTTGTAGCTCCTGCTCTTATTAAAAATATGATTTCTGTTTGCCAAATCACCACTGATAATCATGTTTCTATTGAGTTTGACCCCTTTGGTTTGTCTGTGAAGGACTACCCGACCAAGGCCGAGATCGCTCGATTCAATAGCTCCGGTGATTTATATTCTCTCCATGGTGCTCCGGTCGCTGCTCCTCCAACATCTATGGTGGCCGCTGTTGATCTGTGGCACCAGCGTCTCGACCATCCCAATAAAAATGTGTTATCCACACTTCTTAGTGAATTTTCAATACCTTGTAATAGAGATTCTCATAATTCTTCTATGTGTCAGTCATGTCAATTGGGCAAACATGTTCTCCTTCCCTTTTGTTCCTCTCAATCCTCTAGTACTTTTCCTTTTGAATTACTTCATTGTGATCTCTAGACATCACCAATAGAAAGTGTATCTGGTTTTAAGTATTATCTCGTGATTCTTGATGATTTTACTCATTATGTTTGGACTTCTCCTTTACGAAACAAACCCGACGTTCATAATATATTCCTTAACTTTCAGATTCATACAATGTAATAATGGTCGTGAATTTGACAACTTTAAAAATCAAAATTTCTTTCTACAATATGGAATTCTCTTACGTTTCTCCTGTCCTTATACCTCCCCTCAAAACGGCAAAGCCGAGCGTTCTCTTCGTACTCTTAATGACATCATTCGCACTCTGATTATTCAATCTTCTATGCCGTTGATGTTCTGGGCAGAGGCACTCCACATGGCCACATATTTACTCAATATTCGTCCGTCTAAAGTTAACCCACAAACTACTCCTTAATTCTCTTTATTTCTCTCTCATCCAAATTACTCCGATGTTAGCGTCTTCGATTGTCTTTGTTTTCCAAACTCCTACTCCACTTCTCCTAACAAACTTTCCCCGCGCTCTACCCCGTGTGTCCATCTAGGTTTTTCTGATGAGCACAAGGGTTATCGTTGTCCAGATCTTGTTAGTGGTCGTGTTCATGTCTCTTGTCATGTAACATTTGCTGAAAACATTTTTCCCTTTTTCGAGCGTCAACAATTAGATTCCCACTCACCCGCGCCGTCCACTAGTCCCTCTCATCGCAATCATCTTCCCTTCTTTCACCCGCCGACCAATCCAGCGAAACCAGCCGGAGTAGCTGATCCTGCCGCCACCACTTCTATCATCACCTCTGTCCCGGCAGATGAAAACACATTACACTCTGACATCTTCCCCCACCCCTCCTGCTCATGCTATTCCCGTTCCAGCTCCTACTAACAATCATACCATGTGCACACGTGCCAAGTCAGGGTTTCGTTTACCTACAAAAGATCGTCTCAATCTTCATGCATCTTTATCTCCTTCCTCTCTACCCACATCTTACAAATCAGCTCTCCTAGATCATAATTGGGCCACAACTATGAAAGATGAATATGATGCCCTTCTGCAGAATAACACGTGGCAGTTAGTTCTTCGTCCTTCCAATACAAATATCCTTTCGGGCAAATGGGTTTTCCGCCATAAATTTAATTCTGATGGGAGTCTTGCACGTTATAAGGCTCGATGGGTATGTCGTGGTTACTCTCAGCAACACGACATCGATTATGATGAGACTTTCTTTCCAGTTGTCAAGCCCAGCACTATTCGCACTGTCCTTAGCATCGCCGTCTCTTCTTCCTGGCCAATTCATCAACTAGATGTCAGAAATGCTTTCCTTCATGGCTCTCTTCAAGAAACAGTCTATTGTCAACAACCTCTTGGCTTCGAACATTACTCCTATCCTAATCATGTTTGTCTTCTTCAAAAATCTCTTTGTGGTCTTAAACAAGCACCACGTGCCTGGTTCCAACGTTTTTCTACTAATCCTCAAACCATTGGTTTTACCCCTTCCCGTTCTGACACTTCACTCTTCACCTTTCATCACAACAACAACACTGCTTACCTTATTTTATATGTTGATGAAATTATCCTCACAACTTCCTCACAACAATTTTTAGATCATATTATCTCTCTTCTTCGCCACGAATTCTCTATGACAGACTTAGGTCTTCTTCACCACTTCTTAGGTATTGCTGTTATCCGTGACTCCTCTGGTCTTTTCTTGTCTCAACGTCAGTACACTCTGGATCTTCTTTCTCGTGCTGGTATGCTTGATTGTCAAACTTCTCGTACCCCTGTTGATACAGGTTCCAAACTCTCTGCCGATGGTGATCCTTTCTCTGATACTTCTCTTTATTATAGTCTTACCGGTGCACTTCAATATCTTACTCCCACTCATCCTGAAATTTCTTTTGCTGTCCAACAAGCTTGTTTATACATGCATGATCCTTGTATTCCACACTACAATCATGTCAAACGTATTCTTCGATATCTCAAAGGCACACTAGACTTAGGTCTTCATATCAACAAATCCTCTCGCACCTCCTTGACAGCTTACTCTGATGCAGACTGGGCTGGTTGTCCAGATACTCGTAGGTCCACATCCGGATTTTGTGTTTTTCTTGGTAACAAATTTGGTTTCTTGGTCTTCAAAAAGGCAGGTTACGGTCTCCCGCCCGTCTGCTGAAGCTAAGTACCGCGCTGTGGCTCACGCGGTCGCTGAAACAGTTTGGTTGCCCAGTTGCTGTCGGAGCTGCACCGTCCTATTGAGCAAGCTACCATTGTTTACTGTGATAATATTTCAGCTGTCTACATATCAGGGAATCCGGTTCAACACCGTCGCACCAAGCGTATTGAGATCTACATTCATTTTGTTCGAGAGTAGGTGGCTCTCGGTCAAGTTCACGTTCTCCACGTGCCTACTTCTGCTCAGTTCGCTGATATCTTTACTAACGGCCTAGCGACTACTCCATTTCAAGACATTCGTTTCAGTCTCAACGTTGTCGAGCCTACCGTTGACACTGTGGGGGATGTTAGAATACAACTTGTAATAGGATTAGGACTCCTGCTCGGTTTGTAATAGGGCTAGGTCAGGTGCGTCTTGGCTCTTATATATACCTTTTGTACTGGCACAGTATTGCATCAACAATTATTCAATACAACTAGCACAGTGGCCCGCTCGATGCGTGGGCTAGAACTTTAGACGTTCAATAATGAAATTATATTTTTGATTATATGTTAATACATGTTTTAGATAAAATTATACAAAGTAATAGTATGTTCATTCTGAAGACCATAACGATTTATGCTTTTAGTAATTGCAGTAATCTGAACAGATCTATTATTTTCTATGATTTAAACCTTTTAAGGTGTAACAATATGAATTGTTGAGAAGTACATTTTTTTCAAAAGTATCCGAAATAAACCAATAGATTTCCACCCCTTATTAACAACGATTGGCTAACTTATGAATCAAATATAAATTTAATCTACATCTAATCCCACCGCAGACAATTTTTTGGCTCATTAAGAAGATCGAAAATGTCATCTTTTTGTACTCATGTAGTATCACGATTGTGTAATGCTTTCACATGTAAAATCAGGTGACTTGCAATTTTTTTTGGAAATCCAGTGGCCTCCTAGGTGATTTCAAATGTGCTGGTCTAATATTATGTACAAAGCACCAATCATCTCGTGATTTCGTTTGGTGTCTATCTCAGAGCCAACAACCGCCTGAACAACGACTTCCACTATAACATTTACTAAGCTTCAAATTCATCTACTGGCTCAATATAATATATACATGTGACCGGCAGGGTCAATATGTTTTGCATACTGCAAGGTCTAGCAAACTGGAATAACTAATAATCGGTTGGTTCAGTACAAATGACAAATAGATCTACTCGAGTTCAAACTTCAATCTATGTATAAATAGAATGAACAAAAAAACCCATAGTCTGCTTGGTGACTTGAACTTTAATCCTATACATGCCGATATAATATCATGTAAAAAAAACTATGGTTTGTCCCATTATTCTGACTAATCTCAGCATATTGGTTTAATACCAAGTATTCTCAAAATGACTTGCTAGGTTGCTCGCATCTAGTTTTTAGTTAAATGGCACAGATATATTCTCCAGAAATGTAGGTGTATATATGCAACCTTATTAGTTCCATGTATAGATATAATATCATGCACAATGGTAGATGTTTCTCTAATTTCGAATTTCATTTTATGTATCAAGTTTATATTGTATAAGAACGGCCAACAGCTCATGCACAGAGAATAATCCAGAACCTGGATTTTGAATGAAAAAAAAGCATTACATGCTTGTTCATTATTTTCTACGGACATATGGCCAAAACTTATGGTCAATTATGCACGCTTGAGAATGTGTCAGTATATATAACGTCATGTACTTACAAACAGAGGGTGTGTTCCCTTGTCGTACTTATATTTTCCTCATGTTAATACTTCTTTGTCCAAGGTTTGCTCCCAATCTTTATTGGCTCTCCCCGACCGTTGAATGTACTCCATGCATCAATGGCACCACCTCTTGTGGGCATCGCCTCTTATGCACAAAAACTGGATGGTTCATTGTATCAACATTTCTTTAACGCGTGCAAGAAATTGTAGGAAACGGATGGAATTATTGCCAGTCACCTAGTTCCTAAATAAATATGTTTTCCAAGGATCAATGATTCATATAGCACAGCAGTAGTTGATCTGGTAAAGTACCGAAAAGATACAAATTTATTAAAGTATTATTTAGCCATGTAGGAGGTTGTATAAATTGGGTTAAAAATAGTTACCTTTTTTGGTTTATAGAAAAATAAATCAGGTAAGATAAAGTAAAAGGACAGAGATAGAATTACAAAAGCTGGCATAGCAGCAACTCCGATCCTTGCTAAGTGACCAGGAACATGAATATCGGATGTATGGGGGTGGCAGCAGCATGTATTTCACGAACTGTTGAGGAAGGACCTACACACATACATGAAAGAGAGCGGCTATTGTTGGAATTAAGCACGGCCTTGTCCGGCTGGCTGATCGCTAGCTTCGTCTAGCTAGCTTTATATTTCCTCCGTTCGGAATTACTTGTCACGAAAATGGATGTATCTAGAATTAAAATACATCTAGATACATCCATTTCTGCGATAAGTAATTCCGAACAAAGAGAGTACGTGCGTATGTCTTTGGAAGGAATCCATCTAACTGCTTACGTACTACTTATGTCTCCCAGCCGCTCCGACCAGCGGCTGGAATGTAATCAGCTGCGGCTAGCTCGGACGTGTATCTCGCCGGAAACTACTCGGCTGGATTAGTCTTTTTTTTTTTGCGGGAACTCGGCTGGATTAGTCGGGACATTTGCCAACGGATATGGTATGTGTGCGTCAAACTGCTAGCATCATAATGAGTTAATGACATGGACAGCCGTCGGCGCAGCTTCTCTGCCATGTACCTGCACCAATTAGCATCCCATACCAACGAAAAAATTAGCGCGCTATAAAATATAGCGAGGTCTTTCCCCAAATGCTACACAAGTTATAGCATGCTAATAACGTGCTACATTTCAAAATAGCGTTTGCAAAAAAAAATTCAAATATATCTAAAAATAAAGTATTTAAGTAACTAAATTTTTCCTAGGAGCAAGCAATATATGCATAAGGGCCAAATCTAGGACATAAAAATTGTAAGTCTCAAACAGTTTCAAGATAAAAAGATTGAGAAAGGTAGTGGTCGTGGGTTGGTTTTGGCCTGCTGGGTTGTGGTTGTTTAAGCTTGGTATGGCCTGCACGTTAAAACGTGTAACGCTACAACGTTATAGCGTGTGTAGCGCGCTAATTACATGATTAGCACCGTAGCAGCCGATTTTGTCAAAACGTAACGTCCCCCTCCGAATATGCTATAACCACGCTATAACGGCGAAATAGTGTGTTATTTTTTTCGTTGTCCCATACACGTAAATCCGGTGACGATGTGTCCATGATTCGGCCGTCCGCCTGCCTCAATCTTCTTCTCTGTTATGCATGTCATCCCATCAGCAACCCCTGCATCTACGTAAATCCGGCCACGATGAGTTGATGATTTGGCAGGCCGCCGATGCAATCTTCTCTGCTACGCATGTCAATCAATCTGCCAGTCCATCCACGATGTGTCCATGATTCACCGCCCGCCTGCCGCAATCTTTTTTGTTACGCATGTCATCCCATCAGCAACCCATGTATCCACGTAAATCCGGCGACGATGAGTTGATGATTTGGCCCCGATGCAATCTTCTCTACTACATAGGTCAATCAAATCTGCCATCCCATCCACGTAAATCTGATGGCTATGAGATTTGATGATTTGGGCTATCTTCTCTCTGTATGTCATGCCAATCAACCCAATGGAGATCGAGGGGAAACCCGTGGTACGCTGGACGTGCGTGCGAGAGCTTGTAGGAGAGATTATGTTTTTCTAGGGCTTGGAGGATGATTACACAGGGCTGCTGGCGGCTACCATGGGTGTGTTTTTTTCCTGTGGCATTAGTGGGTAATTTCTTCATATTTAAAGTTGATCTTTTTTTTTTTTGGGAGAAAGCTGATTTGATGGGTCATGTTTTTTTATCTACTAAATTAACGGTTGGATGTTTCTGATTATTCTAGGATTTTATAGTTAATTCTCTTTTTTTGGTTAGCCCATTAATTACTTTTTACTAGTCGTTAACCCGTGCATTCGCACGGGCTAATTACATAACATTATGTTAGAACCATATTACGGGAGATAGGAATGTGTTACAACAATATTGTTGTGATATGTGATCGAAACAATAAAAATAAAACCTGGATTTGGAAAGGATGTTTCATCATACAAATGCTTCTACTTATGTTTATATATGTGTTACAGAGACAAAGAAATCTCACTAAAGACTCATTATTTTTTTAAACAAAAGACGAACATGCAGTTCATCCTGCGTCCAACATCACCAAATCGTATGCTTGTCCTTGGCCACCCAGTGTAGTTCATGGCTTGTGTGTGCCGTTGTATATCATTGGGACATCTTCTTCATAGGGGGTCGAGGAGAGAAATGAATAAAGGACCATGGAAATAAAGTGTCTAGTGATGTTGTCTAAATTAAGAGCCAATAATAGAAATTTGTACAGACTTGAACAACTATGGCGACACGTATGAAATATTATGCAACAGCATATGCTTAGTTGCTTATCTGTGCATCCATCTTACGACTGAAAACTGTTGCGTACATCTCGTTCTATGGGTCTTGAATATGGACCTAGGATGCGGCACAGCTGATGATTTCACCTGTAAGTTCCGACAGACTTAGGCGATAACTCTGGTGACCATCAAGGTAGCTCAATGATCAACTTTTGTTGTGCCATATTTGTTTTATACTGGAGAGAATATGGAGAAAATAAGAATACAAATTATGTATATCAATTAAGTAGAAAAGCAATCATGATCGAGTTGCTTTTTCGCCTTAGCCTTACGTGATAAAACTACTCACCGGAATGAGGACAACCAAATTGCATGATGTATGTCATAACTTTTCCTGAGTACTTGCTTCACGTGCAGGAGCACCAGATTCACACATTTATTCTACAGCATCAGTCTTCATTGAAGTGGATCTTTGTTTGCATGGATTCATGGGGTGGCCTCCAAGTATAGCCACATCCCACGTGAGACATGAATGCCTGATTAGCAGAACAGAGTTTGGTGCGTCTATGATCAAACTCTAATAACCTATAATAAGATGGTGCGCGTGATAGAGAGAAATGAGAGATTGAGCTGGGGATGCCCGGTTTTCCTTAGGGGAACAGTTTACCATAATATACTTTATTTGTCTCCGACAACTTAAATAATCAACTAATTCCAAAGTTATATACCACGCAAGTACTATTGTGTTTACATAAATTACATAGAAGTTCAGTTCAGCTCATGTACTATTTAATTAATGTTCGGATCATGGAAAATTAACAATCAAATTATACAAAGACACAAAGCATGTACATTTGATAGGTTACTCTGTTAATCGTTATCTTCAACGTGGGAAGTTGGTACGTGAAGTAAAATTCTAGGCATCATACCTTGGCTAAATGCTGAAAGGAAAAATAATCAGATGCACACCATGAAAATAATTACTGATTTGGAGTGTACTTAGAAGAAAAATCATATATCTGCATAGAAAATTACAACTGCTTGTGTTAGCCATGGTGAAACATCTACAATTATGCCTGCTAGATATAATAAACTTGACTGTATGGTCGCCTTTTGATTTGATGATATGGTGAATGAAGGGGCTATTGTTTGAATTATGTGCTCCCAATGAAGGCAACGTAGACCATCTTGTTCTTGATGAGACAGTAAAGATCAAACCAATCTATTGGGGCTTTTCAATGAATTCAACAGATGGAGAATAAAGCAGGACTAAAATAATTACTTTTTCTGAACTCAAAGATCGTAAGTTGCTATATCTGAGGCAGTTCCTCCACTGAAGCAGCCTGGCGAACGATGACACTGCAGAATTGCAGAACTGCTTCAAGACTCAGTCGCCGCACTCTCACATCCGATTAGTTCATTGCTCTAAAAAGGATGATATGGACTGCAGCGTGCTCATTACTTGATGTTGAAGAGATCTAGAGGCAGTTCCTCCACTGAAGCGGCCTGGCGAACGATGACACTGCAGAATTGCAGAACTCCTTAAAGACTCAGTCGCCGCACTCTCACATCCGATTAGTTCATTGCCCTAAAAAGGGTGATATGGACTGCAGCGTGCTCATTACTTGATGTTGAAGAGATCTAGTGGAAATTTGGATCCAGTGAACGAAGGGGTTGGGTTGAGGACGGATTGGATCATGACCTTTTCTTGAGAAACTGCAGCCTCCAGAATCTGGATACAACTTTGAAGATTAGGATAGAGGCGAGACGATGTGGTGAGGTGGATGAAGAACAACACGGTGGGCCGCTCTACAACAGGCCCGAGGAGATGGAGCGGCGAAGTGAAGGAACCTGCATCTGCAAGGCTTCTGTTTATTCGGAAGTGGAAATTAGAGGTAACCTCTTGGGCGATATGTCACAGGTTTTTTATTCCAAAGAAGAGAGGCAATCTCGTGTTGTGGGAATTCTGTTTTTCAAAGTGGATCAATACGGACGTTTGTTGGGAGTCTCTAGGTTGGAAGAGTCCGTGGAGGGGAGAGATATAGAAGTACGTTGGCCTTTTTGTTTTCTTTTCTGTCAAAGAGATGGAAATCTTTTTTCTTTTATTTATTTCAAAGAGATAGACGGGAGGACATGGACAGATCTCCACCGTAATAGGAGATATAGAAGTACGTATATATTGTTTTTCTATTTTCTTTTCTGTCAGCGAGATGGAAATCTTTTTTTTTCTATCAAAGAGATAGATGGGAGGACATGGATAGATCTCCACCGTAATAATTCGGTCTCATCAGATTAACGGCCCGTAAAATCTAATTAACGTGGTAGATATAGATATATAATAGATTCTACACAACCCACCTACGCTCGGCTGCATCTCTCGAGCCACCGATTCGAGCGTTTGCAGCGAGACAGTCCTAGAGATGCTGTAAAGTTAGTACTATATATGCGGGATGCAGACAATCAAACGGACTAAATTGTTTCCACACGGGCCAGATTAAAGTGTATGTGGGCTACCAAGCACGCCCCTGGCTAACTTGTGCGCGACTTTCTTCGCCAGATCGTCGACTCAGCTCACCTTAAACTCCACGTTCCAGGAAGGAAGCGGAGACAGTGGTCGTGCCTTGCGTCGCGCGGCAAGGCTGACCACACGACTCATGAGATCGACGGCCAAATACGTACCACTCTCCCACTCTGCTTCTTCCGACGCGTTTCCTCGCGGCGACAAAATCCTACGGTGAGTACGTGCTCGCTTGGTCTTGTACGTCACGCGTGACATGACTTTTCCCGTGCTCGCCAAGTTGCCTCGATCCTTCTTTCGCTTCAACTTTTCCGCGCTTCAGCTTGCCTGCCAAGTCTAGTCTAATCCGCCGCGCGTCCATCCACCAGGGCCTATCTATCTATATAAACGGCCGGGCGCGCGCCTCAACTCAACAACCCTCTCACACAAGTCCCAAAGCAATTTGGAAGCATCATCCATCCTAGGCTACTAACAGCTCTTATACTTGAGCAAGAAACAGCAGCACAATAAGTGTTGAGGAGAAGGAGAGGAGGAGCTGAGGAGATATGGCGTCCATGATGGGAGGAGACTTCGTGGAGGCCTACGTCCTCAAGAACGCCTACAAGGAGAAGCTCAGGCGCATGGACCAAGCCGAAGCCGTGGCGGCGCTTGACGGCGCAAAGAGCAGCGAGGACAAGGAGGCCGCCGGTGCCGCTGGGGAAAAGAAGGCTGCTGCTGGTGGCGGTGGGAGCAGCAGGGGAGGATTCTTTGGCCTCATGAAGAAGAAGATGCACCCCAAACCCAAAGCGGCGGCCACTTCCTCTTGACTATATTACTGTATTTGCCATGCCACGAAATTGTAAGCCGCAGCTGGTTGAACTGGCCGCACCTTGCTTCTAGCTAGGAGCGCGTGTTAAGTTTGTTCTTTCGATCAGCTTCTCTTGGAGGAGTGTGTAAAGCATGTTCTCTTGTTAATTGGTCAAAACAAGTCTGCTCCGCTAGGGTTAGGGTATCCTCTGGCGATGGGCGATCGCTCGCCGCCGTCTTCCCTTCCCGCAGGCGGGAGCGCACCGGAACGCCAGGAGAACTTCTCCAGGGTTGGGTTACCGAAGTCTATGCCGTCTCTGAGTCTCCGTCGGTCTCGCCTGGACCCTGTTCGTGTTCTGCACGGAAGTCAAGGCCCTAGGGCTGGCCTATTTATAGCTGCCGTCCTAATCTTTGCGACACAACTACGGCGCCGATCGCTACCAAGCCGCCTGATTCCGATCCCGAGCGCTTCCGACCTGTCATGTCGCGGTTATCGCTTGCTGTTGGTAGTAGGGGTGATCAAGGGGGAGCCGTTGAGGATCCTGCCCACCCGAAGCTTTCCAACGGCGGCGCGATCGTGGACTTCAGGCAATCTGGGAATTTTGCAGGTTTTCAGAGGGCGATTCCAAGCAATGGCAATGGACTGTCGGAGGAAGATGGTCTACCAGTTGGAGAGGATGCGCACATCGGGGACGAAGCGGACATGGACGACGTTGCTTTTGTTGCAGTAGACTTTGAGGAGGAGGAGATTGAAAACATCGAGCCGGGTTGGAAGCTGATGAGCCTATACAGATCACAGAAACGGCCAAGCGCGAAGACGCTGTCGGATCACTTTGAGAAAATTTGGCAGCTACGTACAGGAGTTGAGTTTAAGCCCGTCCAGAAAAATTACTTTGTGGTCACTTTTTTCTCTGAAGGGGACTACAGATTCGTTGCTAGGGAGGGCCATGGATTTATGATGGAGATGCTTTGTTGGTGGCTCCGTTTGTGGAAGATGCTCATCCGTCTGAAACTATAATGGATTCAGTCCCTGTGTGGGTGCGTGTCTTTGATGTGCCTTGGAATAAACAAACCAGGCCATATGGGAACGCCTTGGGTGGCACCCTGGGAGAGGTGTTGGAGGTTGATGCTCCGGAAGTTGGGCATGGCACTAGCGAATTTTTGAGGATCAGAGTTAAGCTGCCATATAACAGGAGGTTACGCTAGAATATACTGTCAGAGGAGTAACAAAACGATCTACTTTTAAACTCAAGTATGAGCGTGTACCACACTTCTGTTTCTTCTGTGGTTTTCTAGGCCATGATGAAGATGTGTGTGAGAAGAAGAGGCTTGGGCTGCCATCTAAAGCCTACGATTCCACGCTCCGTTGTTCCCCGTTTAAGAAGTATGAGCAAAGACCAGCATATACAGCGTCGCCGGGCCAGCCAAGGGCGCGCCGTGTGTTGGACTTTTCCCTGGGCCGCGCTGGTTCTACTACACGACAATCCGCTTCTTCTTCAGCGAGAAGTGAGTCTAGACATAATCCAGTTATACCAGATAGGGTTGATGCCCATGATGGGTTTGAGGACAGAGAAGGATCAGGTGAGACGGCGGCTGTTATTCAGCTTGCGGATGAGGTGGAGGCGCTCCGTCTGAGGCTGGCAAAAGAGAAACCAGAGTGCAGTCAATCTCAGCAGATAAAGATTCATTTTGAAGCAAAAGCTATGGACAAACAGACCGAACTACAACCCAAATCTTACAAGAAGAGAAGTACTGGTAAGAAAGTTGTGGCAGCAAGGAAGCCAGGCACTCTAGTTATCACGGAAAAAGAACCTACTTCGAATGTCATGAACCCAACATTACGGGGTGTTGAATTTTTGGATAAATCTTTTGGTACAGCGGTGGACTTGATGGTATGCAATGATTCCATCTTGGGAAAACGTCAGGTTGCGGGATTGTTTGGTTATGGGCAGGATGCGCAACTTGACAAAGCTATGGTGCCGTTCGTTGATGTTCCAACATGAGGTAGTCTGAAGAAAGGGAAAACTGAAGGTCAACAACAAGAGGAGGAAGTAACCAGCAAAGGAAGTGTGATGGACTTGGAGGCAGCTGGCCTAGGGGCCGCCAGCGATCTGACGGGGCCTTTGGCGCCCCGTCAGAAGCAATGAATTGCTTAAGTTGGAACTGTCGAGGGGCGGGGAACCTTCCCACAGTTCGTGATCTTGTAGCGCTTGTGGGTGCTCATTCCCCGAAAGTGGTCTTTCTATGTGAAACTAGACAACCAAAAGAAAAGATGTATCGTCTTCGTACTCGATTAGGCTTAGCTGGTTTTGAAGGAGTTAGTAGTGATGGTCGTAGTGGTGGTCTAGCTTTATTTTGGCATGAGTCTGTATCCCTGGTTGTTCAAGAGGCTAATAATAGATGGATTGATGCTTATGTCCGTTTGTCACCTGATGATCCTTTGTGGCGTGTCACCTTTGTGTATGGCGAGCCACGAGTGGAAAATAGACATTTTATGTGGGACTCTTTGAGGAGGTTGTCAAGACACAGTGCACTTCCATGGATGTTAGTTGGCGACTTTAATGAAGCTATGTGGGATTATGAACACATGTCAGAAACACCAAGGGCACCGGGTCAGATGTAGAGTTTCAGAGATGCTTTGGAAACATGTGGGCTGATTGATATGGGCTTCACGGGTTATCCCTTTACCTATGATGATAGGCGGGGTGGTAGAGCCAATGTTCAGGTGAGATTGGACAGAGCAGTGGCCACTAATACTTGGAGGGATATGTTTGCTGATGCTGTTGTACGTCACCTGGTCTCACCGGCGTCAGACCATTGTCCAGTGTTGGTCTCATGTATTTTGGATACGGCCCCTCGGCCGGGCCGATGTCGCCGTTATGAATTGATGTGGGAAAGAGATCATGCTCTTAATGAGGTAGTGGCGGAAGCATGGGGTGCAGCAGGAATTAAAAGAAACTTACGTGATGTTCAAAAGGCTCTCGGCCAGGTGATGGGTAAGTTGCATACTTGGAGTAATAAAAAATTTGGGAATGTTACAAGACAACTTGAGAAATCTAGATCAAGGTTGGAGGAACTGATGCTTATGAATGCGGATAGGGCAGATATTAGGAAGCACATGGACGAAATGAATGAACTTTTATTCAGGGAGGAGATGTTGTGGTTACAGCGCTCGCGCATTGCTTGGCTCAAGGAGGGGGACAGGAACACAAAGTTTTTTCATAGAAAAGCGGTGTGGCGAGCCAGAAAGAATGCAGTACGAGGACTATTGGATGCTAATGATGTTTGGCAAACTAATAAGAACGTGATGTTGGATATGGCCCGTAACCATTTTATGCAATTATTTACAGCTGATCCGAACGTCAACCCAGAAGAGGTAGTGAATCTATTCCAAGCTAAAATAACGGATGATATGAATACTACTCTTTGTGCTCCTTTCACAGATAAGGAAATAGGCGATGCGTTCCAGATTGGGCCACTAAAAGCCCCCGGTCCAGACGGATTTCCAGCTCGATTTTTTCAACGGAATTGGGCTTTAATGAAAGAGGATGTAATGGTGGCTGTCAGGTTGTTCTTTGAGACTGGACACATGCCGGATGAGGTAAACTCAACTACTATTGTGCTTATTCCTAAGGTTGCGAATCCAAAGAAGCTAAATGAGTTCAGACCAATCAGTCTATGTAACGTAGTTTACAAGGTCATCTCCAAGTGTTTGGTAAATCGTTTGAGACCTCTCCTTGATGTTATTGTTGCTCCTGAGCAGAGCGCCTTCGTCCCTGGTAGACTTATTACAGATAATGCTTTCATAGCTTTTGAGTGTATGCATACAATCAAACAGGAAAGGAATCAGGAGAATATTTTTTGTGCTTACAAGCTGGACCTATCAAAGGCATATGACAGGGTAGACTGGAATTTCCTGGAGCGAATGATGCAACGGTTGGGTTTTCATCACCGGTGGATACAATGGATTATGGCGTGTGTAACCTCGGTGAGATATAGTGTTAAACTAAATGGAGCCCTCTCAGATTCGTTCGCACCGTCGCGTGGACTTCGGCAGGGTGACCCTCTATCCCCGTTTTTGTTTTTGTTCGTAGCTGATGGACTTGATGCTATTTTGAAACAGAAGGTCAGACAAGGAAGGATTTCTCCTATTCATGTGTGTCCAAGGGCACCAGGTATCTCACACCTCCTATTCGCAGACGACACGTTAATGTTCTTCCGTGCTACTCGGGAAGAAGCTACCCAGGTGGGAGATGCACTAGCTATTTATGAGCGCACCACAGGACAATTCATTAACCCAGCGAAATGTTCTATTTTATTTGGCACATGTTGTGGTGACAACGACAAGCAGGAGGTTGTGCATACCTTGCAGGTTCAGACGGTGGGATTCGACGATAAGTATCTCGGTCTCCCCACACCATCTGGTAGAATGTCGAAGGGCAAGTTTCAAAATCTACAAGAGCAACTTACTAAGCGTATCTTACAGTGGGGAGAAGCGGCGTCACAAGGGGGCAAAGAAATTCTCATTAAGGCGGTTGCGCAGTCCCTACCTACATATATCATTGGGGTTTTCCGTTTGCCCCGAAGTGTTTGTGATGACCTTACTCGCATGGTACGCAATTTTTGGTGGGGGGCCAAGGAGGGGAAGAGGAAGACACATTGGCGTGCATGGGATACATTGATTAAACCGAAAGTGCAAGGCGGCATGGGGTTCCGTGATTTCAGACTCTTCAATCAGGCACTTCTGGCTAGACAGGCTTGGCGTCTTATTGCTTATCCTGACAGTTTATGTGCGCAGGTGCTGAAAGCAAGATATTACCCGGCGGGACGTCTGGTCTTGAGCTTTTCAAGAAAGGTTTAATTTGGCGCATTGGTGATGGTGCTTCTGTACGTATTTGGCGTGACCAGTGGATACCACATCCACTTGCGAGGTTGCCAATATCACCCCAGGGGCGCTGCCGCCTTCGGCGTGTTAGCGAGCTCCTGGACGACCGAGGAAATTGGAACGTGCAACTACTTAATCAACATTCCATGTCGGTAGATGTCATGGAAATTATGAAGATCAAGGTGGTGCCACGGTTGGACAAAGATATTATCGCTTGGGCGCCTGAGCGTTCTGGATTATTCACAGTTCGGAGTGCTTATCGTCTATCATATGACGAGATTCACCGTCAGACTACAGTCGCATCGAGTAGGGCACCGGACGGGCGACGTGCCGTCTGGGCACTTATATGGAGGTGCCCTGTTCCACCAAAGGTGCGTATCTTTGCATGGCGTTTGGTCACAAATTCACTGGCTACTTGGGTGAATAAAAAATCACGGAAACTTGAGGTGTCTAACCTTTGTCCGCTGTGTGCGATGGAACCGGAGGACACATTCCACACATTCTGTAGATGCCCATTGGCTGTTGCTTTGTGGAACGCCATGCGGGAAAAATGGCTATTGCCAGACTTAGCTTTAGTGAGGAATACTGGCCCTGAGTGGCTTTTTGATCTTCTGTACAAGCTAAATGAAGATGATCACATGCATGTGTTGATTGTGCTGTGGAGGAGTTGGTATCTACGTAATGAAATAGTACATCATAAGCTACCGCCTCCAATTGAAGCTTCCTGCAGATTTCTAATTAGCTATGCTGAATCTCTTTGATGCATCAATCATTTTCCAACCATTGACATCATCAAAGGGAAGATGGTGCCGCCGCCGATTGGGTATAGTTCTACAATGATAAATACAACAACGCAACATGCAGCCACAGTCCAGTGGTCTGCCCCGCCGGCCGGTGGCGTGAAGCTCAATGTTGACGGGTCGTTCGTTCATACCGATGGTGGATTAGCAGGAGCCGGTATGATCTTACGTGATAATGACGGCAACATTATCTTCTCTGCTTGTCGTTCTATCTTGCATTGTTCCGGACCGCTCCAGGCTGAGCTGTTGGCATGTCAGGAGGGATTAAGCCTTGCTCTACAATGATCTACTCGCCCGATAGACATCGAGATGGACTGCATGGATGCGATCAAGTTGATCAAGTCGCCTACCCTTGACAGATCGCCACATAGAATGATAGTTCAGGATATTAAGAGGCTCTTTGGTGAAAGGGATATCTCTATTGCTCATGTAAGTAGGAATCAGAACGTTGTTAGCCACACACTTGCTGTTTTCGGACGATCGGAGGGCCGAACTACAGTTTGGTTGCGCTCTGGACCTGCAGACGTTCCTCTGCTATGTAGGAACGAATATTCCAACAGTTGAGCAATGAAATCCTTGTAACCCCGCAAAAAAAATTGGTCAAAACAAGTTGATAGAAATTAAGTCAAGGATAATCCTTCATTAGTTGGGTTGACTTCCGTTTTTACCTGTCTGCACTATGAGATGTTTGGTATCAGTACAGACATGTGGCTGTTTGGTTCCTCCTTCGTTTGGGCTAAGCATTTCAGTTCAAACAAGGTCCCATAAATTGCCCGACTGCATTCAGCTGAGTTCAGCCACTGAAGTTGATTCTCTGTTAGATCACTGTTGCATTGGTGGCTGACACTATGCCTAAAACCTACTCCCTTTGTAAACAAATATAAAACATTTTAGATTAATGTTTAGTGATCTAAAATGTCTTATATTTGTCTATAGAGGGAGTACCTTTGTCTATAGAGGGAGTATCTTTCTTTTGAGTTAAATGCACAGAACCACCACATCCTCGTCACGATTAGCGGAGTATCACCACTTTACGATTCGTGACATTTTGCATCAAACTGAACATTTCACGGTGATAAAAAAGACTGAGCCATTTTCTGAGCGTGTTTTGACATGGCTGATCATTCGCGAGCCGACAGCAATGATGGCGCACCGTTAACTGCCCGACAGCATTCAGCTGAGTTCAGCCACTAAAAGAGAGTTGGTGCTTTGTTAGAGCATTATTGCAGTGGAGGCAGAAATTACGCTTTGTTGCTCTCTTGTTGATGATGATGATGACCTTGTTTTATTATTATTATTATTATTATTATTATTATTATTATTATTATTATTATTATTATTATTATTATTATTATTATTATTATTATTATTATTATTATTATTATTATTATTATTGTTATTGTTATTATTATTAAAACCTGCATTTCTGTCTCCCGCAAAAGAAAAGAAAAACTATAGCTTTCTAACAACTTGTCTTGCTCTCGATTGGTGTGCAACGAGTGATATTTGATCGTACCCTGCAAGAGAAGGCCGGGTGCGTGCTCATATTCTTTGTATTTCCTTGATGCTTCATTTTCAACTAATAAAATCCAAATTTTGTAGAAAAAAGTAAAGTGATGTTTAATCATGATGACAAGGATATGCATATTAGCAGTTACAATAGACAGCAAGAACATAAACAAAGACGATGATGCGCTAGCGTGTCCTCGTCAGAAATTGGCACATCAGCTAAAAAGTATGATTGCATATATCAATATCAAGGCAGGGTGCCAGTGAAGTATATTTACTTGCAATATCAACATCAAGGGTTGAGATTGCTAATCGGACCTGGTGTCTGGTAAATTGGCATATCAACTAACCCGATATTGCTCCCCACACAAAAAGAAAAGCTAAACAGATATTGCTAGAATCACAGGTCCATGAATTTGACAGCTCAAGGTCACAAGAATACGACGGTTCTAGTGCGTCCACATCCCCGGTTATGCAAGCATGAATATGACATGCTTCCAAGTTAAACATACTTGGTTACTAAAAGAGTAATCTCGCACGCTTTCTATCTCCAACCCATCGTCACGAATGACCGCCTTCGATAGACTGGTAAATATGTCTCATATAATAAGATCAAGACGTGCCATATGCCGTCAGGAGCAAGGAATTATTTCCTTTTCAGCTGACATTACGTTTGGACATACAGTATCAGACACGAAGAAACATTGAAACGTACGTATGCCCATCGATTTGGCATGCAGCGGCCAACGCTTGCTGTCAAGATTTGACACACGGGTGCAGTACAAGCATGCTGACATAGCCGGATCCGCACGCCATGCCGCAAACGATTTGCTGCCCACTTCCTTGACATTTCCCGGACATCGCATCACACGTTGACACTAGAATATTAGGCAGTTGCAGCTTGCCACAAGCAAAGTCAGCAGATATGTGTGTATCACATGCTTAAACTGCGGATAGGTTGTCTCCAGAAGTGGATTGTTTATGATGCCTATCAGGTAGAATTGGAAAAGTGAGAGCCGTTCCGTATCTTCTTACTCGAAAGTCCACGATCACAACAGCTCAGAAGTTAAGCTATTTTATGTATGCAATGGTTGCGAAAAAGGAGAGATAGCTGTTGGATTATGGATGGGCTTAGGTCCATATAAGACACTAATCCCTGGTTAATCTTGATGCCCACGTGTGAGATGGCAGGTGGTGGGAAATTTAGTCTCACCTTGCTAGTTGAGGAGAGTTGAGACCCTTTATAAGGGCTGCTCTACCATTTGCCATTGGGAGCTTGAGAAGAGGAGTGGTACACGCGCGCTCCTCCTCCGCCGCCCGCCCCTCCCCTCTTTTTGGGGAGCGTCTCGACGCGACTGCTCCCAACTCCGTTCGCCTCTGCATCAACACCATGGGGACGTGCTAGTATGCTTAGGTATCGCTATGAGATGCATACCTTTTATGCCATGCTTACTGTTTACTCGTGGATAAGTCTAATCGGAAAAGTGCTAATATTTCAAACAATCCAAAAACCTTATTTTAGGTACTTTTCGATTCAAGGCTTTGCTGCTACTCTGAAACCAGAAAAGTTTACCGGGACGCATTTTAAGCGTTGGCAGACTAGGACCACCTTGTGGCTCACAGCGATGAACGTGTTCTGGGTTGGTGGTGTGTCCCTCACAGAAACGATTGCTCCTGAATAGGAGAAGGCGTTTAGGGAGGCAACCACAATCTTTCTGGGAGCAGTTCTGAGTGTGATTGGAGACAAGTTGGTTGGCGCCTATATTCATATGGGGGTTGCCAAAAACTTGTGGGATGCCGCTCGAAGTCAAATTTGGCGCAACTGATGCTGGCAGTGAGTTGTATGGCATGGAGCAGTTCCGTGATTACAGGATGGTTGATAACCGTTCTGTATTGGACCAGGCTCATTAGATACAGTGCATTGCCAAGGAGCTGGAGCTCCTGAAGTGTGAGTTACCAGACAAGTTTGTCGCGGGTTGCATTATTGAAAAACTCCCTCCTAGTTGGAGGAACTTTTATATTTCTCTCAAGCACTTGAGACGTGAATTCTTTGTTGAGGATGTCATTGGTCATCTCAGTGTTGAGCATAACTCGAGAGCAAAGGACTCACACGTGAAAGGGGCAGAGGGTTCTTCTAGCGCCAATGTGGTGCAGAAGAACTTCCACAAGTTGAAGGGAAAGAACTCTGTCCAGCAGAATACTACCTTTAAGAAGAAGGGTAAGAAGAAAGACAAAAAGAGAGATGGCTGCTTTACTTGTGGTTCAGATGAATATTGGGCAAACAAGTGCCCAAACAAGTACAAGAAGCCAGCACAGGACTCCAAGTCTGTGAATGTCACTCTGAGCAACAATGACGCGGCATCTGGGTATGGTAATCTGTTTACCATACTTTCAGTTTGTCAGTCCACTGATTGGTGGGTTGATACTGGGGGCCAATATTCATGTGTGTGCTGATGTGTCTTTGTTTTCTTCCTACCAGGTCGCACGAGATTGTTCCGTCCTGATGGGGAATGGCTCGCATGCTTCTGTTCATGGTGTTGGCACGGTAGATCTGAAGTTTACTTCGGGAAAGGTCATGCAACTGAAGAATGTGCAGCATGTCCCCGCCATAAAGGTGAATCTCGTTAGTGGCTCCCTTCTATGTAAAGAAGGGTTTAAGTTAGTATTTGAGTCTAACAAAGTAGTCGTATCTCGATATGGACTATTTGTTGGAAAAGGATATGATTGTGGTGGTTTGTTCCGCCTTTCCCTGGAGGATTTCAATAATAAAGTCGTGAACCAAATTCATTCTAATGTGAACGAATCTGAGGTTTGGCATTCACGTCTTTGTCACATAAATTTCAGTTGTATGGTGCGGCTAGCTAAGATGGATTTAATCCCGAGTTTCACTTTAGCCAAAGGTTCTAAGTGCCATGCGTGTGTGCAAGCTAAGCTGTAAGTGCATCTAGTGCCACCCCTAGTTGGTTTTGGAGTATTGACGACAAACCTGGGTGAGGGACTAATGTGTTTATGAGAATTGCAGGATAACACAGGTAGTAGTCCCTCATTGATTCGGTCTACCTAACGGAGATGACCCCTAAAAATGTATGAAGACATTGAAGATAATGGTGGTATGTGAAGATACTCACATTGAAGACAATGATATGACAAGACATCGCGTGAAGACTATGGAGCGCGAAGACTTAGTTGTTTCGTTGTTTCCGTTTCTTCTTTTTTGAGTCATAGGAACCACCGTACTGTTAAGTGGGGTCCCAGTGAACAAAGTCAGAGTGACTGAAGTGATGCTCAACCAGATCCTATGTCTTCAAGCGAAGACAATGAGAGCAAATCTTATCCAGAGTTGGATGAGTCAGCTTTACTTGTAGCCCAAGTCAAGTTGCCGCGTGTGTTTGAAATCTGACCGTTGGAACACGTGTCAGTTCCTTAGTGACCCAGGGTCATTTCGGACATATCAGGTCGGGTTGCCTAGTGGCTATAAATAGCCCACCCCCTACACCATAAATTGGTGGCTGCTCAGAGTTAGTGCACGGCTTTTGTCGTTTGAGAGCAACCCACCTCCGAAGCTTTTGAGAGAGAGAAATCCTTGCAAGGACAAAGCCCAAACACCCAGAGCCAAAGAGTGTTAGGCATCACTGAAGTCTTTCTGTCCGCGTGACCTGAAGACTTGTTACACTTGAGAATTGTGAATCCTCCAACCGGTTAGGCGTCGCGTTCTGAGCATCCAAGAGTCATTGTGGATCGCCGGTGAATGAAGTCTGTGAAGATTTGGAAGTCTACCTTGAAGACTTACCAGAGTGATTGGGCGAGGACTGGGTGTCCTTAGCTCAAGGGGAATGAGGTGAAGACGTGGTCTTCTGAGTTGAATCTCAGCCTCCCTAACCAGACGTACAGTTGTCACAACAACTAGAACTGGTCCAACAAATCATGTGTCCTGACCAAGTGACTGGTTCTATCCTCTCCCTCTCTTTACTTACAGTTTGTCTTCGTGAAGTCATTGCCTGCTTGCACTACCTGTTTGACTTCACTGTGTGACTACTATCATTGTTTGGATTCCTACTATCTTCCATCCTGATCTTTACTACCTAGCTGCTATTAGTCTTCGTGCTTTCACTTCATTGCATACTTGACTATGGCTTGCTTAGTGTAGTCTACCTTCCGCTGCATAGCAATAGGTTCATTTCTATTGTTTGTCTTCGAAACTCTCTGTTTTGAAGACATTCATAAAAATCGCCTATTCACCCCCCCTCTAGTCAATAACTAGCACTTTCATAAGCAACCTCGTAAGCCTCACAAGCCTGCGAAGGAGAGACACCTGGCACCTCTAGAGCTCATACATTCAGATCTCTGTGAGATGAATGGTGTGTTGACTAAAGGTGGAAAGAAATACTTCATGACTCCGATTGATGATTCCACTAGATTCTGCTATGTGTATTTCTTTAAATACTAAGGATGAGGCTCTACACTACTTTAAAGTCTAAGGCTGAAGTTGAGAACCAACTTGAGAAGAAAATAAAACGAGTCCGGTCTCATCGTGGTGGAGAGTACTTTTCTAATGAGTTTGATTTATTCTGTGCGGAACATGGTATTATTCATGAGAGGATGCTTCCCTACTCACCCTAGTCAAACGGGGTTGCCGAACGGAAAAATCGTACTCTAACTGATTTGGTTAACGCCATGTTAGATACATCGGGTTTATCCAAGGCATGGTGGGGGAGGCTGTATTGACATCTTGTCATGTCCAGAATAAAGTTCCCACAAAGGATAATGAGACTACTCCCTATGAGAAATGGGAAAAGAAAAGAACTACACTCTCTTACTTGCACACTTGGGGCTGTTTGGCGAAAGTCAACGTGCCGATAATCAAAAAGCGCAAGTTGGGACCAAAGACCGTGGACTCTGTTTTTCTTGGCTATGCCAAGCATAGCGTTGGCTATAGATTTCTAGTGGTGAAATCTGAGGTACCTAACCAGAAGGTCGGTACAATTATAGAGTCTAGGGATGCTACATTCTTTGAGGATATTTTCCCCATGAGAGATATGCAAAGCAATTCTAGACTGGAATCTGATGAGACTCCTGAACCTGCTATTCCGATGGAATATTATGAACATAAAAGTGATAAGAGTTCCACGGAGGATGACGAGGAAGCTCCTGTTAGGAGCAAGAGACAGAGGACTGCAAACTCCTTTGGTGATGATTTCCTCGTGTACCTCGTGGATGATGATACTCCCAGCACCATTTTAGAAGCTTATGCATCTCCAGATGCTGACTGCTGGAAGGATGCGGTCCGTAGTGAGATGGATTCCATCTTTGCTAACGGGACATGGGAGATCACTGATCGTCCTTATGGTTGTCGACCATTAGGATGTAAGTGGGTAATCAAAAAGAAACTTAGGCCCGATGGTACTGTTGAGAAGTACAAGGCTAGGCTTGTGGCCAAGGGTTATTCCCAGAAAGAAGAAGAGGATTTCTTTGACACTTATTCACCTGTGGCTAAACTGACAACCATTCGAGTGTTACTCTCTTTGGCTGCCTCGCATGGTCTTCTCGTTCATCAGATGGACGTTAAGACGACTTTCCTTAACGGAGAGCTAGACGAAGAAATTTACATGCAACAGCCAGATGGCTTTGTAGTAAATGGTCAGGAAAGAAAGGTGTGTAAGCTAGTGAAATCTTTGTATGGCCTGAAACAAGTGCCTAAGCAATGGCATGAGAAGTTCAACACTTCTCTGACATCTGCTGGCTTTGTTGTGAACGAAGTTGACAAATGTGTATACTATCGCTATGTTGGGGGCGAAGGAGTTATACTGTGTCTGTATGTCAATGACATACTAATATATGGGACCCACCTCAAGGTCATTGAGGAGGTCAAGTCTTTTCTATCTCACAACTTTGAGATGAAGGACTTGGGTGTGGCTGATGTTATTCTGAACATCAAGCTACTGAGAAATTCCGAGGGTGGAATTACACTTTTGCAATCCCACTATGTTGAGAAGATTTTGAGCCGTTTTGGATATTCGGACTGCAAACCTTCTGCAACACCATATGATCCTAGCGTGTGGATTCGAAAGTTCGAAGGCACGGCTATAGATCAATTGAGATATTCTCAAGTGGTTGGTTCACTGATGTACCTAGCATGTGCTACTCGTCTTAACATCTCATTTTCTGTGTGCAAACTGAGCCGGTTTGTTTCCAATCCGGAAGATGTGCATTGGCATGCTGTTGAGCGAGTGATGTGTTATTTGCAAGGTACTGCGAACTATGGAATTCACTATTCTGGGTACCCGACGGTACTTGAGGGGTATAGTGATTCGAATTGGATATCTGATGCTGATGAGATGAAAGCCACAAGTGGACATGTCTTCACACTTGGTGGTGGTGCAGTTTCCTGGAGGTCTTGCAAGCAGACGATCTTAACCAGATCGACTATGGGAGCAGAACTCACAGCATTCACTACAAAAAAATACACTTCCGTGATGATACGTGTTTGTCACAGTAGGTCGCGTTTTTTGTCATGCATGTACATCCATGACGATTTTATGACAGAATCAAGATAGTCATACCTGTGTTGTCGTAGAAGTGTTCCATGACATTACCAAAATTATCATCACGGAAGTGTCCACTTCCATGATGATAAATCATGCGTCACAGAAGTGCTTTCATCAAGGGTGACCGACACGTGGCATCCACCATAACGGAACGCCGTTAAGCTACTAGGTCGGGTTTTGGATCCGATAACCCGTTAACAGCCCCGACCAATGGGGATTTTCCATGTGTAAAATCATCATTGGCTGGAGGAAACACGTGTCGGCTCATCGTTGGGACAGATGTCATCCACTCATTGGACAGAAGGCGCCTATGATACGTCGACACATGGCACGACCCATCAAGTTTAAATGGGTCGGCCCAACTAAAGGCCCACAAGATTTTGCGGACCATAATGGGCCGGCCAAGCTAAAGGCCCACGAGATTTTGCGGACCATAATGGGCTGGCCCAGCTAAAGGCCCACAAGATTTCACGGGCCATAATAGGCCGGCCCAGGTAAAGGCCCACAAGAATTTTGTGTGCCATAATTGTCCAGCCCAGGTAAAGGCCCACAAAATTCTTGCGGATCATAATGGGCCGGCCCAGCTAAAGGCCCACGAGATTTCACCGACATTAATGGGCCGGCCCAGCTGTAGGCCCACAAGATTTTGAGGACCCTAGTAGGCCGGCCCATTAACTAGCTGCCATGTTTTGGGCTAAATGCCGGCCCATATTTGATCCGGTACATTAATGGCCTGCCACGTTCAGGGCCTAATAATGGCCCATATAAGATCCGGCCCGTTAAAAGCCTCCCACTTTCTGGGCCAAATCACAGCCCAGATCAGGTCCGGCCCTTTAAGAGGCTTTGGGCTCAATTATGGCCCATATCAGATTCGGCCCGTTAACTGGACGCTATGCTTTTGGGCCCACTTGCTAAAAGCACATTGAGTAATTCGGCCTGATATTAGTTTCGGCTTGTTAAGGGCTCATTTAATATTTCGGCCCTATATTAATTTAAGCCTGTTAAAAGCCCGTCATATAGTTGGGCCTAACTACGGCCCGGTTTGCATTCGGCCTGCTCGCAGCCGATATCTGATTGGGCCAAACAAGGACGGAGACAACTTTGGCCTGTTAAAAGCCTGTGAATTGATTCGCACAATCATGGGCCGGGTCCATTTCGGGCTGCTGCCGGCCTGTGAGCTATTCGGCACGTTTCAGGCCCAACTTACTTCTCCGCCTCCTAAAAGCCCATTGAGTTTTCTTGCGAAAAGAGGGCCGGGGTTACTCGGCCTATGAAAGGCCCGAATCTACTAGTGGGCCAGTTT
>LR880971.1:76164897-76180126 GCA_904067115.1 Aegilops sharonensis | reverse complement strand
CACACACACACAAACACACACACACGCACGCACGCACCCCCCCACAGACACACTTAGACTCCATCTCTCTCTCTCTCTCACACACACACACAAAAACTAAGACTCCATCTCTCTCTCCTCTCTCTCTCTCTCTCACACACACACACACACCCCACACACACACTAAGACTCCATCTCACACACACATGCTCTAGGCGGAGCATTTGTTCCTACCACCCTTCATCCAACCTTACCCGTATGATAAACAATCACCTTTATTTACTTGGATAACATGGAAAAATTCCACTTCACTTTAGTAGTCAGCAAACTTATGATCTGTACCATTATAAAAAAACAAGTTGGCGATGATGGTGTGCCTGCCATCTTGTAATACAGACTGTATGATCTATATCTAACGGATAGAAAGCAAACTATGATGATTTTACAAAAGATACCCGCACCTCTCTCCACATCATTATCTCCCGCAACCTCATTGCTCGGCAATTAAAAAAGGAATAAGTCTCTCGAACAATCTAGCATGCATGGTGGCCGCTGCTGCCTGCCGGTGCCGTCCATCCCCATGCCTCCGCCCATTCTGACCACCAGTCACCACCACGCTCCACTCCTCCTCGCCTTATCTCTCATCTTTCATTTTTTCGATGACATTCTCGAGATACTAGTTTTCTGAAAAATTCTCGAGATATCATTAGTTTTTACACATGGTATTACTCCTGCATGGGTCAATCACAACAGGTGTTTTGTAAAAAAAATGCATATTGATGTTCCGTGCAATGCACGAGAATCTTGCTTGTAATTATATAACGCAAATCACGAGCAGGAAGTGACATTTTTTTGACACAACCACGATAACATGGCCGCGTAAATCACTAGCTAAAGTAAATACCATTATACTTATATCCCGATGCAAAAGGTTGAGTACATGTCCGAAGAGTAGAGTCGGACACACGCACTCTGTCTCTCAGAATCTCTCTCTCTCACACACACACCAGTTATGTGACGCCCACTTAAGCAGACACGAGTATGTTACAATTTGTGCACCCGCGGGTACACGTGATGCCGCGCATTTATTTAAGCCGGAAGGCGAACCCAAACAGTAGCTGCATTCATTCCCCTCTCGTCGCCTCTTCTCTGGTCGCCGTCGCCCGGTAGCCATGGGCCGACCAAAGGTAACAACATACGCCATACTCCCGCCGGAGCGGCGCTTTAATAAGGAAATTTTAGTGGTCATGCATGCATCTGTTTGTGCTAGCACTCCTATATAAGGGTTGACCGGTCGCTTCCCGTGGACGTGCGCGGGCGGTGGAAGAGGAAGGAGAAGGGAAGCGGGTTGTGGAGTAACAGTTTTTACCACAATATCTTAGGAAACTGAGTGCAATAATTGAGTAGTTTTGCAAACTACCAGTACTACACCTGAAACGGTTCAAAACCTATACTCCCTTGCCAGCGCGCGCTTCCTGCGTGAAACTGTCAGCATCGCCCTAGAGCGTCAGTGCCGCATTAATGCCCGGCCATAGCAGAGTCGACCTCTCACTGGCGCCGGCTTTGAAGTGGCGCGACAGCCGAGAGAGTGCCGCTTCCCGGTGCACGCGACTGCTCCGTGTCGAGACTGGCCATAGGCCCTGTTTGGATCCATGGGTTAGAGTTAGTTTGAGCTAGTTGGGGCTCAAATAGCCCTAAAGTATCCAAGCATGAGGGTTTAAATTGGAGCAAGTTGCACTGAACCCACCAAAAAAACTATCCCACCCAAGAGGTGCTAACTGGAGATAGTTCTCATTGGGACCACTGAAAAATCACTTTTCTCTCTCCATGAAGTGCATTTATTGTCAATCTAACCCTGTCACCCGAACACCTCTTTGGCTACAGTTAGTTCAGGGTTAATCATGAGTTAGTCTAACCTCTAGCTAAGTTAGAGTATCAAACAGGAGCAGTATAGGACATGCATGTTGCTCAAAGCATACAGGCAAATTCGTACGTGAAATGATTTTATTTTTATTTTTGAAAACGGAACGTGAAAGGAATTTTTTTAGAATGCTCTTGGCATGTCGCTAACATATGATGGTTAACCGACCTCAATAGACGGCAAAAACGCCAGCCCGCCGCACTTTGATAGAGACGAGGAGGGAGAAGCGATACAGGCTGCTGGATTACTAGAGATAGGTGTCGCACGGAAGCCAAGAAATATGGTGATAGCGTGGGTTAGCCATGTACTAGTATGATGTAACTACACTGAGCTGCCGTGTTTCGTACTCCTCCAGTCCACTGTGGAGATGATTGGTTAATTTTATATCGCTGACTAATATTAAATATTATGAGTGCAGACGCTCCACCACGAGGTTCCTTTCTCCTTCTCGGTCGTCCGGAATCTATGTTCTTCCACTCTATTTTTTTACGTGAGCTTGGTTCATCCTTTTGACAACACGCGAGTCATCTAGCATCAAGGTGCACGTGTTATGCAAGGATCGTTTCATCTATATGAAGAACACGTGGGACTGGAACTACGAGACGGACATGTACCCAGGAGTGGACGTACGAACCTGAGTAATGTAGCGCAGTAAGTGAAGTAGAAAGGCACAAATGGTATGAACATGCGTGGCATATATGGTGTGTTTGGTTGCGTTCTTGTCTCAGCATAGTTGTTCCCTCTTCATGCATGCTCAACTCAACACCCCTCTTCATGAATACTCTCTTCATGCATGCTTCTAGTGTATTTGTGCTAAACTAGTGTGGACTCATGCACCCTCCATACACTCTACCAAACACCCAAAAGTAGGTCGAGAAGGGAACTCTTAGGCGGCATTTGTCTCTTACTACGTACTACCACTAAATGTTGTACGTGCAATGCACGGTGATGTTATGGAGTACGTGCCTAAGTACTCTACTACTACTATATTAGTTGGAGGCACATATTAACTTTTATATTTGTTTACGTGTATGCCCCGAGACCTTCCAACTAGACGTGTCTTTCTCTCCAGGTCGCACTTTGTACCGTTCATACCACTAAGTACTACTACGTGTGGTCTCCGACCCAGAAGTGGAAGAAGTGGAGACGCTCTACCACGCTGTTTTTTTTACGCTGGGCTCTACCACGCTGTTCATGTCCCACTCCTTTCGCTGACGTGTGGTACATCCAGCACATGCTGTGTTTGGCACCCTTCGTCATAAGAGTTGAAACGCTAGCATTCATCAGAAATAAAAAATAATTATAAATCGGCAGTGATACTATTTTTTTGCGAACCAATCAGCAATGATACTATACCACGCGGTTTCCTTGCTCCTTGATATCGGAAAGAATACTTCCATTCGCCAACATGTGGGACGTCGACCATCCTGGTCCACTTGCCATGCACGCAGAACTCCAAGGGAGAGTCACCCAGGTCGTCGCGCCATAGTAACAATGACTAATGAGCCGTCAAATCACAGGCCTACTTCCCACTTTGAAGTTGCTCGAACGAAGGAACCATCATGACTTCGTTGAATTCCGCTTCTTGAAGAAAACTACTGTACCAGCAGTACTGCTAGCTACAGTATTTACTCCAACAGAGGCCTCCTTTCGTTCATGGGATAGGAATATGAAAATCATAGGAAGTGAGATGACATGCATCTCAATTCCTACAGAGAAAGAGATGTCATTTGATGCTTAGGATAGGAATTTTTCCATTTAGTCTAGGCTAATGTACTGGTAATTTGCTCTAAAAACTACAGTAGTAACTAGTAGTACTGGTACATGCTCGTACTCAGACACAGACACACACACTAACTACTAGTACTACTACTTCTCACATGTTGGCCAGACGCCGTCGTTCTCCTTCCCGGCTTTATCGGTGACACCCCACCGTGCTTGGATCTCTGCCGACCTCTCCGCAGCAGCGCGTGCATCCTTTTCTTTCTTGCGGCAGCGGGCCTCTCTTTTCTTGAGTGCTTTCTGACTTTTCCGCTCCCTCTGTGCGGCTTTGGCCGCCTCTTGCTCTACCGCCCATTCCGCCTTGGCATCTTTAAATTCCTCCCACATAGTTGTGAGGTCACGAGCGGCGATGAACTCGGCATGGCGGGATGCCATCACTTCCATACCATTTTGTGTGCGGTCGTGGGCGGCGAGGAACTCGGCGCGGCGGGATGCCATCGCTGCCTTACCGGTTAGTGTGCGACGCGGTGGCATGAACGATGCTTGGTGAGAGCTCTGGGGTGGAGTGGCCGGACAACCCTATAGTGCATTGGTTTGTCAAGAGCTCGAGGACAGAAGACGAAGCAAATTTGGATTCCTCTTCAATCCTGGTCATTTATTAGCGAGTAAAATGCATTGGCGGTCATCGAACTTGTCTTGATAGCTCACTTTGATCATTGTATACGAGATATGGTGATTATACGGTCACTAGCTCAACGTATAGCTCCGTATTTGTATGATTGACCAGTCAAACAGTCCGCATGCGCCTCATCAGCTCGTGTTCTTTATCTATCTACGCGGGCCTACCTGTGAATGGAGAAAGAAATACTGTAAAAACCAAAATTATGCGTATGTGGGGAATCAAACCACGGATTCGTCGCTGCAACACCCTCTCGTCAGCCAAATGAAAATGAAATACTTCGCGTCAGACACTCACGCTCACGCTGTCAAAGCATGCTAATGCATGCACGTCGCCCTCTAAATCAAAGTCCTGCTCATGGCGCAACGCAAACAGTGAGCCCGTCACCTGCGCGCCCCAGCGGTGCCTGACATTACTGTTTAGACGTTTGATGGAGGCCTACGCGAACGCCGAGCATGTATTCACCTGGCTCAACACCAACGGTCATACTCGGACCGCCTTGCTCATGTATATCGTCTATCACAACGACAATCTATAAAACAGCCTAAGCTAGAGAGGGTACTATGGTAGTATGGTACGGAGTATGTACTATCGTGAGCGACCGATCTTAGTGCCACTGCACACCGAAACCCCTTCCATCGCTAGCGCGCGCTTCCCGCCTGAAATGGTCACCGTCTCTCCAGAATGTCAATGCCGCATTCACCGGACTTCACTGCAGGTGCAATTGGTGTGTCACTGACATGCGGGCCAGATGCCCGTTGGGCCCACATGTCAGTAACCCAAACGCATCTGCAGTTAAGTCACCGAATCAGCGTCCGCATTCATGCCCGATGAGCCTACTCCGGCGCCAGTTGTCCATCCGTCTGCCGCGGCTCATTGTCATTCGCCCGCCATATTAACTTGAGCCCCAGCTCCCAGCCATAGCCAAAGACCCACACTTATTCTCCTCCGGTCCCTTCCTTCTGTCGGCACCACTTCAACCATGGCCTCCTGGCGCTCCGAAGCTCTCTTGGACGTACTGTTGCAGGAGCAGACGAGGGACATCGGCGGCTCCGCTCCGGGCGCGCTCCAAAGCTCTCTTCGACGTACTGTCGCAGGAGGAAACGAAGGGGATCGCCGGCACCCCCCCCCGGGCCGCCCTCTGCCGCCACGACCACGAAGCCGGCGCACGTGCGCAGGCGCAGCCGGCAGCGAGGAAGAGTAGTACACGGTAGGCCACCGCCGCTCTGGTCCCGGGAAGGCCACCGCTACTCCACTCAGTCGACGCCAAGCTTGGTGGGGTAAACATCGGCGGCCGATTAGCCGCTTGACGGCGACGTGGAGGCGGAAATCTTCAGAACCTTGTGCTCCAGAGGAGGAGGTTATCAAGGCAGATGAGGAGGAGGCAAAGGCAATGGCCGGCTTTCTCGGGTTCATTGCTGGACATGGTGGTCGGGCGCCGGCGATCGTTTAGATTAGGTTTACAATAGGTTTTAGTACGGTTTGTGCGAAATATGTAATGAATTTCGTCCGGTTTGTAGGGAAAGTTTTTGAAATGTAATGAATTTCATCCGGTTAATTTGAAATTTGCTTTGTTTGCATGAATTTCGTCCGGTTAGTTCATATAGTTGTCGAAAGGTATGCGGGCAGCATCGGATGGCATCCATCAGTGTCCTTGGACAGATGCCGGCGTAAATTTGTGGGCCAGCGCTGGAGATGCCCTAACTATCATGCTATAATCGCTAACAATCCTCCATTATTTGGCAGGGAACAGTTATGCCTCGATCAAAATCAGATCCGCGGTGTTTCGCACTCCTCCCGCGTAAGAGTGTAAACATTGGCTTACATAAAAATGGAGCAAGTGGACGGCACTGTAGCACGTCATATCACTCGAACTAGCCCGCCTAACGAGCGGGAAAGCACCGCCCTCGTCATTTTGTTCTGGATTTCTATCGATCGATCGCGCAAAAATGTTACACTTCGCAAGTTCTAAAGGAAAAGGCAGCACACTTACGACTCGTACGCGTCGCAACCCCGATAGTCCAGCTCGCATGCCGCTCACCAGAGGGGACACGCTGCCTTGCAATTTCACTGACATGTGGGACCGTAATTGAATAAACCGTCGATAGCCGAAATCTAATCGCTCGGCGGGCGTCGGCTGAGAAGAGAGAAACGGGTGAGGGAGAAGAGATCGCCCGCCCGCTGCGCACGGACTTCAAGAAATATATGGTGATAATGTGAGGTGGGCCATGCTGGAGTCTGGACCGCTTCCGGAGCCCGCTCTCACCGCCCTGGCCCCTCAAGACACCAGCTGCCCGCTGCATGCATAGCAAGTAGTCCCCGCTTATGTGGATGAGAGAGAGGCATTGACAATGTCAAGGAGTAACAATGGATACAATAGCTTTCATCAAAAATAAACAATGAATACTTGTTGCTCGTCCTCTATATCGGAAAGAATACTTTCATTCGCCGACATGTGGGACGTCGACCATCCTGGTCCACCTGCCATGCACAAAATTATCCTGGTCTACCCCGGTCGTATCGCAGGCCCAACCTTTCCCACTGTAAGTTGTTCGGACGAAGGAACCAACATGACTTCGTTGAATTCCGCTTCTTCAAGAAAACTTACTATACCCGCAATACTGCTACCACACGCGAAGACTGGACGGCACTGTACCATGTCATATCACTAAAACCCACTAGGCCAAACTAGCCCGCCTAGGTCATCTATTTTGGAACGGAGGGAGTACGTCTCTGCACTGCTATGATTTTGTGTTGCATGTTCTCTGTACTTTTGCTACGATTTTCCTACCCTATGAACCAAATGAGGCCTGAATGTATGTCGACTATTGTCTGATCGATCGCTAAGCCTACAATTTTAGGAGCTAGGGCTATTGGTCGGGCGACGAGGGATAAGTATAAGCGTACAACGAGCTCATCATCCCCAACGTTTCTCTTCGGTGAGTGTTTTGCAAGTATTATAGCTCGCACAATAGCTAGCCTACTAACACCAAGAATCATCAAACAAGCATGCTGATATGATAAACAGTTCAAACTTACATCTAAGCATGCCATATATTACATCAAAAGCTGGTGAGGATACATCTGTTTCCATAACTCGGAGAGGGTTCACATGATTCACTATCAAACAAAAGTAGCAAGATCCTCCCACACAAGACAGTGCACTAGCCCTAAGATGGTTTGGTAACATGCATCGTTCTGGTAATTAAACACAGGGCAATGCAAACTACCCTGAAGGATTAGCGCGATGAACTATTTCTTGTCATCGATCTCTCGTTCAATGACCATAGCACGGACAGTGGCATGGGAATCTATTTCTGGGGCGATGTCCACAGGATTGACCGCGACATCGGAATCGATCTCTGGGGCGATGTCCACAGGATGGACAGCGGCATCGGAATAGATCTCCGGGGCGATGCCAACAGAACGGGCCACGACATCGGAATCATCAAGGACAACCACCGGCACCTGCACAACCCTAACATATTAGCAAGCACATTGCAAATAATCAAAAACCACAACTATGGTAATAAGCCATTATTTTTTACCTTGTGCAGCTCACTGGGGGATCTCATCCCTCCGGGGGCCATCTCCTCGTCCTCGATGGGGGCCATCACCTTGCCAGGGGAATACTGCTTCTCAACGGCGACTATCTCCTCAAACTCGGTCTTGAGCCTCACATAGGTGGCAATCAGAGTTCCTGGGGTAGGCACGGTGGGGCCCTTGCTGTTCTTCCAACTTTCTTTAAGGAGTTCGTCCGCCAACGTCCTCAACTCTTTGGCCAATGCTTGTTTCTTGGAGTTCTTCGTCTCCATGGGTTGGCCCGCCAACATGGTCAACTCGTTGGTCGGTGCTCGCTTCCTGGAGATTGTTGTCTCCAGTGGGTTGTCCGCCGGCAACTCTTTTCCTAGTGCTCCAGGATCCATCAATGAACTGACAAACAAAAAGCAATCGAAAGGAAACCACAATCGCAATGAAAATGGGAAAAGAATAGGATGTGAGAATCGGCCGGTGCTTCGCAAAAATAAGATTATTGGAATTAAAATATAGCAGCATAACTGATTCGCCCACCTTTCCTTCGTCGGTACAGAAGAAAAAGGCAGAAGTGAGTAGCCTGGAGTGAGGTTTTCTTCAAGAAAGGGAAGAAAGGGCTTGAACGAGCGTTCCAATGAAATGATGGTTGCTTCGTCCAGTCCAACTTGAAGGCCACCTTACCACTGTTGGTAAAGATGTGGGTTTTGTGATATGACGGGTCATGACGGCCACACCGGGGTGACAGGTGAGTCTCGACTGAAGCACCTCGTTGTGATTTGGTGGATGACACGCGGGCTGGATGCTTTGAAATGTCCCACATGTAGTTAGAGCGGCTAGTCATATAGGAGTGCTCAATATTGTTCACCGCGACCAAGGCGGAGAGGAAAACGAGAGAACTACGTAATTAATGCATGAGTTTAATTAGGGTAGTTTTGTAAAGTACGAGATACATTCCTCCAATCGCAAAATGCCTTGATTCATGAGATTTGAGATTTGAGCCCTATAAACCGGAAGGGAGGGGGTACTGCACATGGTGTAGTCTAGTCACTTGTTGAAATATCTAGAAAGGCAAATACTCCTTTCCGGTTTATAGGTCTATACTACTCCCTCCATCTAGGTGTGTAAGTCATCTTACGAAAACCAAATAGTCCCAAAACACTTAGGCGCGGTGCATTAACTTCTACCTTGTTTCTTGTTTCTTGACATATCAACCAATAAGAGATGAGAGGTGTGCATGCTTTTAATGACTTGCAATGGCTAGTTCATTGCATGCAATGCTATTAATTAGCAAATAAACATTGGTGACCCCAGGAGGAAACGGTGCTAAGCGCGTGGACCTATGCAGAATGAGTATCAACCAATGGATAATGGAGTTTAATTGTTAAATAATACTCCCTCCTTTCCGGTTTATAGGGCTTATCTCAAAATTTTATGTTTTCCATTTTATAAGGCTCAATTTAGTTGTTTTCCATCACATTTTCAGATTCCAAGGTGCATTAAATCATTGCATGCAAGTATTAAGAGAAAATTGACCAATGCATGTACTTTATCCATGCATGCATTGCAATTAATGCATTGATAAACATAATTTTTTAAGGAAAACAAGAGCATTAATTAGGTGCTTTTGCAAAACTACAAACTGTATTCCACCACTCACCATCTACATTGATTGGTGAGATTTTTGAATTGAGCACTATAAACCAGGAAGGAGGGAGTAGCAATTTTGTCTCATGCAAGAGCCTGGCTAGTATATGCGTGCTCCAAGGAACCGCGCCACGGAGCGTTTGCAACTGCCACGTTCGGGTTGTGCTTGGCTCTTCGCCTCTTCGAGAAGACGAACAATGATGCTACTCCTACTTCTACAGTATCGAATCCACTGCTGCATGTCCGTCCACCTCGTGCGAGAGGGATAGCGTGTAGCGAAAGCTTCTACTTGCTGCTCCTGCCTTTGCGTCTATGACAGGTGGGCCCAACAGGTGGTTGGCCCTCCTGTAATGCAGCCAAAGGCAGGTGCAGTTAAGGCACCGGAGCTCAGTCCACGAGGGAGAGGGCGTCATAGTAATCAAATTTCTCGGTCTTGTACGAGTTGACGTGACACATCAAAGCACTGCACTCGATAAAAGTCTTTTTACACATTTCAAATGGGCTACTTCGTATGTAGGAGTAGACATATTCTGCTTCGTATGTAGTCACTTGTTGCAATCTCTAAAAAGACTTATATTTGGAAACGGAGGGAGTACAACGCATGCATGCATGTCGTGACTTTCCTTTTGATACTTGCATGTGTTGATATTATGCACCTTGCCAAATTTTTACTATAAATTTAACTAACCAAATTTTCATGCATGTCACAAAAAATTACGGGGCTGTTTGGATTGTGACTATGTTTGTCTTATGTTGCCACATTATTTTTCCCACACTTGCCACACTTGCCTAACCTGAGTTGCTCAAATTGTTAGACACACTTTGGCTTGCCTAAGGGAATCTTGCCACATTTTTTGTCTCTATGACATGTGGGGTTCACTGCTAATAAAAAAAATTCTTGTCTTAGGTGTGGCTAATAAAAAAGACTTATGTTTAGGAACGGAGGGAGTAGAAAATATAAATAATAATGCATGTTGGGGCAACCCATGTTTCAGCTAATTTTAGCCGTGGGCTTGTTCACAATTTTTACGAGGGGGTGGTTGTTCATTTAATGGAGGGACTTGTAGTACCAGACTTGAATGATACAAAGTGCAACCTGGCAAACCGTAACACCACTTGGAACAAGCGGGTAGCTATCTCAAAAAACAATCAACAACTAAAAAATCCGCGACCTGGCATGTAGTAGTACACAATTTTAGACGATTGTTTTGATGGACTGAAAAAGGAAAACTACCCCACTACTTATATATATAGGCCGGAGCCTTCGCGCTTGCTTGCTAGGGTTGCTCTATTCACATACTCTCATCATCTCCAGATCTAAACAAGATAGGGGTAGTAACACTATCTTTATCCCTTCAAAAAACATTGGCTTTCTATCCTCACCGTTGGTTATAGATCCGGACGTATCCCCCTCCGCCGGTGAAGGGGAGGAGGGGCAGCGTTTACGCCGTCATCGACAGCGAGGGAGGAGACCCACTGCCGGCTGCACCGTTATCTCTGGCCGAGCGCCGGCGCGGGAGGTCCTCCGATCCCTTCGTCGTTGCCTGTGGGCGGATCCGGCCTCCCGCCGCCCACCTATCCCCATCCCGACGACCTTCAGGTATATCTTCGTTCGAAACCGCCTTAGCTCTACTTCCCCAGCTTGCTATGTCGCTGCATGTGCATCATTTTCTACCTCTCAACCCCTCTCAATCAGATGGTCCAGCGTCACCTTTTTTCTTCTTCTATTGTTAGAGGTAAAGCTACTTCATGGAGTCGAATCTTGTACTCCCTCCGTCCGAAAATACTTGTCATTGAAATGGATGTATCTATATGTATTTTAGTTCTAGACACATCCATTTTGATGACAAGTAATTCCGGACGGAGGGAGTACTTGGTTTAAACAAGAAATGAAGTGGGGGTGGGGGAATTTAGTATGTACATCGGACTTGGTACAAATAGGAAGGAAAGGGGGTGAAAGCAGTACAGACAGGTCATCCAACCGGTCTCTTGGTCGAAAAGGGAACTATAGGGGTAACGCTGTACACAGTGGTATGACCAGGACTAGATTTGCTATCCACACATAGGAGTAGGTGGCTAGAGTGAACAAAAATGGTACCAACCCAGATATGTTTCCTAGATGTTTGTTTCTCGGGGCAACAAACTATGAATCACCACTTTATGACACTGTTTATGTACATGGTGATGTACTGTTGGTGCACCCACTGTCACATGCCCTTATACCAAATATTTAGGCTCCAGTCGGAATAAAGAGGCAGAAAACATAGATCTTGATGAAAATAGAGGAATAGGAAAGGAATGTAGTATAAAACTATGGAACAGCGAACCGGAGGAAACTCTCAAGAGAATGTGTTCGGATGGACTATGAAATGTACATATTTGTTTTTTTAGAGTAGCATGCTTGGCAGTATGAGATGCTATTTGTTTATTCAGCTGCACAGTGACTACTCTTGTCCTCCCCTCGCGTACCACACATAGGTTGATTTTTTTATTCCGGCAAACACAGCACAGCAACCTGTCTAACGCATGGGAGCGAGCGCCTGCCTCGGGCTTCCGCCCAAAAAATGAGCAGCGCGTGGATGTTTCTCATCCTATGGAATCAGTACTACCAGACCAGCTTTCCTATGAAACACTATTCACCTTTCCCATGTTCCGAATGGTTGGAAGGGAAAGAATACCGTAGGAATTGTGTTCCTACGAAAATCATGCACCAAACCTGTGAACCGAACGCAGCCTTAGCTGTTCTTAATATAATGTCCCTGGTAAAAATGAAGCCATGCCACTGTTTTTGCCTGTAATTGTTTGAGACTCTGACAAGTTTAGCCAAATGTTTTTGCCTGTAATTGTTTGAGACTCTGACTGTTTCCTCTGTGCCTTTTGTGCAAACAGGGATACCTTTTGTGCTCTTTGTGACCTTTTGGTGCACTGCACAAAACTCTTCTTAAAAGAAGTGACTTTTGTGCTGTTTAACTGGAATGTCAAAATGGAACAGTTGGTTCATTTTGGTGGAACTGCACAAAGGGAGATCTGTGTTCCAATCCTCATCATCCATATTGGCGCCATAACCTTCCTTTAGGTAAGAATGATATTTAATGCATGTGTTCATCTCTATTTTCCGACTGCCATGAGAAAATAATGTTGTTTTTTACTAGTACACTTGTACTCCCTCACTGACAAAACCAATTCTGAATTAGAAGGCCAATCATGTACATGGTTTCACCGACTGGTGAGGAGAAAGAGAAACAGAGCATGAAGCGGAAGAAGAAGAAGAAGAATAAACAGTGCCAAGGCGATCTTGCTGAAGCCAGAGGCCTCAGTCGAGGCCATTCAAGGGCTCCGACAATGACTACCTTACATGTGAGACGATCCTCCTGGGAGCCCTTCCACTTATGCTGTCTCACTTAATTAATTAGGAGTACTTAAGTACCACTAATTTATTACTGCCTAATTTTCCTGTTGGAGTTAAACAAATCTTTAGTAGGACCCTATGTTGAATCATGTATGTGTGAATGTTTGTCTATGGAGGTGAATCATGTGGTGGAGCAGGGAGGGAATATTATTAGTGTCATGACATAATAGTGCTATTGTTTTGCATGTCAATTTATTGGCATTGGTTCAATGAGGCAATGTTTTGCGTATTGTCCATCATGAATTTGGTGCTACTGTTTGAGTAATATGCTAATGTCTTCCTATCCTTTCTCACTAAGCTAATGAAGGTTTCACCTTGTTCCTACTTGTGCAAACAGGGATCATGTTGTGCCAATCATACATTTTAGTGGAACTACACAAGACAATACAATGAACTGTATCCCAGCCAGTGCTTTAACTCTGCTGGAAGTTCTTGATAACCTTTCGATATAATCTCAGCACTGGTAAACAAGAGTGATTTCAACCATACATTTGAAGTGCACAAAAATATATACTATTGTGTGATTCCAGTGAGTGCTTTATCATCTCTTATGGGACTACATGAATAAGCTTTTTTTCTCAGGTTGGTACGGGCCTAAGGCCTTCATCCATATTAGTTTGCTATCATCTCTATTTGTATTGTGCTACTGTCATGAGAAACTCCTTTATCTTTGCACTTCTAAGTTTTGCAACCTATGATAAATGGCAATGCTTTGAGTGTTGAGTTGAGCTAATTGGCACTGATTAAATAAACTAATACCTCTCTTTAAGCAAGACTACTATGTTGCTAACTTTACCCATTAAGATAATGAGGGTGCTTCTATTTGTTAGTGTATGTTTCATCAACTAGTCCCACTATTACAGTAATCTCACTCTCTCAATATATGTGCCAATAGGGATGCTCGATTTTGGTGGAACTGCACAAAAACTTTGGGTGCTTCATTGCCTCGACAGCTTCCATCCTTTCCTGTCAGTCGCTAATCTCCGCTTGCTTTCTTCCTTTGCAGTCAGTCGCTTGGCTTATCTCCGCTTCCAGTCAAAGGAAATAGTAATTGATATGCTACCTCACACAGGTTGGTACTGGTCTTTATCCTGATTATTGTGCCTGTCATATGTATTGGTAATTTGGTATTGTGCTAATGTTTGCCAATTTCATAAAAGAGTAATTTGGAGCCTGAACTCGCAGGCAAAACATTACATTGGGTGATTTCAGTAGAACTGCACAAAATGATCAGATGGACAGGTACTTATGCTGCTGCTATGTACTCCAAAGTTCACTCAGACAAGCATCGATGTTGACAAGAAGTGCCTATATTCATTTGAGTATCAACCGGCGTCAACCAATTGTCAAAATCCAAGTATTAGGAGAGTGAACGCCAAAAATATTGCTTGGTTCATAGCTCAGAAAAACGCAGTCCAGTCTTTGCTCCCAACTTGTGCCTTTTGGTTATCGGCACATATGGTAGCGAACTATATGGCATGGAGTCTAAAGATTCCAGACAAGTTGGTTGACGCGTATATTCATCTGGCACTTAATCAGTCTGCACGCCAACGATGCTCCATTTCAGTTGAACTGCACACAAAATTTGGGTGGTTCATTTTCTCAACCGCCTCCTTTCTCGTCTGCAATGTAGAATTTTGGCGAGATACAGGACCAAGATGAGCCAGTAAACTAGTTGGATGAAATTAGTGGCCAAGTTGCTCAAACCTCCCTCCGCACGAGGCCACTATTTGACGATAAACCTACAAGCAAAGTTCAGATTGTCTGTGCTGCCTCTTATGTACTCGAAAGTTTACTCATACAAGAACTAATTTTAGCAAGAAGTACCTCTGATTGAACACCATTTACCAGTCTGTACCCTAGGTAATTAAAGTTCGTCCATGGATCATATTGGCTATGATCTCAATCATTTGGATGCATAAACACACTGAACATGTGTATATCTGAATCTTTTTGTGAATTATGTATGAATATTGTTGTGTGATCTATCAATCATTTGGATGCATAGATATGCTGAGCTTGTGTATATATGAATCTTTTGAGTTGTTGATAGTGAATGTTGGCTATGAATATGAACGTGTCCTGTGAACCTGAGTTTGATATGAATGTTTACCTTTTCTGTTGTATTTGTGTGCGAACTTGTTAGTATGCCTACTATGGGGTATAAAATGCAGGTCTCTTATAAAAGTAATGCTGTGTCCAATTTATGTTTTTCCTTCTAACCACATTATATATATATATTTATATTATTACTATTATCGTATATTTTATAGAGACTTATATATACATTATAAAAACATCCCACGTGTTATTAACTTATAAAATTAAATGTTTAACGGAA
>LR880971.1:76143698-76164172 GCA_904067115.1 Aegilops sharonensis | reverse complement strand
TATATATATAATGTGCCTCTCCGGTTTATTCTTTGATATTAATTGCTCCTTCTAACATAACACTATATATATAACGAGCCCACCTAATACATGTATTTCAAGGAAGTGCAAATGGGCTGGGATTTCTTAGAAAATATAAATGGTCATGATTGATGCGAAATTATTTGTTCACCCAGCCCAGCAAATGGACTGTACATTCTAGAAAACATGGCTTAAATATATGCCACATTTTTGCAGGCTGACATGTGGGCCAATAGGTCGAAGCCTACGCAGGGCGTTGTCAACTTGGTCAACAAATGATTGTGTCATCCACAGCCATTGGATTTATATCCAACGGCCAGCATGCACCTTCAATCTCTCGTCTTCTTCCTCCAGCATCGCCGGGACCGCCTGGTCAGGCCTCCGGCGGCTAGTGGCTCTGCTTAGCAAGCATCGCTGCGAAGCGCTACCCCCACCGCCAGCCAGGCTATCCCTCCACCCCTCGACACCTCCTGTTATTCTCCACAGACTACAGCCCCGTGCTGCAACAGAACTAGTTATAACCCTTCTCCTCCTCTCAATCTGCGACTCCACTTCCGCGTTTTCCCATCTCCTATCCCGTCCGGGGCCCCGCCGTCGTCCACCGCCTCGTTGTGTTCGGTGCGGCGTGGTCAACAAACGAGAGTCATCGGAAGAGGACTATACGTGGAGAGCCTGACGGCTGGGACTGATGAGGTCCATGGTCGCACGCAAGGAAAGTTCCTCCTTATTAAGCTAAAAAAATGTTTCCTCCACCTGACACCTGGGACCCGGCGGCTGTATCTTCGTACGGAAGGAAGTGCCTCCTTGTTTCGCGAAAAAAATTATTCATCCCGTTGACAGCTGGGACCCGTCAGATTTGGTGACTGACTTGTGGGCCTACTAAACAGACGTGTACGCACGGCTTTGTCAACTTAATCAACAAATGATTCTAGCTGCTGGACCGTTGGATGTTAATCCAACAGCCGTGCTCCTTCTTCAACCTCTGTTCTTGCTCCTGTCTCCCATGGGCGGCACCATGGTTGTGCTGCCGCGCACCCGAACCAGTGAAGTTTCCCACTCCTCTCCATCTGCGACTCCACTGCCCCGTCTTCCCCATCTCCGGGTTGTTACAGTCTGGGTGCGCTCGGCACGGTGTGGTCAACATGGTCAACAACCGAGAGTCATGGAAGATGACTGTACGTGAGAGGCTGACAGTGGGGACGCACCACGCCCATGGACGCATGCATGCAACAGAACGCGGCGAGGTCAACGTGGTCAAGGAATGCCTTCCATCGGAAGTATACTGTACGTGGAGAGTCTCAGCTGGGTCCACGGCCGCAGCAAGTAAGTGCCTCCTTATTATGCGGAAAATAATGATTCCTCCAACTGACAGCAGGGACCCACTGGACGGGCCACCGTATTTTGCGAACAAACGTTTGCCCCCTGACTGCTGGGACCCACCTGACGGGCCACCGTATTTCGTGAAAAAAACGTCCCCCCCGCTGTCAGCTCGGACCCACCGGAAGTGCCTCCTTATTACACACAAAAAATGAATACTCCCCTGCTAGCTGGGACCCACCTTGGTGGGAGGCTGACTTGTGGGCCTACTAAGTTGACGGGGACGAAGGGCTTTGTCAACTTAGTCAATATGAACGATTCTAGCTCCAGTGACCGTACGATGTCCATCCAACGGCCATAGTGCTTCTTCAACCTCTGGTCTTCTTGCTCCAGCCGCCCAAACCAGCGCCGGTCGAGCCTCATGATCCTGCCTCCCGTGGTCCGCTGTGCTGCCGCGGAGGCCTCACCGCCCCCTATATTCCCACCGTTGGCCAGGCCCTGCGGCGATGGCAGCCTCACACCGCAGCCGAACCAGTGAACCCTCGTACTCCTCTCCGCACGGGCTTCCACTGCCGCGTCTTCCCCGGATCCGCGTCGTCCCCTTCCTAGGCCTCGCCGTCGTCCACCGCCGTGGTGCTCTCCGCGCGGCGTGGTCAACGTGGTCAAGGAACGACTTCCATCGGAAGAGTACAATACGTGGAGAGGCTGACAGCTGGGTCCATGGCCACAACCCAGTTTTTTTGTGATTTGCCAAGTAAGTCGCTTTGTCAGGCCTGTTGGGCTGCAAATCTTTCAAGACGAGGAGAGCTTTCATTCGGCTGGCCGAGAAAATGGCCCATCAGTAATGAGAAATGGGTTGTACATTTTTTAAACACATCAAACCGGCAATTAGTTTCAAATATCTTTTTTTTATTTCGAGATTTTAAATTACATTAATTTTTATGTGTGGAGAATTTGTCGGATTTTATATTTATATAAATTTATTTTTTAAATCAGTTTGAATGTGAGTCGAAATTTCGGGATTAAAAACAGTTCGGACCGCACCGAAATATGCAAAATTTCGTATAATTTTTTAACCGTGGCCACAATATGGGCTGTAATGCTAACAAAAAGAATATGGGCTCCAAAAAAAACTTAAGAATTAGCAAATGGTCTGTAAATTACTAGAAATAATGGCAGATGGGTTGTATGCTGTTTTCCACGGCTTTCCTAAAAAAAGGTTGACGCGCAAGCAGTGACTGTTGGATGGCAATCCAACGGCCGTCGTGCTTCTTCAATCTCTCCTCTTCCTGCTCCAGCTGCTCAAACAAGCGCCGACGGGACTGCCTGCTCCCTCCTCCCCGCGGCCGGCTCTGCTACCACGCAGGCCTCACCACCCCACCATACTCCCATCGCTGGCCTAGCCATCCCTCTACTCACCACACCTGTTGTTATTCTCCGGCGACGGCAGACGAACCAGGAAACCCTCGTACAATCGTACTCCCCTCCGCGTGGGAAACAACTGCCGAGTCTTCCCTGCCTCTGTGTCATTCCCTTCCTAGGCCTCGCCGTCGTCCACCGCCCTGGTGCTCTCGGCGCGGCCTGGTCAACGTGGTCAACGACCGACATGCATCTGAAGTGGACTGTACGTGGAAAGGCCGACAGCTAGGTCCATGGTCGCACGCAAGGAAATGCCTCCTTATTACGCGCAAAATAATGATTCCTCCACCTGACATCAGGTACCAACCGAAAGGGCCTCTGTATTTCGCGAAAAAAACGTTACCGCCGCTGACAGCTCGGACCCACCAGCTATATCTTCGCACGCAAGGAAGTGCCTCCTTATTACGCACAAAAATAAATGAATACTCCGCCTGTTAGCTGGGACCTAGTATAGTGGCAGGCTGACTTGTGGGCCTACTAAGTTGACGGGGATGGAGGGCTTTGTCAACTTAGTCAATATGCACGATTCTACCTCCAGTGACCGTACGATGTCCATCCAACGGCCGTAGTGCTTCTTCAACCTCTGGTCTTCTTGCTCCAGCCGCCAAAACAAGCGCCGGTCTTGCCTCGTGCTCCTGCCTCCCGTGGCCGGCTGCGATGCGGCGGAGGCCTCACCGCCCCCTACTACTCCCACCACTGGCCAGGCCATCCCTCTACTCACCCACACCCCCTGTTATTCTGCGGCAACGGCAGCCTCACACCGTAGCGAACCAGTGAACCCTCGTACTCCTCTACGCGTGGGCATCCACTGCCGTGTGTTCCCCGGCTCCGCGTCGTCCCCTTCCTAGGTCTCGTCGTCGTCCACCGCCCTGGTGCTCTCGGCACGGCGTGGTCAACGTGGTCAAGGAACGGCTTTCATCGGACGTGGATTGTATGTGGAGAGGCTGACAGCTTGGTCCACGGCCGCAGCAAGGAAGTGCCTCCTTATTACGTGCAAAATAATTATTCCTCCACCTGACAGCGGGGACCCACCGGACGGGCCACCGTATTTCGTGAAAAAAATGATTCACCCCCTGACTGCTGGGACCCACCAGCAACATCTTCGCACGCAAGGAAGTGCGTCCGGGCAAAAAAACGATTCGCCCCCTGACTACTGGGACCCACCAGCTACATCTTCGCACGCAAGGAAGTGCGTCCGGAAAAAAAAGATTCACCCCTTGACTGCTGGGACCCACCAGCTACATCTTCGCATGCAAGGAAGTGCGTTCGGGAAAAAAAAATGATTCGCCCCCTGACTGCTGGGACCCACCAGCTACATCTTCGCCGGCAAGGAAGTGCGTTCGGGAAAAAAAAATGATTCGCCCCCTGACTGCTGGGACCCACCAGCTACATCTTCGCCGGCAAGGAAGTGCGTTCGGGAAAAAAAAATGATTCGCCCCCTGACTGCTGGGACCCACCAGCTACATCTTCGCCGGCAAGGAAGTGCGTTCGGGAAAAAAAAATGATTCGCCCCCTGACTGCTGGGACCCACCAGCTACATCTTCGCCGGCAAGGAAGTGCGTTCGGGAAAAAAAAATGATTCGCCCCCTGACTGCTGGGACCCACCAGCTACATCTTCGCCGGCAAGGAAGTGCGTTCGGGAAAAAAAAATGATTCGCCCCCTGACTGCTGGGACCCACCAGCTACATCTTCGCCGGCAAGGAAGTGCGTTCGGGAAAAAAAAATGATTCGCCCCCTGACTGCTGGGACCCACCAGCTACATCTTCGCCGGCAAGGAAGTGCGTTCGGGAAAAAAAAATGATTCGCCCCCTGACTGCTGGGACCCACCAGCTACATCTTCGCACGCAAGGAAGTGCGTCCGGGCAAAAAAACGATTCGCCCCCTGACTACTGGGACCCACCAGCTACATCTTCGCACGCAAGGAAGTGCGTCCGGAAAAAAAAGATTCACCCCTTGACTGCTGGGACCCACCAGCTACATCTTCGCATGCAAGGAAGTGCGTTCGGGAAAAAAAAATGATTCGCCCCCTGACTGCTGGGACCCACCGGCTACATCTTCGCTTGCAAGGAAGTGCGTCCGGGCAAAAAAAACGATTCGCCCCCTGACTGCTGGGACCCACCAGCTACTTCTTCGCACGCAAGGAAGTGCCTGACAATCGGGACCCACATGGTCGAAGTGTATGTAGCGTTGTCATTCTGGTCGCGAACGTGTACGTACATACTGGTCGTTGTAGAGGCGCGCACGTGTCGTAGTAGAGGCGCGCACGTAGCATGTACACGTACGTACAGCGGCGAGGGTGCAAGAAAGAAAATACGGCCACGTACGTACATACGGGTAGGGTCTCGAATGCCTACTCGCGCATACGTACATGGCTGGGTCGGAATGGAGAAGCAGCGTCGTCATCGTGTTCATGGGGAGCCAACCGGCTAGGTCGGAACGGAATGCATGGTCGTGTTCATCGGGAGGGCTTGGACGGAATAGGCGATGGAAACGAGGCCTGGCGACCGCACAACGGAGGAAACAGACCTCCTACATTCGGAACGGGGTCCTGTTGATCGGGAGGGGTGTGGCGTATTGCAAAACGGAGGAAACGGACCTCCTACGGTCGAAACGGGGGTCCTGTTGATCGGGAGGGGTGTGGCGTACCGCAAAACGGACGAAACGAACCTCCTACGGTCGAAACGGGGATCCTGTTGATCGGGAGGGGTGTGGCGTACCACAAAACGGACGAAACGGACCTCCTACGGTCGAAACGGGGGTCCTGTTCATCAAGAGGGGTGTGGCGTACCGCAAAACAGGACTCCACGAGATATTGTTCATCTCCACCGCCGACCTCCTCCAGCCTCCACGGGCTACCGTCGACCTCCTCCAGCCTCCACGGGCTCCTGTTCATCCAGCCTCCACCGCGCGCTACTCCACTGGCTACTGTTCAACCACCCCTCCATCGTCTACTGTTCATCCAGCCCTCCACACCACGGGGTCCTGTTCAACCAACCCTCCACGGGCACCCCTCCACCGTCTACTGTTCATCCAGCCCTCCAGCACACCACGGGGTCTTGTTCATCCAGAGGCAACGCCACCGCTCACTGTTAATCCAAACCCCCCCCCGCAACGCTCACTGTTCATCCCAGAGGCAGCATCGATCGGCTTCAGTTAGCAGCAGTAGCGAAGGAATCGCTCGATCGGGTTCAGTTAACAGCCATTGATCGATCGCTCGGGTTCAGTAACGCGTAGCCTGCAGTGCAATCGCTCGGGTTCAGTTAGAGCCCAACGCCTCGCTCGGGTTCAGTTAGAGCCAACGCCTTGTCGGGTGGTAGGTGCGACATATGCTAACGGGTGGCTAATCATAGTGGGAGCCAATAAGACTTCGCCGATGCCTGGAAACGTGATGAGGCGAAGACATGCATGCCGGCGAATCTTACCCAGCGTCGGGGCTCTCCGTGGAGATAACACCCCTACTGCTGCTCTGCGGGGTCTCCGCATGATCACTAGATGGACGAGTGGCTACAAGTGGCTCCTTGAGCTGTTCCGTGAGAGGAAGAAGAAGGACACGGCTAGCTCTCCTCTTCCCTCTATGTGGTGTCTAAAACTCTAAGAGATCAACCCTTTGCATGGGTGCCCTGGGGGGTTTATATAGGCCTACCCCCCAGGGGTACAATGGTAATCCGGCTGGGCGCGGGCCCTAGCCGTCAGTGTCTACACTCGCCGGCTTCCTCGCCGGCCGCTGGGGCCCGCCGACTGGTGGGTCCCGCCAGCTGCCGGCTTCGTGGTCTACAAGCTGGCCCCACCGTTGAGGGCCTTGTCGGGGGCAGGTTACTATTGCCTCAATCCTGATGACGAGGGCTTTGTCGGGGTAAGCATGGCTACAGTGTCGCCGCCTTGGCGGCGATCACTGTAGCCTCACATCGTCTTGTCTCCTTAATGAGGCGCTTCCTTCGAGGGAGGGAACAAGTCGGCTACGGGAGACCGGCCATATCTCAGGCCGACTGGGAGAGGCCGAGCCGCCTTCGGACATCTCTCTGACTGGTGGGGCCGCCGCCTGCAGGTTGTACTGACAGCCTGTCATGGGTGATGTCATGGTTAACATGGCAACAGTGTCGCGCCGGACGGGTGATGGCTGCCCCGTATGGCGTACTGTAGCCACGCGCGCTCCGGGATGCGGGGGTGGCAGGCTTCACTATAGCCACGCCCCGTCTCATCACCGTTATGTAGGTGCAGATTCTAAGGGTGCGGCCTTGGCCACTTGCTGGGAAGCCGGCTTCGAGGAGTCGGCCTTCTCGTGGCCGGCTTCGCGGAGTCGGCCCTTTGGTAGCCGGCCCCTTGGTAGCCGGCCCTCTTGTGGCCTTCTTCCTGTAGGTTTCGAGGCCTGGCCGCCTCCTGACAGCCGGCCTGAGGGGCAGCCGGCCGGGGGAAGGCGGCCCTGCGTCTTGGATGTTGGATGGCTTGATTGGCTTGTAATTTTTTCAGAAGTCCCAGGGGGAGCCGGCTATGCTACCCGTGGTCATTTACTCCACAGTAGTCCCCGAAGCTAATTGAGCTTCGAGGTTGAAAGGGGGACGAGAAGCTCGATAAGCTTCCTATCCTGAGGAGCCGGCAGCTAGGAGCCGGCCTTGAGCGGGTGCGCCGTCTTCAGGAAGTTCCGCAGCCAGAAGGTGCGAACGCAAGCCGACTCGCTCGTTGACAGCGTGCCACCCTGCGCGCCACGTGACCAGAAAGGCCTGCCAGCCCACGCGCGCGACGGGACGTCGCCGCAGGCTTGGGCCCACCATACCTAGGCCTCGGCCCATGTGCGGATCCTCTGCGGCCCGGACGGACCGCTCGCCTTCCCGCGGCGGTTTCACCACGCCTTTAGGGCGCAATATTCACGGGACGTGGGGGGAGTGGGCGCAGTTAATCCCACGTTCCCCCACGCACGAGCCTATAAGTAGGGGGAGGAGGGGGAGCGGCAGAGGCTCGCACGCTCGCCCTCGCTCCTCTCTTTCCTCTACCTCCTTCTTCGTTCTTCCGCCGCCTCAGCGCACTGACCACCGCACCGTTCCGCCGCGAACCCTCTTGGCTCGCCGCGGTTCCTCCGCAGCGTGGCTGCGCTCTCCGCCGCCGCGCCTCTCTCATTTCCTCTTGCTCCCATGGCGCTGTCTAGCTCGTGGGACGGCTCCAACGTCCATGAAGACCACATCGATTGGCTTCGCAAGACGCGGCGGTTGCCGAGCGAGGACCTCGTGAAGACCCGCCTCGCGCCGGAGGCGGAGGTTTCGCCGGCGCCGGAGGAGGGCGAGCGGGTTATCTTCCGCTTGCACTGCCTGCGCGGCCTCGCCTGCCGGCGAACGGGTTCTTCCGCTCCTTCCTCGAGTTCTATAATCTCCAGCCGCACCACCTCACCCCCAACACGGTGATGCTGCTGTCGGCCTTCGTCACCCTGTGCGAGTGTTTTGTTGGAGTCCTCCCCACCCTTGAGCTCTTTGGGGAGTTCTTCCAGTGCAAGCTCGGCACCGTCTCCGCGGGTGTGCCCGCCCCCTGTGGCGCCTTCATCGCCAGGCGGAGGACAGCCGACAACAACCCCTTTCCGCCTATCCTGCTGATCCAGTCGGTGAAGCTCTGGCAGCAATCATACTTCTACGTGAAGAAACATCGCCTCGCAAGGCGACTACTTGAATCTGCCGGCTTCCGTGGGGGCGCGTCAGCGCATCCACTGGGTGTAGTCCCCGAGTTTCGAGTTGGCTGCTGAGCAGGCGGCTTGGAACTTCTTATCAGGCCTCGGCGGCAATCTTGTTATTATTCGCAATCCTTCTGATTTTAAGGAGTATCACAATCTTCGCGCGGCCACCTTCAACTCCCAGGCCCAGGAGCTGAGCCAGAAGGCCGCCGACCTGACTAATAGCCGGAGTGAGTACTTTGTTTCTTTTATCTCATGTGGGGGCGCGTTAGCGCACCCACTAGGTGTAATCCCCGAGATTCGGGGCGACTGCTGAGCGGTCGGGTCGGATCTTCCCTGACGACTTCTTCCTTATTGCTTTTTTCCTTTTTCTCCACGCTTGCAGAGGCTAATGCTGACTTGAGGGAGCAGCTCGGCGGGACCCAGACCGCCCTTCGCGCCAAGGAGGCTGAGTGCAGCGCCTTGGCCCAGGAACGCGACCGCCTGGCCAAGAGGCTGGCCGACCAGGAGGAGAGCCATAAGGCGGCCCTGAAGAAGGCGCAGGACAGCAGGCAGCCCTTAAGGCCGAGTTCGAGACTGAGGCGGCGGGCTGGGCTGAAGCGAGGCAAGCGCCGAGCGAGGGCTATGGACGGGTTGAGGATCTGATCGACTGTAAGCCGCCTTCCCTTTCACCCCTTCGCCTGCTCCTTGCCCTCTTGTTCGTCTTCTGATTTTTGTGTTGTTTCTTTGCTCTTCACGCAGATTACTTCCCTGGTTACTCCGTCGCCACCAGCTAAGCCATCGAGGCCCACCGCGAGACATGCCGGCAAGCAGGGGTTGAGATCGCGCCAGACGCCAGCCGGACGCTTGAGGAGCAACTTTTGGCGATCCAGGCCCGGCTGCAGCCGGCTCACCGCATGCTCCGCCGGCTTCAGCGTGCCGAGGCGCCAGTGCTGGCCGCTCTCTGGCCCGGCGAGGTGATTTCCCGTACCCCCAGTCGGGCTGCCGACTGGCTGGAGGTTGCGGTTGGCCGCTTCGACGCCTGGAAGGCTTCCGCTGCTCGGTCCGGCACCGGGCGGGCGCTGGAGTTCATTCGGGCTTGGAGGCAGGAGGCTGACGAGGAGCTGGTGGCGGTGCGGCCGGCTATCATCCAGCGCGCCTCGGCTATCGCCGAGTACACCGACACCAGCATTTTTGCTCCTGAAGTGAATGACAACGGCGTCACCCAGCCGGAGGAGTGGTTCAGGCTGAACCCGGCGGAAAGCGAGGACTCGGCGGAGGAGATTGCTTCCAGCGACGAGGGCGAAGAGGAAGAAGAGGTGGGCGGCGAAGACGTCGTGCCCGATGGCGAAGCGACCAGCCAGCTTCAACCTGATCGTGCCTCCAGCAACGAGGCGCGCGCGAGCGTGCCGCCTGCCAGGGGTGATGATCTGGCCGAGACCCGCCAGCCGGCCACTCCTCCGGCCAGCACTGCCGCCTCCGCCGACCTGCCTGACTCGCCTGTCGCTCCCTTGGCCTGATCTGTCGCTCTTGCTTTCCTGCTGTTGCTCCTTGAACAACTTTTTATTTAATTTGTGCAGTTCCACCCACTGGGGGTGTATTCAAACTATGTTGAATGCCGGCCTTTCGAAGGCTTTTGTGTAAATATAATTATGCATGTGTTTGGCTTCCATTCGAATTTGCTTTTTATCCTTAGGTTGTTTCCTTTACGCCTTCCCTTGGTCGTCGCCTTCCCAGCCGAACAGCTGCTCTATAGTCTGTGGCTGGGGAGGAACTTGGCTGTATGTGGGAAGGCAAGCACTTGGGCTTTCTTGGATTGTGGCAAGGTGGAATGGGAAGCCGGCCGGCCGGCTACTCTGGTAGCCGGTCGGCAACGGGAAGAAGCCAGCTTTTGTTATACGAGTTCGTTAGTCCTTAGCCGTTTTTCGTGTGGGCATCCTTTCCCGCCTTTGACTCTTACCAGCCAGACAGTCGGTTCTTCGAGCTGCTGCTTTTGACAAGAGAGGGCTTGGGTGCCGGCACACTACTTGTCTGACTGCAGGTGGAACTTTGAATATAACTCAAGGCGGCCAGTCCCCGGGCCGACTAGTCAAACCGGTGTCGGACGAGGAGGAAGTGTATAATGACAAAATCATAAGCATGATACTCATCATTCATAGATAAAAGGTGGCAGTCCCCGAGTGCTCCTCGGGGGGCCCATTGTCTCATACTTAGTACAAAAGGTAGTGTGATACATACTGCATTTTAACTGTAAAATCTTGGGAGGAGGTTGGCATTCCATGGTCGTCCGACTCCTTGCCGGAATCATCTTTCTTTCGTGCCTTCGGCTTCTGTGCGTCGATTAGGTAGTAGGAGTCGTTTCCCAATGCTCTGCTGATGATGAAGGGACCTTCCCAAGGGGCCGAGAGCTTGTGCTGGCCGGCTGTTCGCTGGATCAGCCAGAGCACAAGGTCGCCCTCTTGAAAGGATCTTGGCTTGACCTTCCGGCTATGGTAGCGGCGCAAACCCTGCTGGTAGATGGCGGACCGGCTGAGGGCTAATAGCCGGCTTTCTTCCAGCAGGTCGACGCCGTCTTCTTGTGCTTCTTTGGCCTCTGCTTCCGTGTACATGGTCACCCGAGGCGAGTCGAACTCGATGTCAGTTGGGATGAAAGCCTCGGCACCATGTACAAGGAAGAAAGGGGTGAAGCCGGTTGACTTGTTTGGGGTAGTGCGCAGACTCCGGAGGACGGCCGGCAGCTCGTCGAGCCAACAGCCGGCCGAACGCTCCAGCGGCATGACCAGCCAGGGCTTGATGCCGGAAAGGATGAGGCCGTTGGCTCGCTCAACTTGGCCGTTTGACTGCGGGTGGGCAACGGACGCTAGGTCCAGTAGGATGCCCTGCGTCGCGCAGAAACGTGCCAATGCTCCCTTGGCAAAATCCGTGTCGTTGTCGGTGATGATGCTGTGTGGCACACCATACCGAGTTGTAATGTCTGCGATGAATGTCACGGCAGTCGGCCCATTCAGCTTCTTAATCGGCTTTGCTTCGATCCACTTGGTAAATTTATCCACGGCGACAAGCAAGTGTGTCATGCCGCCGCGTGCCGTCCTGAATGGGCCCACCATGTCCAGTCCCCAGACGGCAAAAGGCCAGGTGAGGGGAATGGTCTTGAGTGCTGAAGCCAGAAGGTGTTGCTTGGAGCTGAAGACTTGGCACCCTTTGCAATGTTTGACCAACTCCTTGGTGTCGTCCAAGTCAGTCGGCCAAAAGAATCCATGGCGGAAAGCTTTGGCAACAAGGGATCTTGAGGCTGCGTGGTGGCCGCATTCGCCTTGGTGAATGTCCTTGAGGATTGATATGCCCTTCTCTGGCTCGGCGCAGCGCTGGAAGACTCCAGTGACACTGCATCTGACGACCTCTCTGTTAGCAATTGTATATGCTCCGGCTCGGTGTTGGACTTGTCTTGCCGCGATCTCGTCGGCCGGCAGTTCTCTGTTTTGTCACGACCGGTTTTTCAATAAAAATATTTATTGAACAACCGACCTATGAAGTCCAATATGAGGAAAATCCTTCATACCGGTAGACAAAACTTTGATAAATAAGCCAGTAGCATTACACTATTACAGGGGTCGGACTGAAGATGCCCAACCAATTATTACAAACACGCCGATAATTATACATAGTGGCGGATATGACTCAAAGGTGTGGGGTGGGAATACTACTGACTCGAGATATGAGTGGTTAGCGGAATAACACAGCGGGGTGGTTAATAAGTCTACTGCACTGGCGGCTCATCGAGCGTCGAGGTGAGGCTCGATGAATTTATTTGGGTAGCGGAAGTGGATATATCACAATAACTAGTCCAGGGGTCGCACGAGACTTACTGGGATTCCTCTAGGCGTCGGACTCGCTATCGAATTCTTCATCCATGAGATCGCCTTCGTTAGCATCTGGCCAAATCAACAAGCCAGGTGAGTACTTTGAAAGTACTCGCAAGACAGTTCGGACAAAAGATATAACAAATGAATGCATGAATGAGTCATGATTAATTTTAACAATGCTCAAATAAATCAGTATAGCAAAAATAAAATGAGAAGGGAATCGGCGGTAGTCCTCTCGAAAACCCAAAGAAGGATAAACTCAAAACCGATCGAGTATCTGAAGTGACGCCTCGAAGGGTGAAAATAGGTAAAACATGCCACAGTCGGGCATCCGGGCGACACCTCATAAAGGGCTTATATCGAAAAAAAATACATGCGTGCCGTAGTCGGACGTCGGAGTGACATCACAGAAAGGGCTTATAATAAAAGTAAATAATAACGATGCCGCAGTCGGACGTCTGAGCGACATCGCAGAAAGGGCTTATAATGAAAATAAATAACAACAATGCCGCAGTCGGACGTCTAAGCGACATCGCAGAAAGGGCTTATAATGAAAATAAATAACAACAATGCCGCAGTCGGACGTCTGAGCGACATCGCAGAAAGGGCTTATAATGAAAATAAATAACAACAATGCCGCAGTCGGACGTCTGAGCGACATCGCAGAAATGGCTTATAATGAAAATAAATAACAACAATGCCGCAGTCGGATGTCTGAGCGACATCGCAGAAAGGGCTTATAATAAAAATAAATAACAACAATGCCGCAGTCGGACGTCTGAGGGACATCACAGAAAGGGCTTATAACAAAAGTAAATAATAACGATGCCGCAGTCGGACGTCTGAGCGACATCGCAGAAAGGGCTTATAATGAAAGTAAATAACAACAATGCCGCAGTCGGACGTCTAAGCGACATCGCAGAAAGGGCTTATAATGAAAAGAAATAACAACAATGCCGCAGTCGGACGTCTGAGGGACATCACAGAAAGGGCTTATAACAAAAGTAAATAATAACGATGCCGCAGTCGGACGTCTGAGCGACATCGCAGAAAGGGCTTATAATGAAAGTAAATAACAACAATGCCGCAGTCGGACGTCTAAGCGACATCGCAGAAAGGGCTTATAATGAAAATAAATAACAACAATGCCGCAGTCGGACGTCTGAGCGACATCGCAGAAAGGGCTTATAATGAAAATAAATAACAACAATGCCGCAGTCGGACGTCTGAGCGACATCGCAGAAATGGCTTATAATGAAAATAAATAACAACAATGCCGCAGTCGGATGTCTGAGCGACATCGCAGAAAGGGCTTATAATATATTATTTATAACTGACAAGATATAGAGCTCACAGAAAATATTCATCATAAGACAATAAGCGGATTAGTCCGTTCACAGGAAAGTAAACATTTAATAATCAAATGGTTCTCAGGAGTTTCTGTCACTGAGACTGACACTTGACAAGATGAGATGATCACGGTACTTGGACATGAATAAGATGAATTCCAGAATTTTGACTCTGCAGAGTTTGTACCAAAATTGTCCACAGCCAACGGATTTCCGTAGTCAGGAAGGACTAGTTCCGTTTACGGTATTTCAGAGGAAACACAACTAGCTAGTACACACCCATCATACCTCACGTTGCGAGGAATCACCCTAGATAGCGTTTAAGAAAAACTTTGAGACGGGGAGATCACAATCTCGAATAGCATGGGATCAAATTTATATACGCGTGCTCTAAGGGGTGCCCCCCTCTCGGTCCCAACCGGAAACACCCATGCCCCCTGACCGGATGAAAGGCCTTAATCCAGGGCCATGGAACCTTCATCCCGGCCTCTCGATTTGGTGTGTACCAGGAAGTGGTTTACAACCTACTAGGCCATATCCCTTGCGGGAAACATGTGGTAGTACGGAAAGGATGACGGACGGGAAACTGACCGATTTATGTTGACACTGGGTCAATGATATGGCATAAGCCTGGCATGCTACAACACTGCCATCTTACCCATACTATTGCCAACTCATGGCCATGCAACAAGTTTCCAGCAACTCACGGATTTACCGAGCTCATTTGCTTCAATGCTCACGAGATAAACTATCATCGAAAATGCTCATGCACGTGCCATGATAAAAATAATGGAAACATGCCCAGACACTAATCATATCAAAAGTTCAAACTTTGCTTGCCTGGTTCAGAGTAGTCGGGGTCTAGCTCGGCGAAGTTCGTGGTTCCGTCACCTCCTTCGGTATCTACGGTAAACAAAAAATACACGCGCTAACGTAAATACCGTGGGGTATAGAAAGTTGATCCAAATATTTTTCAAATAAATATGACAAAAAACTAGACATAAAAATAAAGATGACAGCAAAGGAATCAATCAAAAATCATTTTATGTTCAAAAGTTATAAGAGTTTTGGTCCAAGGACCCATCTGTAATGAAATAGAAAGTTTCCAGGGGGCTCTGTGGAAAAGTCCAGGATAACGTTTCGTTTAAAAGAGACGGTTGTGAGGCTGACCGGCGGGCTCCACCTGTCGGGTTTGAAATTTCAAACGGAGAAAACAGAGCGCGACGGCGCCCGAGAGGTGCGGTGGTCGCCGGTGGCGATCCACGGCGAGGCAAGGTGATCGGGGGTTACCTTCGAGATCAGTGCACCGTTCCGCGTCTGTGGGTGGTGGTGGTGATCGCCGGCGAGCACTGTGTCGACGGCGGCCCTTGCTCCGGCGGACGGCGGTTCGGACGGTCGTGGATCTCGCCGGAGAGAGCTGCGGGGCCAAAATTGAGGTGGGGGTTATCCTACTAGAGGTGGTACGAGGCTACGGGCGAAAGTAGGGCGGCGGAGGAGTTCTCACCGGAGAGAATGATGCCGGAGCCCGAGGCGGACGGAGGTGGCCGGAGTCGAGGAAGAAAGGCCCCTCGAGGCCCCTCCAGTGGCTAGGTGGGGTCTGGTGAGGTGGTGGAGTCGTGCGGGGGCGAGAGCAGGCTCGGGGTGCTATATATAGCCAGCCCGAGTCGGTTGCCGTGAACGGATAAGTCCGGCGAGTTGATTACGGCGGCGCTGTGGCTGGACGGTCGGCTTAGGAGCTTGAGCATCACCTAGGTGGAGTAGTGGTGCCATTTTAGGGTCCAGCTCAGCACGGGAGGAAGGTTTACGACTTGCCCTCGACGGAACGGCCGCACGGCCCGTCGGCGGCAGAGAGCGCGCTATGCGCGTGCCAAGCCACGGCGAAGGTGCCGCATGCGTGCGCTGGCAAGGAGGTGGCCACGCGGAGCCACCAGGACGCTTGGGCGGCGCCGAACGGCATTGCGCCGCAGTTTTGCCCCTGTCGGCGTTACGGTGTTTCGGCCGCCGCAAGGCACGCCGGCGCAGGCGAGCCAGGGCGCCACCGACGCCGGGAAGGCGCCAAGTGCACGTGTGGAGCTCCGGACAAGTAGACCAGGCTGCGAGCATCGAGCCAAACGCACAGTGGGCATGTGACTGAAGTTCTGTCGGAGAAATGACACTGAACTTTCTGAATTTTCTGAATATGAACAAAACAGTGCATGCCAGGTGTTCGACAAAATGATTCTGGTATCCAGGGATTTTTCCTTGACCTGATTTTTGGTGGATTGGTCTCTCATTGCAACTAGAGGTTGCCTGAATATTTGTGGAATTTTTGGAGAGGTGCAGATATGAATTTCACCAAATTTGGCAAATATGGTCCAAACTTGCAGGGACTATAATTTGAAATTTTTGAACAGAAGAGAAGTGGATCTTGATAGATCTAGGTTGTGGGTACCAAGGACTATCCAAGGGAGTTGGTTTGAGGTCAAAATTCAAATGCATTCAGGTACTTGCTTTGCAAATTACCTAGGCTCAAAATAATAGACAGAAAAGATTTGGGAGAGAAATAATTGAAATAAAAATTCAGAAGAGAGTTGAACTAGTAGAGATAGAGTGTTTGGATTTCCCAAAGTGGAAGGAGATATATTTGGGAAGATTTTACCATGTGGTGTATGGCCAAACCATAAATGATCTCAAATATGGGAGAGGATGAAAAACTCCTAGAGTTTCTTTTTGAAAGAAAAATAAACTTCAAAAAAATTTCTTGAATCCTTGAGGAGAGAGCAATCAGAGGAAAAATTTAAAAACCAAACACCAGAGTTGAAGGAGATGCAAAACTAAAATATTTGCTAGAGGGAAAAAGCTTTTGATAGAGATTTTTGGAAGGGTTTTGGTGACCTCCTTCAAATCCAACAAAATTTTGAAGAAAACCAAAGGAAAAATTTTGGAGTGTCACAACACCTACCCCCTTAGGAAAAATCTCGTCCCCGAGATTCCAGTTGATCCTCAAATAATTGTGGGTGCTCTGTTCGAAGGAAATCCTCTCTTTCCCAAGTGGCTTCACTTTCGGTGTGGTTGCTCCACTGAACTTTGAAGAACTTGGTGGTTTTCTGCCGGGTTCTCCTTTCTGACTCTTCCAAGATTTTTATTGGATGCTCCCGATATGTAAGGTCTGGTTGCACGTCAATGTTTTTATGGGGTACCTGTTTCTCTGGGTTGCTTACGCACTTCCTCAATTGGGAGACGTGAAACACGTCGTCGATGTCGGATAATTCTTCGGGTAAGTCTAGCTGGTAGGCCATCGTGCCTCTTCGTGCTACTATGCAGAATGGTCCGATGAATCTCGGTGCTAGCTTCCCTTTAAACTTGAATCGGTGCAGGCCTCTCATGGGTGATACTCATAGGTACACAAATTCACCGGGTTCAAAATGGACTCCACGATGCTTCTGATCGTAATAACGCTTTTGTCGACTTTGGGCTGTCTTGAGTCGGTCCTTAATTACCTTGACTTTATCTTCAGCCTCTTTGAGCAGGTCTGGGCCGAAGATATGACTGTCTCCGGTTTCCGACCAATTTAGCAGGGTATGACATCTTCGTCTGTACAGAGCTTCAAATGGTGCCATTTGCAGGCTAGACTGATAGCTGCTGTTATATGCGAATTCTGTGTATGGTAAGCTCTCCTCCCAACTGGTCCCATAGGTGAGGACACATGCCCTCAGCATATCTTCTAGAATCTGGTTTACTCGCTCAGTCTGCCCATCTGTCTGGGGGTGGTATGCGGTACTGAATGCCAGCTGAGTTCCCAGAGCTTGTTGTAAGTGATCCCAAAACCGGGAGACGAATTGAGTGCCTCTGTCCGAGATTATTTTCTTTGGGACTCCATGTAGGCAAACGATACGGGAGAGGTAGAGCCTAGCAAGCTTCTGAGTGGTGTGTGTTGTCTTCACGGGGATGAAGTGTGCTACTTTAGTCAGTCTATCAGTGATGACCCATATGGCATCATGTCCCTGTCGTGACCGAGGTAGTCCAACAACAAAATCCATTCCAATCTCGTCCCATTTCCACTCGGGTATCTTATTTGGTTGCAACAGCCCGGCCGGTTTCTGGTTCTCGGCCTTGATGCGTTGACAAGAGTCACAACATGCAATAAACGTGGCTATGTCTCTTTTTATACCATGCCACCAAAATGTTTCCTGAAGATCTTTGTACATTTTTGTTCCTCCAGGATGGATTGAATATGGAGCGGTGTGGCCTTCAGCCAGGATTTGCTGTTTAAGGTCATGGCTATTTGGTACGCAAAGCCTATTCCCGTACCACAATATTCCTTGCTCATCAATAATGAATTCCGAGGCCTTGCCCAACTTCATCTTCCATTTTATACCTTCAATGCTGGGGTGTCCACGTTGAGCCTCTTTAACCTTCTCTATCAGGGTAGGCTGTACTTCTAAGTTTGACACACTGCCTTCGGTGACCACCATCAGGTTGAGCTTTGCGAATTCCTGCTGGAATTCAGGTCTTAAGTCTGGCATGCCGTCGTTGTCCGGACTGGGGTTCCGACTCAGAGCATCTGCTACAACATTTGCCTTGCCCGGGTGGTAGTGGATCCCAACATCATAATCCTTTACTAATTCCAACCAGCGCCGCTGCCGTAAATTTTGGTTCTGGTTGTGTGAAAATATACTTGAGGCTTTTGTGGTCCGTGTATATTTCACAACGATTACCAAGTAAAAAGTGTCTCCATTCCTTGAGTGCATGAATAACTGCTGCTAATTCCAGGTCATGGGTAGGGTAATTTTCCTCATGCTTGCGAAGCTGTCTGGAAACATATGCGACAACCTTGCCTTCTTGCATTAATATGCACCCGAGGCCCTTTGGAGATGCGTCACAAAATACCTCAAATTTTTTGTGTATAACTGGCACAATTAGTACTGGTGCTGTCGTCAGTCTCCTCTTCAGTTCTTGGAAACTTTTCTCGCAAGCTTCCGTCCATTCAAACTTCCTGTCTTTCTTGAGTAGTTGTGTCATTGGCTTTGTTATGGTGGAGAATCCTTCAATAAATCTTCGGTAGTATCCTGCCATACCCAAGAAACTTCGTACATCCGTCACGCTGGCTGGCGGCTTCCAGCCAAGTACGGCCTTGACTTTTTTCGGGTCTACGGCGATACCTTCTTGAGTCAGTACGTGGCCCTGAAAACCTACTTGCTTTAGCCAAAATTCACACTTGCTGAATTTAGCGTACAACTGATGTTTCCAGAGTTCTCCTAGTACAATCCGGAGATGTTCAGCGTGTTCTTCTGGTGTTTTGCAGTATAACAGAATATCATCGATAAATACCACAACAAACTTATCCATAAACTTCATGAATACTTTGTTCATGAGGTGAACAAAATATGCGGGGGCGTTTGTTAGTCCGAATGGCATTACGGTGAACTCATACAATCCGTATCTGGAGGTGAATGCGGTCTTGGGAATATCTTCGGTTCGCACTTTCAGTTGATGGTATCCCGATCTCAAGTCAATCTTTGAGAACACCTTGGCCTTAGCGAGTTGATCGAATAAATCATTTATTCGTGGCATCGGATATTTGTTCTTGATTGTGACCATGTTTAGTGCTCGATAGTCTATGCACAATCTCAGTGTTCCATCCTTCTTTTTGGCAAACAAAATTGGTGAACCCCAAGCTGAGGAACTGGCTCGTATGTACCCTTTTTCCAATAATTCCTTTATTTGCTTCTTCAGTTCTACCAATTCGGATGGTGCCATTCTGTACGGTTTCTTGTATATGGGAGCGGTTCCGGGTGCTATCTCAATGCTGAATTCTATCTCTCGATCTGGTGGCATGCCTGGTAGTTCTTCGGGAAACACATCTGGAAATTCACACACTACTGGAACCTTGCTCAATTCAGAAATACCCACCTTATTCAATCTCGGTTGCCGGGATATTTTTCTTTCCTTGGCTGAAACCTTTATGGTCTTCCCGTGGTGATGGGTGAGAATTACGGTCATGTTGAAGCAGTCAATAAAACCTTTGTTGGTAGTTAACCAATCCATCCCTAAGATGACATCCAGTCCTTTATTTTCCAATACGATAAGATTTGCGTGAAACTTCAACCCTTCAAACTTGATAACCACACCCTGGCAATAATTCTGGGTAACTTGCTTAATTCCAGGGGACTTGACGATCATAGATTTTCCCAAGGGAAGCATCAAAAAATTATTTTGCAAAGCAAAACTTTTCGAAACGAATGAGTGAGAAGCTCCAGAATCAAACAAACCATGGCAGGTATTGTGTTGACAGGAAAAGTACCGAGTACGATATCTGGGGCATTTTGTGCTTCCTCTTTGGTCACGTGTTCAGATGACCCTTCATGTGGTTGTTATTTGGGTTGAAATTGTTGCGCTTTGGCGCCGAATTATTGCTTTCGTTGTTCGGCTTTGGGCTCGAGTTCCTTGGCTTGGGGCACTGCTTGGCATAGTGCCCTTCGTCTCCACAAGCATAACAGGTAACGCCTGGGCGATATGTGAACTCCTTGTCCCTTGCGTGGAAATTCTTGATTGGGCGTGAGACGCTTGTCGTGGGTTTGGGTGTCCAGTTTTTCTGAACATCTGTCTTGCTGCGGTGGTTGCGGGTGTGTTTAGTGTGGTCCCTCTTCCGCTTGCGGAAATCTTCTAAGTTGCGTCTCTCATTTTCCAAGGTAATGGCCTTATCCACCAGCGTCTTAAAATCTGGAAATGTGTGTACGACCAATTGGCATTTAAGTGCGGGCGTCAGACCGTCTAGGAATTTCTCCATCTTTTTGTTTTCTGACATACGCTCCTCGTTGGCGTAGCGAGACAGCAGGGTAAACTGACTGTTGTATTCTGACACTGTCATTGTCCTTTGCTTGAGGTCATCAA